>CM060966.1:51318783-51918783 GCA_030765045.1 Tenodera sinensis
TCTGAAAAATCCTCGTCTTCTATGTCCTCTCGGGGCTCAAATTGGGACTCTAAATAGTCCGCGAAGTCAGTGGCTTTCTCTTGCGGTTCGAAAGATAATCTCCCGCGAGTGCCAGGTATAGGATGCTGATATAGCGTTTTGTCCCTTCTCAGGGATTTAATTATCCGCCAGGGCTTCTTTTCTGAGAGGTTTACGTTCCTCATGGTGTTTTCCCAGGCCTCTTTGCGATGTGCACGTAAGAGGCGCCTAGCCAGGGTCTTAAATCGCAGATAAATTGCCTGCAATCTGGGATGGCGGAAACGCTGCCAAAGCTTCCGAACTGTTGACTTAGCTCTTAGCAACAGTCGGAGTTCATTTGGGATGGTTGTGGGGTTAGGAGTATTGCAAGGAATGCGGTAAGTGTGCCCTCGTATCACACTTGATATTTGTCGGGAGAATGCATTCGCCGCTAATTCTAACGACTCGATAGAATTTATTTGCGGTCTGGGATCCACTGATTGGTTCAGTTCAAGGACGGCTGCATCCCAGTCTACCTCGTACGACCAATCAGGAGTTACCAATGCTGACATGTTAACATTGGTGTCGATTAATACAGGATCGTGGTCAGAATCCAGTTCATTGACTGTCGTCAGGTCTATGTGGAATCTAAAGTTTTTAGTGACCATAATATCCAGCACGTCCGGTTTCCCTCGGGCAGGATGAAAAGTGGGCTCTCTCGGTCCATGAGCTATGAGGCTTGGGTTACCGCTTATAAGGCGGAATAGTCCTCGCCCCTTCGCATTGGTGGCACGACTATGCCAGTTGGCATGTTTTGCATTTAGGTCACCTGCAATGCAGACCACAGGGTGGAGGTTTAATAAAGCCGTGTAATCTGCTTCATAGAAGCGGTGATCAGGGGGGTCATATGCCACTATCAGCAATGTATCTAGACCACCTAAAGATAGCCTAATAGCACAGGCTTCTACATGCTGAAGTGGTGGAAGAGGGAACGGCTTATTTGTGATATGGTTCTTAACAAAGATGGCTGTACCTCCCCCTTGTCGGCCAACCCTATCAGACCGATGGGTGACGTAATTAGGGAGGGAGAAGTTGGTGGCAGCATCCAAATGAGTTTCACAGACCATCAGAATGTCGATTCCGAAATACTGTACAAAATTAGTGATGTTTGGGTAATGACTCCGTAGTCCGTTTGCGTTCCAAATCGCAGCTCTAAATGGTCTCCGGACATGTCTTCCAGCCATTATTGAGCGGAGTTGGGGTAGAGCTGTTCAAATGTCTGAAGCAAGATGGAATGCTTCGGCATGGGGGTCAAGTTGGGGTTGTTCAACTGCATCTTACAATTTCTAAGAGCAGGTAACGCCTTGTTTATTAAATCCCCAAACCATGAGGATAAAGAGCTAAATTCCTCCAGGTCTTTTTGCGAAATAGTCGCAAGTGTGGAGGAGGATGTTGCCGTGTTAGGCATTGGTGGAATAGGGGTAGGGGGTATATCCCTAACCTTGGAAATAGGCTCTGCCTCTACAGGTGCGTCTGTAGTTATTACAGGAGCTTGTGGCTCCGAAGTTACATTGGGGGCAGAAGATTTGCTCTGCCTAGGTTTTCTATTCCTCCTCTTCCCGCGTGGTTTTGGTGCAGGGGGTTTAGGCACTGTTGCCTTTTCTATAGGACCTGGAGGTGGTGGCACAGAATTTGATGGGGAATCGCTCTTTGGTGTAGCAGCCTCTTGTTCCACTCGACGCAGAGTGGACTCTGCCTTATTTAAGGCAGTGGCAAAGGACACATCTGGGCGAACCACTTGATCATCGGGGCGGTTCTTGCGGCGGCTCTCTATAATCTTTTTTCTTGTGGAGCATCCTTTGTACACACTTACGTGTGTACCATCACAATTAGCACACTTGCACTCTTCCCTAGGTTTAGGGCAGTTCTCGAGCAAGTGGTTCCCTGCACACCGCAGACATGTAAGCTTACGCTCACACATCATGCTGGAGTGGTTGTGCCCCATGCATCGATAACACTGCACAGGTCCCTCTCTGCCGTAGTACCTTTCCACTTTTACTATAGTGAAAATTAGTTTCCTTACAGTGTCAATTGGCTGTACTTCTTGGTTAAGTACTTTGTCAAGTACTACCAAGAATAGTGGCATAGGAACTTTGTTAATACCCCCCTCGGTATTAACGGTTCTCTTCAACTGTGCCACTGAATTGACAGTTATGCCATGTTCTTCTTAAAGTGCAGTTTTGATTTCATCAGGGGTGCACTCTGAGTCTAAACCTCTGATGACTCGACGCTCAATGTGTGGACGTTATGGTGAGTACGAGTAGAACGTTATGTTCATTTCACGTAGCACCAACTTGGCGGTTTCTAAATCACCCAAACTGTGGGTAAGAATATGGACGCTCTTAGGCTTTCTTTTTGCCTCAAAAGTATATTTGAGGTGTTTGGCCAATATACGCATCACCCTAACGTGGTTAGGGAATACATCCGCAATGATTGGCGGAATTCTTGGCCCCTTCTTGGCTTGGGATGATGCAACATTCTGAGGATGTTGCATCATATTGGATGATTCAGCATCCTGTGCATGTTGCATCAGATTTGGCGATGGCGTCTTTTTTCCCCGTTTACGGTTTTCCACAACCGTAAACTCCCCCAGCTCCATATCGGACTCGGAGTCAGATTCAGGTAGGGGATTGTTTGAACCCAGGCTCTCTAGATCTGCCATGGGTAAGTGGCGTGGAGTAGAGCTCTTACGCTTTTGCGTATCAGTTTTGGAGCGTTTCCTATTAGGCTCCACTGCTTCAGGCGATAGTGACCTGTATGAAGATGATGTTGAAGGAAGTTGTCCATCATCGGCAGTCATTGCGGTTGCCCTCCGGCTGCTCACAGAGGACCGCACCTCCTCTAAGGCGGCGCCTTTGCGAGCCATTTCGGCTCGAGGTTTCAGGCACGAAGCCGTCAACCCTTGGCTAGGATCTTGTGAGCCCGCTGTCACGTTAGTAGTCAGTCTGATAGTCGGTCAAGGAAAGAAAGAATAAAGTAAAAGAGTAGAAAGAAAAGGGAAATACCTGAGAGTAGCTTTTTATGCCACTCCGGGAAAGCTAGCCTTGGGTGAGTTCCAAAGCTTGCTTGTCAAGCCCCTTTAGGAACTTCACCAGATTTACTGTGACTAATATTAATATATTAGTCCGTAGACTGAAGCGTGCAATCCACCGACGCACACTACAACACTCCACGAAGTCGGCACGGGATCTCCTGCTTCGGCGAGTCAGCTTGGATACCGTCTTTCCACCAGTGAGAAGCAAACACGTCCGCTCTGGTTGAACGACGACGTGAGAATGATGATGACTTCCCACCAGATGCAAAGATGCTTCATTAAAATTCAGGTTGCAAAAGGTACCAATGCTCGACAATGCCATACAGAATTATTGGAAGCTTGTGGTAGACAGACTTTACCATATCATACCGTGGCTAGGTGGGAGAATGCATTTCGTAGAGGAAGGGAAGACGTTCATCAAAAACATGGAGCTGCCAGACCACAATCAGCAAGTGATTTTGTGCATGTGAATACTGTTAGAGCACCGCTGGAAGAACATCGTTGTTGGACTTGTATTGAACTAGCAAGGAAAGTTGGAGTTGCTCCTGGTACGATTCTCCACATACTTAAGAAGTTAAAGATAAGGAAAATCTGCGATCGATGGGTTCCATACAATCTTACAGAGGAAACATTGTGGCAGAGGATGGAAACAGCGAGATTACACCAGGACCTTCTAGATACCGGACCTGACATTGGGATTCAAGATGGCGGCCTATGTGGTGGGAACTACTTATTAACAACTCGTCTACAGGTTACAATTTCAACGCAGTAAAATAAAATTGTGGTGTAATAACACGCCTATTTTGTGAATATGGGCTGTGTTAAGCACAAAAACACTGTCTTAAACATAACCTCAAGTAAACAAAAAAGAATGACATTTAATATTAAACGATAACCCATGGGCAATGAAATATATAACCTTAAATAACATTCATGCAATCTACAGTTTTACATGCCATTATATAACTGCATAACACACTCAAATTACAAAGAAGATAGACAAAACTGCAAGCAGCGTGTTACTTAAATAAAACGAATGTTGACATTGAGTTGACTCAGAATTATTAATCATTGTTTACACTGTTTTTCACACTTGTACCACGTACATAATGTTATATACCTACACAAAACATATACTGGGTGGCTGATATACAAATGCTGCTATTTAGAATAACTTAAAGCTACCTACTGAATTCAAAAGCTTTAGGGTGGAATTTTGCTTTTACTTTTACTGAAAACTTATGATTACTCAGTTTGCAACAACATGTTACTCAGCACTTCATGACACTTCATTTTACAGGGGGAATCCACAAAAGCAGATGAAATATTAAAAATAATAACCCTAAAACAGCACTGTAAATGAAATATGTGAAATACGTAACCTTAAATCAGCATTGTAAAGCAACTTTGCTTTGCAGTTTTACATGCAGCAACATAACACATTTCTTCTGAACTACAACTACACATTTAAATTACAAAGACAAAAGATAATGTATAAATACAAGCAGCATATTACTTACATGAAACAAACTGTTGGTGTTGCAGTTGTCACTAATTGAGTTCACTCGAAATTATTGACTTTCACTATTCACACGATTCACCATGTTATATATACACCGGCAACTAACACACATAACGCTGCAATTTATAGTAATTAAATACTGAATTTACAAGCTTTACGTTGCAATTTACCTTTTATTTTAACTGAAAGTTTCTCATTTTTAATTTGCATCCAGGAATGCAACAGTTACGGGGCATTGTGATGTTTAAGGTTAGGTACTATATCAACAATAACATACACTACTGGAACAGTTTTTCTTCAAAAACCTCTCACCACTGTAATCGTGACACAAATTGTACTTGCAAACGATAAATTAACCACACCATACGGCTAATGTAGCCATAGTCTTAGATGGAACACAAACATAAACACATGGAGAGCACACGGCACAGTCAACACGTTATTAGATTTATTTCCGTTTCCTATACTGCCCAAATAAAAGTTTTTAAACACTCGCTTTGCTAATATGAAGACAAACTTACATAGGAATTATTATAACAAACAATAACTCAAAGGCATAGAAGACAATACGAAGGATAGCGTGTGTAAACACCTCAGAAATCACCACCAACTGCCGGCGCCATTTTTGTACAACTGGAATGCCAGTGTCAGGTCCGTTATCCAGAGGGTCCTGATTACACTTAGAGCAGTCTGTTCGAATATTAGGACAACAAGACCCTGTGGATGGCATCCGTCGGATCCCTGATGTGTGCAGGCGAGTTCATGTTGTGGGAGATTACTTCTAAGCACTGCAATAATGTGACTGCTCCAAAAATGTTTTATTTGTTGTTATTCAAATGTCGCCACATTATTGAATGACCTATGTTTGTGTGTTTGTGTGTGGGTGTGTGTGCGCGCGCGCGCGCGTGTGTGTGTGTGTCTGTACCAGGTGGTCCACTGCAGCCGGCCCCATCGTAAGTAGATAACCCTTAGTGCGTTAAAACACTTGCAGAAGTTCATGGGGCAAGAGAGGCCAGTGGCATTGTTGCCTCTCCGGGGGACGTGAGGTGAGAGACAGTAGAACCAGCGTATTATTCCCCTCATGACAGCAGCGCCATTTAACGTTTGGGCAATTATTTTGTTTGGTGTTGACTTGAAATGACTGTTTAACTCTGTAACCAGGCACTCGGATAATTCTATGACAGTCTTTTCATTAGTCTCAAAAAAAATAAAAAATAAAAAAATAAAAAAATAAAACCAAAACCTTTCATAGATGTCACCGTTGATCTCTTATGGATACACGAGAATCTGACATCTGCATAACTTGTAACAGTTCATTTTGTGTTGTTTTTGACGTCCATTTAGAAACGGTACTTGTCTCCATGTGATTTTTACAGCACTGTTGACACTAGCTAGTAAGTTAATAAGTCCTAAAAATATTCCAGAGTTTTTAGATTATTTTGTCTCATCGTGTCCCCTTAATGCCAATTCAAATGCACTACACAGTTTAATGTAGTCTATTATTTTCGATAAAACATACCTATTTCTTTCAATTTCCTCCTTTTTTAGTTTGAGACTCACTATACGAGAAATGAGCTGTACACCAATGTTTATTGCACCAAGAGTAGTGAGATCCAGAACGTTGCTCAAGTGTTTTCCACTCCATATATACTTGTTTGCATATTTATTTAAATAGCCTAGGTCCTTTACGCCAATTTTTTACCAGAATTATTACTTCCGAGCAACAGGCAAGGAAACCAGAAATTTCACAACCTGAGGTTGTCACAGTAGCTCAATGGTTAGAGCACCCGCCTGGTAAGCGTAAGGTCTGTGGTTCAAATCCCAGCTGTGGCATTGAATTTTTAAGTTCCAGTTCTACCTCTCAAACATTGCCCACACACGGCTTGTGTGTTTAAAAACACCAACAGTAAGTTTGTTGGCATAAATAAATAATAATTACCATCTGAAGGCTATTTAATCCTGGGGTGATTGTCTCTGATGTGAGACTGCCTTTGTGGTTTACCAGGAGAAATACCTACTGGTTTGAACAATGCCATTCTGGCAGGTTGTCACAATAGCTCAATGGTAGCACCCGCCTGGTAAGCGGAAGGTCTGTGGTTCAAATCCCAGCTGTGGCATTGAATTTTTAAGTTCCAGTTCTACCTCTCAAACATTGCCCACACACGGCTTGTGTGTTTAAAAACACCAACAGTAAGTTTGTTGGCATAAATAAATAATAATTACCATCTGAAGGCTATTTAATCCTGGGGTGATTGTCTCTGATGTGAGACTGCCTTTGTGGTTTACCAGGAGAAATACCTACTGGTTTGAACAATGCCATTCTGGCAGGTTGTCACAATAGCTCAATGGTAGCACCCGCCTGGTAAGCGGAAGGTCTGTGGTTCAAATCCCAGCTGTGGCATTGAATTTTTAAGTTCCAGTTCTACCTCTCAAACATTGCCCACACACGGCTTGTGTGTTTAAAAACACCAACAGTAAGTTTGTTGGCATAAATAAATAATAATTACCATCTGAAGGCTATTTAATCCTGGGGTGATTGTCTCTGATGTGAGACTGCCTTTGTGGTTTACCAGGAGAAATACCTACTGGTTTGAACAATGCCATTCTGGCAGGTTGTCACAATAGCTCAATGGTAGCACCAGCCTGGTAAGCGGAAGGTCTGTGGTTCAAATCCCAGCTGTGGCATTGAATTTTTAAGTTCCAGTTCTACCTCTCAAACATTGCCCACACACGGCTTGTGTGTTTAAAAACACCAACAGTAAGTTTGTTGGCATAAATAAATAATAATTACCATCTGAAGGCTATTTAATCCTGGGGTGATTGTCTCTGATGTGAGACTGCCTTTGTGGTTTACCAGGAGAAATACCTACTGGTTTGAACAATGCCATTCTGGCAGGTTGTCACAATAGCTCAATGGTAGCACCCGCCTGGTAAGCGGAAGGTCTGTGGTTCAAATCCCAGCTGTGGCATTGGATTTTTAAGTTCCAGTTCTACCTCTCAAACGAATTAAGGTTAATTGACTCAAAAGCTATTGCTTTACTTATCTACTTAAATTCTACATACAATGGTTGTACCTAAAATAGTGTGTGTTTTAATGAGATGCAGATTAACATAACTTAGAATATAGTGAGGCTGAGGCGTGCAAGTGTAGTACTGTTTTCATTGTACTTTTGTATGTTATCACACTACCCCGCACTGTCTTTGAATTTCAAGCCTTGGCAATGTTAGGAATACTTAGTTAAAAAAACAGTGGAGTCCTTCCTCCAAATGCACTCATATGTTGCCAACTAGTAGTAATTAACATATTAGCCTCTTATTGCAAATGTTATCATTTGCTCAAATTATATTTGGTTGCAACTCTTAAGTTTCAATAGCAAATACTTAGTGCATTTTAGAAAAACAAATATTTCTTGATTTGTATACTGTTAGGATTTAAGCTGAAAAATATCTCCAATAGCAGGCAGCTTCTTACAGCTAAGCAGGTTTTGTTGAACACATGTTTCATTTTGTGCCAGTTGTAACAGACAGCCCAAATAAATAAGTTAATATACCAATATACTCAGTGGCGAGGCGTGAAGTACGTAGCAGGGTAGACAGATTCTTCTTACCGTCATTCTTCACCATCGGCTCGCTTCGGTAGAAAATTAAAATCGCGTTTTTTCAGGAATGACACATACACAAATTTAAAAAGCAAAACGTTAACTGAATATAGAATTTGATCTAAATCGTTAGAGTCATTTCCGAAATATGCGAAATATATATAATATGTGTGTATGTGTGTCTGTATGTCTGTATGTCTGTATGTCTGTATGTCTGTATGTATGTATGTATGTATGTATGTATGTATGTATGTATGTATGTATGTATGTATGTATGTATGTATGTATGTATGTATGTATGTATGTATGTATGTATGTATGTATGTATGTATGTATGTATGTATGTATGTATGTATGTATGTATGTATGTATGTATGTATGTATGTATGTATGTATGTATGTATGTATGTATGTATGTATGTATGTATGTATGTATGTATGTATGTATGTATGTATGTATGTATGTATGTATGTATGTATGTATGTATGTATGTATGTATGTATGTATGTATGTATGTATGTATGTATGTATGTATGTATGTATGTATGTATGTATGTATGTATGTATGTATGTATGTATGTATGTATGTATGTATGTATGTATGTATGTATGTATGTATGTATGTATGTATGTATGTATGTATGTATGTATGTATGTATGTATGTATGTATGTATGTATGTATGTATGTATGTATGTATGTATGTATGTATGTATGTATGTATGTATGTATGTATGTATGTATGTATGTATGTATGTATGTATGTATGTATGTATGTATGTATGTATGTATGTATGTATGTATGTATGTATGTATGTATGTATGTATGTATGTATGTATGTATGTATGTATGTATGTATGTATGTATGTATGTATGTATGTATGTATGTATGTATGTATGTATGTATGTATGTATGTATGTATGTATGTATGTATGTATGTATGTATGTATGTATGTATGTATGTATGTATGTATGTATGTATGTATGTATGTATGTATGTATGTATGTATGTATGTATGTATGTATGTATGTATGTATGTATGTATGTATGTATGTATGTATGTATGTATGTATGTATGTATGTATGTATGTATGTATGTATGTATGTATGTATGTATGTATGTATGTATGTATGTATGTATGTATGTATGTATGTATGTATGTATGTATGTATGTATGTATGTATGTATGTATGTATGTATGTATGTATGTATGTATGTATGTATGTATGTATGTATGTATGTATGTATGTATGTATGTATGTATGTATGTATGTATGTATGTATGTATGTATGTATGTATGTATGTATGTATGTATGTATGTATGTATGTATGTATGTATGTATGTATGTATGTATGTATGTATGTATGTATGTATGTATGTATGTATGTATGTATGTATGTATGTATGTATGTATGTATGTATGTATGTATGTATGTATGTATGTATGTATGTATGTATGTATGTATGTATGTATGTATGTATGTATGTATGTATGTATGTATGTATGTATGTATGTATGTATGTATGTATGTATGTATGTATGTATGTATGTATGTATGTATGTATGTATGTATGTATGTATGTATGTATGTATGTATGTATGTATGTATGTATGTATGTATGTATGTATGTATGTATGTATGTATGTATGTATGTATGTATGTATGTATGTATGTATGTATGTATGTATGTATGTATGTATGTATGTATGTATGTATGTATGTATGTATGTATGTATGTATGTATGTATGTATGTATGTATGTATGTATGTATGTATGTATGTATGTATGTATGTATGTATGTATGTATGTATGTATGTATGTATGTATGTATGTATGTATGTATGTATGTATGTATGTATGTATGTATGTATGTATGTATGTATGTATGTATGTATGTATGTATGTATGTATGTATGTATGTATGTATGTATGTATGTATGTATGTATGTATGTATGTATGTATGTATGTATGTATGTATGTATGTATGTATGTATGTATGTATGTATGTATGTATGTATGTATGTATGTATGTATGTATGTATGTATGTATGTATGTATGTATGTATGTATGTATGTATGTATGTATGTATGTATGTATGTATGTATGTATGTATGTATGTATGTATGTATGTATGTATGTATGTATGTATGTATGTATGTATGTATGTATGTATGTATGTATGTATGTATGTATGTATGTATGTATGTATGTATGTATGTATGTATGTATGTATGTATGTATGTATGTATGTATGTATGTATGTATGTATGTATGTATGTATGTATGTATGTATGTATGTATGTATGTATGTATGTATGTATGTATGTATGTATGTATGTATGTATGTATGTATGTATGTATGTATGTATGTATGTATGTATGTATGTATGTATGTATGTATGTATGTATGTATGTATGTATGTATGTATGTATGTATGTATGTATGTATGTATGTATGTATGTATGTATGTATGTATGTATGTATGTATGTATGTATGTATGTATGTATGTATGTATGTATGTATGTATGTATGTATGTATGTATGTATGTATGTATGTATGTATGTATGTATGTATGTATGTATGTATGTATGTATGTATGTATGTATGTATGTATGTATGTATGTATGTATGTATGTATGTATGTATGTATGTATGTATGTATGTATGTATGTATGTATGTATGTATGTATGTATGTATGTATGTATGTATGTATGTATGTATGTATGTATGTATGTATGTATGTATGTATGTATGTATGTATGTATGTATGTATGTATGTATGTATGTATGTATGTATGTATGTATGTATGTATGTATGTATGTATGTATGTATGTATGTATGTATGTATTTTTATTTTTTTTTTTTTATTTTTATTTATTAATTATTAACTGCATGCCCCGTTACCTTGGTAGCATTACATGCATTCTTTACATTATGCCAATACAGTTTTGCACAATTTTACGTTGATATTTACAAGTTGTTTTACACTATATAGATACTTAACGTTAACAATTGTTACAAAATATATACCATAAACTCCTAATACAAGGTTATAACAATAGATTGCGTTATTTGCCATATTTAAATCATTCTATAATTTCAAGTTTTTGATGAATTTGCTGAAACTTCGGAAATATACTGATATTAATTCTTGATTGTTGACAGGCCATTTACCTCCTTCCATTATTATCTCTCGAATTAGAATAGACCTTTGGTATTCTGTATTTTCACACTGATAAATCAGATGATTGACTGTCTGTTCTCCTTTGTTACACGTGCAGGACGGATCATTTATGATGTTAAATCGATATAGGTAAGAATTTGTTTTTCCATGTCCTGTTAATATTGCTGTTAATTCTGGGTTTGCTGGAAGTTTTAATTTTAGTCTGTCTAGAACTGTGGGAAAAAATGATTTAGTAACTGCTGCGTTATTTGTGCTATTCCATCTGCTCTGCCATTGTTCTAGTGATAAATTATTTATTTGTGATATGATGGTGGATTTCGGAATTTTGTAGTATATTATTTCACCTTCTGCAGAAGCTTCTTTGGCTAATCTATCAGCTAGTTCATTACCAGCAGTACCATTATGGGCCTTCAACCAGCTGAAGTGAATGTATGTATGTATGTATGTATGTATGTATGTATGTATGTATGTATGTATGTATGTATGTATGTATGTATGTATGTATGTATGTATGTATGTATGTATGTATGTATGTATGTATGTATGTATGTATGTATGTATGTATGTATGTATGTATGTATGTATGTATGTATGTATGTATGTATGTATGTATGTATGTATGTATGTATGTATGTATGTATGTATGTATGTATGTATGTATGTATGTATGTATGTATGTATGTATGTATGTATGTATGTATGTATGTATGTATGTATGTATGTATGTATGTATGTATGTATGTATGTATGTATGTATGTATGTATGTATGTATGTATGTATGTATGTATGTATGTATGTATGTATGTATGTATGTATGTATGTATGTATGTATGTATGTATGTATGTATGTATGTATGTATGTATGTATGTATGTATGTATGTATGTATGTATGTATGTATGTATGTATGTATGTATGTATGTATGTATGTATGTATGTATGTATGTATGTATGTATGTATGTATGTATGTATGTATGTATGTATGTATGTATGTATGTATGTATGTATGTATGTATGTATGTATGTATGTATGTATGTATGTATGTATGTATGTATGTATGTATGTATGTATGTATGTATGTATGTATGTATGTATGTATGTATGTATGTATGTATGTATGTATGTATGTATGTATGTATGTATGTATGTATGTATGTATGTATGTATGTATGTATGTATGTATGTATGTATGTATGTATGTATGTATGTATGTATGTATGTATGTATGTATGTATGTATGTATGTATGTATGTATGTATGTATGTATGTATGTATGTATGTATGTATGTATGTATGTATGTATGTATGTATGTATGTATGTATGTATGTATGTATGTATGTATGTATGTATGTATGTATGTATGTATGTATGTATGTATGTATGTATGTATGTATGTATGTATGTATGTATGTATGTATGTATGTATGTATGTATGTATGTATGTATGTATGTATGTATGTATGTATGTATGTATGTATGTATGTATGTATGTATGTATGTATGTATGTATGTATGTATGTATGTATGTATGTATGTATGTATGTATGTATGTATGTATGTATGTATGTATGTATGTATGTATGTATGTATGTATGTATGTATGTATGTATGTATGTATGTATGTATGTATGTATGTATGTATGTATGTATGTATGTATGTATGTATGTATGTATGTATGTATGTATGTATGTATGTATGTATGTATGTATGTATGTATGTATGTATGTATGTATGTATGTATGTATGTATGTATGTATGTATGTATGTATGTATGTATGTATGTATGTATGTATGTATGTATGTATGTATGTATGTATGTATGTATGTATGTATGTATGTATGTATGTATGTATGTATGTATGTATGTATGTATGTATGTATGTATGTATGTATGTATGTATGTATGTATGTATGTATGTATGTATGTATGTATGTATGTATGTATGTATGTATGTATGTATGTATGTATGTATGTATGTATGTATGTATGTATGTATGTATGTATGTATGTATGTATGTATGTATGTATGTATGTATGTATGTATGTATGTATGTATGTATGTATGTATGTATGTATGTATGTATGTATGTATGTATGTATGTATGTATGTATGTATGTATGTATGTATGTATGTATGTATGTATGTATGTATGTATGTATGTATGTATGTATGTATGTATGTATGTATGTATGTATGTATGTATGTATGTATGTATGTATGTATGTATGTATGTATGTATGTATGTATGTATGTATGTATGTATGTATGTATGTATGTATGTATGTATGTATGTATGTATGTATGTATGTATGTATGTATGTATGTATGTATGTATGTATGTATGTATGTATGTATGTATGTATGTATGTATGTATGTATGTATGTATGTATGTATGTATGTATGTATGTATGTATGTATGTATGTATGTATGTATGTATGTATGTATGTATGTATGTATGTATGTATGTATGTATGTATGTATGTATGTATGTATGTATGTATGTATGTATGTATGTATGTATGTATGTATGTATGTATGTATGTATGTATGTATGTATGTATGTATGTATGTATGTATGTATGTATGTATGTATGTATGTATGTATGTATGTATGTATGTATGTATGTATGTATGTATGTATGTATGTATGTATGTATGTATGTATGTATGTATGTATGTATGTATGTATGTATGTATGTATGTATGTATGTATGTATGTATGTATGTATGTATGTATGTATGTATGTATGTATGTATGTATGTATGTATGTATGTATGTATGTATGTATGTATGTATGTATGTATGTATGTATGCATGTATGCATGTATGCATGTATGCATGTATGCATGTATGCATGGATGCATGGATGCATGTATGCATGGATGCATGGATGCATGGATGCATGGATGCATGGATGCATGGATGCATGGATGCATGGATGCATGGATGCATGGATGCATGGATGCATGGATGCATGGATGCATGGATGCATGGATGCATGGATGCATGCATGTATGCATGTATGCATGTATGCATGTATGTATGCATGTATGTATGCATGTATGTATGTATGATTGTTGAGGTATACGGCTTAGATGGTACGTTTAAGTTTGTGTGCGTCAAGAAATTAGACTCTTGTAGCGTTTGTACTGCGTGTTTTGTATAAACTGACTTTCCATTTAGTTCGTTTTAGTGTTCAGTTGTTGTGTTATTGTAGGCATTCAAGGGGATCGACGTGTGTGTGTGTTTAATTGGAATTTCTTTTTGTGTTTTCATAAGGATTTGGTTATAAAGACTCCATAAGGCCTTGATTTTGAATTAACGATTAGTGTTGGCTGAGACAAACCGGAAGTGACGTTAGCATATTTGCCCAAGCTCAGGAGGTTATGTTCATAGTAACTCTAAGTAAAGCAGATTACTTATTATACAATCATAATGACCCAGATTAATTCAGATGATTTAGAGGATGCACATAATTTGTTGGAGAGTGTGACAGAAGAAAAGAGTTCAAAGAAGGATTTAAAGAAGGATAGACTAAAATTATCACAGGCATCACATACACATATAAGAGATCGAGATAAGATGTCTGACACAGTCGATCAGTGCATCGAAAGTGCTCTTGAAAAAATAATAAAAGTTACCGAAGTGAGCAAAAATTTGAGATTTGATTTAAAGGAAAGTTTGGTAAAATCGGTAAATGTACTAAGGAAAGTAATTTGTAAGCTTAAGACTGATTCCAAGGAAAAGGATAGAGAATTGAACGAATTGCGTTTAGAAATGAAGAAAGCAACTACCAGCCAGAGAAAATTATATGTTGACGCCGCGGTTGGGGTCTCGGCAGATCATAACCAATTACATCAAGGTGTTAAGTGTGTCACTGGCGGATTAAGCACTGGGGAAGGCTGTGACAGTGGTGAGTGGATGAAAGTAACCTATGGTGGTAGACGGAAGAAACAATATTCTGATATTCTGACCGGTAGAGAATATGATTCTGAATTGAATAAGAACAAAGAAAAGAAGATCTACAAATTATTTGTTAAATCCAAAACTGATCAAAGTACAGAGTACACCAAAACTTTACTCAAAACAAAGCTGAATCCAGCTAAGATGAAAGTTGGAGTAACTGCTATGAAATCATTGAAGAATGGACAAATATTAATAGAGTCTGATAAAAAATGCGATTTAGAGAAGGTGTGTAGTGAAATAAACAGCGTTTGTGGGCTTGAATTGGAGAGTCACCTACCGAAAGTTAGAAACCCTAGATTGATTATTTTTAATGTCCCAGAAGATATAACAATGGAAAACGCGGTAGAAGTGATTGTATCGCAAAATTCGGAAGCAGAACTCAATGAAGGAGATGTTATTCCTAAATTCATATTTGAGGACAGAAAGAAACGCAAGAATTTGATCATAGAAGTCAACTCTGAACTTAGGAAACGACTTCAAGGTAAAAAGTTAAAAATTGGATGGCACATCTGCAATACTGATGATTATATTTCAATTCTAAGATGCTATAAATGTTCTAAATTCAATCATAAAGCAGAAGATTGCAAAGGAGAGTTGACATGCCCTCACTGCGCAATGAAACATAAGATTAGCGAATGTAAGGCCAGCAAAGACAGCTATCGATGCATCAATTGCGTTAATTTCAATAGGTACAATGAAAAATCATTGAATGAAAATCACTCATCCTTGGACAAAAGTTGTATATGCTACATGAACATGATAAAAAGAAATACAGAGAAAATTGAATACTGACATGGCAGAAACTCACAGAAAAATATATATGAGATCCATAAATTACCTGCAACATAAGCGTTCGGTGAAAAGTAATCCTAATATGGATAGTTATATTCTGAAATGTTATCAAGTAAACGTCAAACATTCGAGGATAGCCACGAGCAATTTAGTACAAATTATTAATGAATTCAATATTGATTTAATATTCGTTCAGGAACCATATACGCTAAATAACAAACTTGCTGGAATTCCCAATAAATTAAGAACATATACAAGTAGTAACCTGAGGAAAAGAGCAGCTATAATAATCAACAACAAAAGCATTGATGTCATTAAATTAGCCCAGGTATCTGATGAAGATTGTGTAGTTATAGAAGTTAAATATGGGGACAAAAACTTTTTCGCTGCAAGCATGTACTTCGACATAACTAGAGATATTGAAGTAGACCTACAAAAAATTGAAAGATTTTTGAATGTTATTAAAGACCACGGATTAGTTATTTCAGCAGACACGAATGCCAGAAATAAAATGTGGTTCGACACAATTAATAACGAACGAGGACACAAACTTGTAGACCTTATAACTTCTTGTGATTTACATATTATCAACGAAGACACTGGAGAGGCAACTTTCGAAAGTGCACAAGGTCGAAGCTACATAGATCTCACCATCGTGAACACTAAATTATTGAAGTTTATCATTGAATGGAAGAATAGTGAAGAAGAAAGCTGCTCAGACCACAAATTAATTACATTCAAGATAGGCAAAATAAATCGAAGCAGAGAAATTACACACAAAGACTCCAGATATATTATTAAAGATGATAACTTTAATACATTTGATAAACTCCTAATAACAAATTTCACAGAATTTCTTAATACAGATTTGAGCGACGGTGAGCTTGACACAGAACTTTACAACATAACAAATGAATCGACAGATATAGAACAACTAGTCGAAAAGTGTTTTGCAGGAATAAATTCTGCATGTAAGGGATCATTTCGAACCACTGGGAAAACAAAAGAGATCAGTGGGAGAACTGTCCCATGGTGGTCACCTGAGCTCACGATACTCAGAAAAAAGGTGAACGCACTCAGAAGGCGATACCAGAGAACAAGAAATAATGAACAATTAAGACAAGTGAGGAGACTTCAGTATCAAGAAGGCAATCGTGAATATCAATCTAAAATTAATGCAGCAAAAATAATATCATGGAAGAAATATTGTAGCATCACTGATGGATCTAACCCATGGAATATAATTTATAAAATTGCAGCCGGCAAATTGAGAAACCAAACACCACTGACTACACTTAAAAAAGAAGACGGAACATACACAATTGATTCATCAAGTACACTTGATTATATGATGGACTACTTCATTCCGAAAGACAGTTTAGAGGATGACACTGAGCAACACAAACAATATAGAAGACAGCTGGCTGAAGAAATTTATAACCCGGATGATGTCGAATTTACACAGACAGAAGTTATGTCCGCATTGGAAACATTCAATCCTAAAAAGACACCAGGAGAAGATGACATTACCAGTAAAATATTCTTAAGGGCATTTAAGCTTTTCCCTCGTTTCTTTACTGCACTGTACAATGGATGCCTGAAAAATGGTATATTTCCCAAAAAATGGAAGAACGCAAAAATAATTCCAATAGTTAAACCAGGGAAAATTGATAGTGAAGAAGTTTCAAAATACCGCCCCATAAGTCTGCTTAACACTGCTGGCAAAGTTTTGGAGAAATTGATGATAGAGAGAATCCTTCATCACATAAATTCAAGAAACCTCTTCAACTCAAACCAGTTTGGTTTTATGCCTCAAAAAAGCACAGTGGACGCAGGAATGGCGATGAAAGCGTTTGTACAACAGAATCTACAAAAATATAAGTACATCATATTAACTAGCCTGGATGTCAGAGGAGCATTTGACGCAGCATGGTGGCCCAGCATCCTTAATAACTTGAAAAAGCTCAGCTGCCCTAGAAATCTATATAAACTATCGGAGAACTACTTTCATGATAGGAAAGCTAGTTTATGCTTCAATTCATATAAATCAGAGAGAGAAGTTACAAAAGGCGTCCCCCAAGGATCGAGCTGTGGACCAGGTTACTGGAATATATTATATAATTCCCTACTTAACCTGGAATTTACTGAAAGGACCGAAGACTTAGCCTTTGCTGATGACTTACTAGTAATGACCAAAGGCAGCAGCATAATGGACGCTGAAAACTTCGCAAATCAGGATATCAAGAAAATAGAGTTCTGGGCTAAAGACAACAAAATTAATTTCAATGAAACAAAGTCTCAAGTACTATTAATAACAAGGAAGAGACACCCTCTCAACGGTGATATCCATATATACTTGAATGATACAAAATTGACACAGAAAAAAGAACTAAAATATTTAGGAATATATATAGACTCAAAATTTAAATTCGACAAACATATAGATTACATTCAAGAAAAAGCATTAGCTCTCTTACACGCCTTATCCAAATCTGCAAAATTGAACTGGGGTCTTGGATGCAAAGCTTTCCATACAATATACAAGGGAGCCATCGAACCAATAATAACCTATGGAGCTCCGATATGGGAAGAAGCTATAAAAGATAAGAAAAATCTAAAGAAACTCCAAAGACTTCAAAGATTATGCAATATAAAAATTGCAAAGGCATATAGGACCATCTCTTATGAAGCATCTTGTATTATAGCTGGAATCCAACCAATAGATCTGACTATTATGGGAGAAATAAATAAGTATAAATCATTACATGGTGACAGAGATTACGACGCACCCCTGAAAACAAACTACTGGGTTCACCCTGCGAAACGTATTTGTATAGAGGAAATCAATCCCAAATTACAATATACATTTCAGATTTATACAGATGGGAGCAAAATAGCAGAGAAAGTGGGAGCTGCAGCTGCGGTATTTCAGAAGGAAGAACTAATACGACAACTTAAGTACAAATTAGGCAATCGCTGTTCTAATAACCAAGCGGAGCAGTTGGCAATCCTGAAAGCTCTTCAAGTAATCTCCACTTTGCAAGAACTTAAAGATGAGGACAAAAACGTTGCCATCTTCACTGATAGCAAAGTAACACTGTGTTTACTGAAGAACAATAAGAAACATAATTCCATTGCACAAATGATATTAAACACTATGTCAACTCTAAACCAAAACAAGTGGACAGTACACTTCAGCTGGGTGAAAGCACATGTAGGAATACCAGGCAATGAGTTAGCTGATAAATTAGCTAAAGAATCTGCGCTGGACCAACGAAGTGCAATCATCTACAACAAAGTACCAAAATCGACCATCATAGCTGAAATTAGGGAAAAATGTTTACAACAATGGCAAGACAGATGGAATAAGACTACAAAAGGTCTTTCAACAAAATCCTTTATTCCCTCAGTTAAAGGAAGACATTGCATAAAACTACCTACATCATCGGAACTTACAGCAATAATTTCAGGACATGGCAAAACTAAATATTACTTATATAGATTCCACATTATAGAAGATCCCACCTGTACTTGTAACAGAGGACCTCAAACTGTAAATCACTTAATCTATGAATGTCCAGACAAACAACAAGAAAGGTCGACACTCATACATGAATTAAGGAAGAACGGAGGAACCTGGCCAGCTACGAACAGTGAATTGTTATCAAACCATTTAAGAGCATTTCACAAGTTTGTTCTCTCACTTAAATTATAGGTTAGCCACAAAACAGACATAAAACGTACCATTCAAAGGAATGGTCCTATGTTATAATCCTAAACGCTTTTAAGATTTTTATAAAGATTGTAATCGTCAAATTATGACATAGATCAGGTTATATGTGAACTTACTAAAATTCTATGTTAAAGATAGACTTTAAGCAGCACTAGAATGTTTTGTAACAAGTCAACTACAAATGTCTCAATGTAAATCCCAATTTGTAACTTGCATGTTATATGATTCAACATTTTATATTATGTCTTGAAAGCATGTAATGCTACAGCTGTAATGGGGCATGCTGTTATTTATCAATAAAAAAAAAAAAAAAAAAATGTATGTATGTATGTGTGTATGTGTGTGTGTGTGTGTGTGTGTGTGTGTGTGTGTGTGTGTGTGTGTGTCTGTCTGTCTGTCTGTCTGTCTGTGTGTCTGTCTGTGTGTATGTGTGTATGTGTGTGTGTCTGTCTGTGTGTCTGTCTGTGTGTCTGTCTGTGTGTCTGTCTGTGTGTCTGTCTGTGTGTCTGTCTATGTGGCTGTCTGTGTGTCTGTCTGTCTGTATGTGTGTATGTTTGTATGTGTGTATGTGTGTATGTGTGTATGTGTGTATGTGTGTGTGTGTGTGTGTGTGTCTGTCTGTGTGTCTGTCTGTGTGTCTGTCTGTCTGTATGTGTGTATGTGTGTATGTGTGTAAGTGTGTATGTGTGTATGTGTGTGTGTGTCTGTGTGTATGTGTGTATGTGTGTATGTCTGTGTGTATGTCTGTGTGTGTCTGTGTGTATGTATGTGTGTATGTATGTGTGTGTATGTGTGTATGTGTGTATGCGTGTGTATGTGTGTGAGTGTATGTGTGCGTGTGCGTGTCCGTGTGCGCGTGTGCGCGTGTGCATGTATGCCTGTATGTGTGCTCTGTAGAAGAGAGAATAAAAATGCTTTTTTGTGTAAAATCGTGTTTTTTCAGGAAAGACACCTATATAGATAAATCGGAAGAGCAAAACCTTATATACCTTGTGTGTGTGTGTGTGTGTGTGTGTGTGTGTGTGTGTGTGTGTGTGTGTGTGTGTGTGTGTGTGTGTGTGTGTGTGTGTGTGTGTGCGCACAACTTTTAAATAATTGCTATTTATACAACAATTTATTTATTTAGAATTTCCCTTCATATATCTAATTCAATTCAAATTAATCCCTATAAATGCGCCTGAAAGGTAACCAAAAAGAGCGCTTGCTCCTTGCCTCGAAAGCATGCCATTACCACAACAGCCAATCACAGCCAAAGGAGATGGAGGTGCGACTGTCTCCTGGGAGGGGAATCTGGCAATACGGAAACATTGTAGTTCACAAGCCAATGTCAGATGGCGCGCTTGTTTCTCCCAAGCATGGCAAAATACACAGATTGGCGAACGTCTACTGGCCTACCACAGGCAATCCGGTACCGCTTCTCCGTAGCGGAGTCGCGCAAATGCCGGTATAGAGATGTAACTTCCTAAGCGGGAAATACAAATACCTGCTTCATGCAAAAGTTAAAGAAATGCTTTTTCGCAGAGTTTCTAGGGTAGACGCTGTCTCCCCTGTCTCCCCTGAGGCTTCGCCCCTGCATATACTTACATCACTAATAACCTGGAAAATAATTTATTTAAAAAAAAAAAAAAAAAAAAAAGGCGAAAATTTTCCCTTCCTTATACCTTCTCTTTAGTTTCTTACTATGTACCACTTACAGTAGAGAAAGTAATGTACTCCACCCAAAAATTCTATGCTAATATTTCACCAGAAATAATGTTTTGAGACTCCCTGAATCCAAAAAAAGAAAAAGCTTTTAGAACAAGGTCTGTGCGTACCTATATGTGCATGTGTATTTTCATGCCTGCTTGCCTATGAACAGCAAAATTAAAAAGTGAAAAGTCGGTTAAATACGCAATTTGATAGATATGATATGTTCAGCATATTCCAAGGATGTGACACCAAGATTTTCAAGAAAATGTTTCCATCTCAAACTACCCTTCATATGGAAACTTTTGGACATTTTGATTTTCTCAAAAATGGCTCTAACAATGTGGATTCAATTACCATATATTTCAAATGTTTTTGTGACAAATGAAGTGTATACTTTGAATTTTGTGGGAATAACCTTTGAAGTCCTCTTCATTCTGGATGTATTTTGCATATCTGGCAAACTGTAAGAGAAAGATAAAATCTTACTGCATAAAACATCCAGATCTAATTAAAATACAGAATTTCTGTTAAATCTTACTTGAGTTAATCATTTCTGACTGGGATATTCCATGTTATTAAATTGAATTTTCTAATACTTTTACTTTTCTCAAATGGGAAGTCACTGCGCCCCCCCCCCCTCCTGCTCATACAAAGAGATCAGAATTTCAAGCCATTACATAGTGACCAACTCATAAAATATTTCACTATCACTTAAGTCTACTATTCCCACAGTACTTACAAGGAAGTATATAATAAAATAATTTCTACAAATATCTTTCTCAATTAATATGAAGATAGATATGTAAGATATGTAAGAATAATTTGTACAAGTGTGAATAGAGTGCAACACATCAGATTTTTTTAAAATCATAATCGTTATTATGTGGTACTTAATATTAACTATGAAGGAGCCTAGAAAATGTATGTTTAAATTGATAACAGCTATTATGACATTCAATTATTGATGACATCTTTACATAACAAGATAGATAAGGGGGTTCAGGGTATTAAGATATTGAAAGAGGTAAAAGCATTTCTGAACTTTCTTTTTGTTCAAAAATGTTTCATTTTATACATGTGGGAAAAAAGCAGTTTCTGTTTCAGAATAAATTCTTTGCTCGACTTTGATAACTTAAAATTCTAACAATCAGATGTCAAATTTTTTAGTGCAAAAGTGATACATCAAGCATAACATGACAAAGGAAGGTAATTTTTCTTGTTTCTTTAAGACATATATGTTTAATAATTAACCAAATGTATTTTTTCTAGGTAGTACATGGGCAAATGAGATGGTTTGGTGTATTGGTAATGGCCTAGATTTTGAGAAAGCCAAAACACTTCAGCAACTAAGGGCACCAATGATAGAGTAAGTTGAGATTTCTGGAATCTATTATCTTCTTCTTCACTTCATGGTATGGGCAGAGTGCCCCTTCCGTCTCACATAATTGTTTATTGTGAGAAGACTGAGCAACTTGAATTTCATGTGAAGGGGTTACCAGTCCCTTGCATGGTAGATTTCCTGTAGGAATTTTTTCCCTTAGGAGGATTGCCTTCAGTTGTTTTAACCCCAAAATTGAGGGTCACCATTTCCGCTGGTTTAGCTGAAACATTCTTCTTCTCCGCCATTGTGGACATCGCCTGTAACCCTGGGCTGGGATCCTGAACCAGGAACTATCCTCCGGGCCAGAGGAGCCCAGAGCTAACATTGGCAGGGTCGCTACTCCCTCAAATGGGGCCGTCTCAAATGAGGGTCCCCATCCATTACCATATAATCAATTATATTCAGTATTATAAACAATTATAGTAAACTCCTTAAAACACACTGATTTTCAAAACCAGAGGTATCAGTAATGCAAACTGCATCATTATGATATTTTCAGATTTAATCACCATAAGTCTTAATTGTGTTAGTAACTGATTATAGCCTTTAGGATAAGCGTTAATCTTAAAATGATTATGGCATAAGTTCCACAACTGAAGTTTTATGTCAATCATAAAGGATCAATACAGCAGAGAGCTCAAGTTTAATCACCTGGCATGTATGATCAGTTTATCGCTTGAACAATTTTATTGCTCTTCACTCTCATTGTCTATTCTTCCTTACCATCGTTTTTCTCTCTAATTTTTCCAGAAATATTCAGTATTGCTTTATTTAGAAAACCTGTTATTTCTTATGTATTGAACTGAACTACTCAAGAAGAAATAGTAATCCAAATGTAAAAGGGATAAATAAATAAATCAATCAGTGTTATATGCTGAGATTGTGACTTGGACTGTCACTAGGTCTACCATGGCTGCGCCATGGCCGAGTGGTTAGACCAGCGATGTCCAACATTTGCAAAAGAGGGCAGTTTGCATTTACTTTCCTCCACTGTACCTGGACTTTGCCTCTCTTTAACCCTCAACCATGTCTTGTGTTGCAGTGGCAGGTTGGTTATTTTGCATTTGATTTATGAAAGTACTTTCAAATCTCATGCACTAAACATCTCTTCATTAGTGACTTCTTTGGTACTGCTTACATTTAAGAAGTCAATGAATAATTGGCAACAAAGTCAAAGTGCATGGCCTTAGAAGATACACCAAGTAACTGCCGTGTAACATATTGTGATACAGACTTTTAATTTAGTTTAATTTGGAGAAACTCTTAGTAAATATATGTATAGCTATACTCACTCTTACACACACTATTCTTGCAAATGCTTATTTCTCTATATACTTCATTTTAATTGACAAGGATTTTCAGAAAGTATCTTATTGCTAATTTTCATGTAGGTGCAAGGGGGATATGGGAATAAAGTAAGCTTTAAGCAATAGTGAAATGTTTTAAGAGCTGGTTGATATATAATGCATTTTAAATTTCATTCTGTTTGAAAGGCCAACAGATAAAAAAAATGAATAACATATTCCTATTTGAAAAAAATATAGGGGAGAGTGGGCGAATTCTGCGCACTTAAGGTCGAGCAGCCATACTGACTAACAGAAATGTTATTAAGTTGCAGACTTTGTTTCACCTGTAACTTCATTAAATAAGCTCTTGAAATAGTGCAATTCCAAAGGCATCTTGCACTTTTGAAAGGGTGTTAGGTATTGAAAACTGAAAGTATACAATGCGCAGAATTAACCTACCTGGATGGGTAATTGTGCACACCGTATATGCTTGAAATGAACTTGAATATATGTGTCATAATTATCTTTAATGATAAACTAAATGCTACAGAACATTATATCAATTGCTAACTCCTATTACAGACCTAAATAAACTGTCCAGATGTTTCACTTAATCTGCTTTTTAGTTTGTTTTTGTTTTCTGAGGCAGAGATCACAGAAGTTATCTTCTGCTGAATCCCATGCACTACATTCTTCGCGGGACCACCTGCCATACTTTACACATCTGTACCACATCTCATTATCACGTCCAAACTCATCACACGTCATAGTTTAGGTATTGGAGCGACATCATCATTTTCATCATCATCATCACCACACAGTTGTTTTTCACTGAATTCATCGGCATCAGATTCGCTATCTGAGAAATCCAACTGTCGTTTACAGGACTTTCTTCTTGACTTTTCGTCCACAATTTTGTTTTCTTTTTGAGTTTTCTCTACCTTTCTTCATTTGACGGTCTCTCTTTTTTCAGCTTCTTGAAGTTCATCTTTCATTGACATCCCCGTTAATATTTCTGATGATTGTTTCCTACATTTGGCTTTATTAGATTTTCTACTTGAAAACGAGACTTTTGTTGGCAGAGGAGGCATATCTCTTGCCTTAACATGTTTTGAATTTGCAGCCGATCACTCAAGTGCACTCTCAGGCGGAACGGCAGGAAAGCTGGTGGAGGTTCCTGCAGCAGCCGCTGGAATATGTCGAATCTTCTTTCTGAGTCTCCTCCTCAACTACTTCAACTTGCAGATCCAAATTGTCAGAGGAAGGATAGAGGTTTGCTTCTGGTGCTACTAGTATTTAAATACACGAGGGACAATCCTGCGCGCCGCGCAAATTTGCCCGCCATAAGAAGCGCAGAATTACCCGACATGGCGTACATTCTTCCATCTACCGTGGAAACTTCAAAACATGCTTATTTCAAGCAGTTTTGTAGACATATCAAGCATAAACAATTCTAATTTAATAGTAATAGATAGATGAGAACAATTACACCATACCCATGCCATGTCTACCTTGCTCTTTAATGCAAATCTGTAACAAGAAATATATGCCCGAAGTGTTGCAGCTCACTAACTGCAGACGAATAGCTGTAATGGCATCTTCGTCAACACACTAGTTAGTCAAACTGTTGAGCAGATGGCGACACCAGACAGAACTAGGAATTCAGAGCAGGATCAGAGAAACATAGCAGCGCAGAATTACCCTCCTGCGCAGAATTCGCCCACCTTCCCCTATGTGTTGGCAAATTCAAATGAATAAGAAAGAATATCTTGGAAATAGTTCATTCAAAAGAAAAACAAAGTATTTGACATAAATTAACAAGATCCACATTTTTAATTTAGTAAACTTTTGTCTGTCTCTTACTGCTTACCATTTATGCAAAAATCATCCAGAATGAAGAGGTCTTCTGAGGACATTCCCAGAAAATTCAAGGTATAACTTAGAAACGGCCGTGGAATCACCTTTTTGTGTCCATCGCTCCAACTAGAGGAGTGGAGTGGGTTATAGCCGCTCATTATGTAAGGTTCTCCAAAGAGAGAAGGTTGGGCATCCCTGAATTACACCATTTGCCTCTCGTCAAAGCAGGTCAATCCGGGTTTATTCCCAGGTGACCGCATGTGTGATTTGTGATAGGCAAAGCGGTGTAAGAACAGGTTTCCTGAGGGTTCTCCGATTTCTTCCACCACCTCATTCTACCCGTGCTCCATCTTCATTCCATGTATCATCAGTGTCACTGCCTGCAATTCCATATGTATTAAAAGCAGGCAGTAAACACTACAAAAAAAGCTAGACCTACCAGATCCAAACAATAAGGGGTTGTTGATTAAATGCTAACTTCATGAACAGTGCATTTAAATAAGTTTTTCTTAAAACAAGCTAAATGGCAATTATAAAAGTAAAATGAGCTATTTCACTATATCCGTTTATATAGACATAAATTCCAGCCATCTTTCTTTACCGGTAAACCACATTGTCACACTATCAGAAAACAATTCCTCATGGTGTCTTCTCAATGAAACAAAATTTGACATTTAATGTCTTGTTCCACCCATAGAAGATCCAAGTTGCTCAGACGAATTTGTCCTTGTATTGCTCGTGAAAAAATTATATTCATTTCAAGGCTAAAAAATTTGTTTCTGCACTTGCAGCAGTGGAAGGAAATGTTAAAATCATTTCATATAGTTCATAAACTTCACTGCACGCAACATTAAGTCCATTTGATTACATATAATTTGCAATGGTTTGAACAGACTTGTTAGACAATTTCTGAGGTGAATATAACCCTTTCAGTTTGTTTTTCAAAGACAGTTTATGGAAATAGGAAATATATGGTTCTCTGGGTTCACATAGTACATCCGTTGGAAAACGTTTAGCATAACTCCAAAATATTTATTATAACCCAGCAAGGCCAGAAATTTAAATTGTTTCTGTGATTCAAATCTTAATTTAGTTGTGTCTAGGACTTCATAGAAAATCCTTAAGTATGAAGAATGATTTCATCTTCATGATAGTTTATCTTTCTAGGTCTTTCTTTGTCCTCTTCATTAGCAATGCTCATAGTTTCTGACCATATTTCTTCAAACCCTATGTTTCTAATTCTTGATCTCTTATGTTTATAGAAAGCTGTGATTAAATACACTAAATTTGTGAAACCCATTGTATTTCAGCATGTTTTCTCAGTTGAAACAAGCATGGACAGCAATAAAATTTAATTCACATGAACCAGTCAGCCAGACATACTTATCATAATTATTATATTAAAATATCTTTTCTAAGTATTCTTATTCATTTCCATCTGCTCACACTGTAAGTGTGTAAGAGCTGCAGTAGGTCTTCCGTGTTTTACTATCACTAATTTATCCTTGTATTTCAACTATGAGTATGGTTGTTTTACAAATTTTGTTCCATCCCGAAAGATTGATGATTGTCATGAAAAAAGTCTTGAATTTCGAAAATGCTCATTCCACATCCCAAGAAGTAAGTCTAACATAATTATAACATGGAATGTCACTCAAACTCACAACAATGTCATGTTGCCCATCCAACACATTAGAAATTTTGCAGACTATGGTAAATCCACTATTATTTCCTTGCATTTTCTTTTTACTTTCTCTAGAGGAAGGTATTACACCCAAAAATTTGATGTCGAGATTTCACCAGAAATATATGTTTTGAGGCCCCATGGATAAGAAAAAAAACATTTTTAGGAAAAGGTCCGTGTGCGTATGTCTCTCAATCAGTTTATGGCCAGCATAACTCAAAAACGAAAAGTCAGTTAAAAACCAAAGTTGGTATTTAAGTTTAACATCTTTCAAGTATGTGACATGGTGATTTTGAAGAAAATTCCTCCACTGTAAACTATCCTTCACATAGAAAATTTTGTATCAGTAACTGCTTGTTCACAGTTTTCTGCTTTTTATTGATGTAGCTTTATTACAGACGACACAGTGAAATCTTAGTTGTTTCGCCCAATGTAACCCTTTACTGTCTCCCAAGATAACTAAATCTAATTACACTAGGAAAGGGGGAAGCAAAACAATTTTGCGACCGTGTTCTTCAGCAATACCATCGACTGCATAATCCTTTAATTGGGATATATACCAAACACAATTTTATTCATTTCCTGAGTACATAAAGTTTTTTGTTTGGGTATGCTGTCTTTGTCAATATTTTTTAACATAATCAAATATTCTTTAAAAGAGTAAGACAAGTGTAAATACTCACAACATATGCACAGATACAGTTTCAGACACTCGTAAATACAAGGCAAATAACCACATAAATAGAATGGTGCAAACGAACTCATCAGCACACAGGCAATCTCTAACTGATGCAAGCTGGAGCTGGAACTGGAGCTGGAAGGAGGCATTGTATATATTACAGGAAAAACAGATGAATAGACGCACAGTTTATGTTACGGCTGAATTGCTCCTCAGGCATATGCTAATCGCACGTTAAATATCGACAACACTGATAGAGTGCCACTTTGTATTATTATCATTATCATTATCATTATCATTATTATTATCAACTTTATTAGCTAAATAATTGTACAAAGAGAGTGCATTTCTAACTTTTGAAATCTCGGAACCAATATTTTTACTTTCTCTACTGGTAAAATTTTGATTTTCTTGAAAATAGCTCTAATGATTTTGATTAAAATGCCATATGTTTAAGATATTTGTATGATAAATGAAATGTATATTTTGAATTTTCTGCCTATAGCCTATGTAGTCCTGTTTGCTCTGGATGACTTTTGAATAACTCGTAAACTCTAAGAGGTGGACAAACTCTTACTCTACATAAAATATAGATCTCGCTAAAATACACAATATATGTCTAAATAAATTTTTTGTGGAGTGAATCATTTCAGAGATATTCCTCATTATTTGTGTCAGTTTTGAAAAACTTAAAACTTTTGTGAAATGGAACATCGTTGTTCATTCTTTTATATGTTAAGCATACAAAGAGAACGGGATCTCAAAGCTTTAAAAGATCTGACTATCGCTCAAAGCCTACTGTATTCTAATATTTCCCTTGCACCTACAAGAAGATAAGCAATAAGATAATTTGTACAAATGTTTATCTTAACTAACATGAAGAAGATATAGGAATAAGTGTTTGTAAGAATAGTTAGTACAAGAGTAGAGAAAGTCATGTGAGTACAATACATCAGATTTTTTAATAAAAAATTAAGAAGACTATTTTTTTTATTATTGCAGAGTATATTTTACAATGAGGTTAAAATAGTGGCCTATGAGTGCAGAATCCACATATTCACCATGTTCGTCCCTGTTTTGTTGAATATGTAAGGGCTTCTGTATTATGTGAAAATTGTGTACTTTTTATGTTATTAAATAATTACGGGACCAAACAATTTTATAATTTCACCAAGTGTGATTAATAATTATAAACTAACTATACCATCCCAACTCATGATTGTTCCACTACCAAAGGGTGCTTAGAGGCTGCACAGCATTTCCAGAACTTGGAAGAGACTGTAGTGGGGAGGTTAGGTAAGTCAGATGTTCTGTCAATCTTTCACATCCATTTGACTGAATATCAGGGAATTTTTGATCTGCTATTAGGAATAGACAGAGCTGTATGAAATTATAATTCACCATATAGATTCACCACGTAAATCTTCTAGTTAATTGAATAATTTCATAATGAACCAGAGGAAGTAAATGAAATTAATTTGTCATTCAGATTCAAAAAGGTACTCATGCAACATTGGACAATTAGCTAGTTATATTATAACTTATTGTGCAAAATATTGCTTTAATCACAGACAACAAGCTAACAGATGTTTTAATAAATAATCCATTGTTCTTCGGTTAATAAACCTATGGGGATAAATTGAAAGTCAAATAAAAAGTTTATATAGAATCCTAATTTTTAAAAAATAAATAACTGAACAAAAATTCTACTAATGTATAGCACAAAGCCATTGTTGACAATGTAGATTACTGTCAAACTTAATGAATTATGAACTTAAAGTTAGACCATGGTCTATCAAAGCTGCACAGTTTTCTGTGATAAAGCAGAATATAAAAGGTGATCAGAATATGTCATTTCTTAAATGTCTGTTCATTGCTACTGTTTTCTTGGGAAAGCACGAATGAAGGTTTTGGCATCATGAAAAATCTGAAGGCTCGAATTATAAATGGAATTTCTTAGAAATATCTTATTCTTTTTACCAAACAGAAATCTCACTTATAGATCATCTGATTCATAGTAGTGTATCCAGAAGAAAGTCTTTAAACATCCAGAATGATCTAATTAGTTGTCTTACTAAAAATGCTGTGGCAACTATTGAAAGTAGCTGTACTTCCTGCCTCTGCTTGCTTGCTTACTTGCTTACTTGCTTGCTTGCTTGCTTGGTTGCTTGCTTGCACAATCCTAAAATGTTATGCCTAATGGGTGTCACTGAGAATTCAGCTGCAAAAGCATTGTGTTAGTTTTCAAGATTTTTACTGCACTTATTACCCAAAAATAGACAGATAAGTAGTGGAATATTAGTTGGAGTCAAAAAGGATATTAAAACCTCCTTTGAAATTGTTAAAGAAATGGATAACACAGATAAAAGCGAATTAATAAAGCTAAATTTTTGGGATAACAAAACACATCTACATTTATACAGTATTTACAATCCTCCCAGGAATGTACCGGATCTCTCACTTATTGACCAATTAAATAAAACAATCGTAATTGGGGATTTCAATGCACATTCCAAAAGATGGGGTTATGAAAAAGTGGATTCTACAGGGAAGATAGTGGAAGAATTTTTGAATACCACAACTTTTGAACTGATTTATAGTAAAGAAGATCCCACAACCTTCATACATTATTCTGGAGCGGGCAGTAACCCAGACCTCTTGTTAGCTACAACAGATATTGTTTCAAAAATTAAAAAAAAAGTTATAGAAGATCCAAGTTCTGGTCACAGAGCGGTAATTGCTGATATAAAACTAGAGAATACAAATAACAGTCAAGGTCTTAAGAATCTGTATTGGAACTTCAAAAAAGCAGATTGGAACAAATATAAAACTGAATTAGAACATAAATTTAAAGAACAAACAAACTCACAGCTGCATGACCAACCAGATCATATGAACAAAGAATTCTGTAAAGTCATCCTAGAAACTGCAAAAAAACATATTCCTCGTGGAAGAATCAAAAATTTCAAACCCTTTTGGAACCCCCAGTTAGAAGAACTGAAAAAGCAAAGGGATATAGCTAGAAATACAGCTGAACAAACAAAAAACATATCAGATACACAAATATGGCGGAAGAAATGTGCCTCACTAAAAAAAGAAATTAATACTGCTAAAAGGAATCACTTTAATAATTTCTTAGAAAAAATGGATTATAGGACAGATGGTAACAAAGCTCATAAGTTCATAAAAAATGTCAAGGACAGGAAAGAAAACAACAGCACACCTATCATACACAACAATAAAATGTTAGTAAATGATACAGTCATAGCCGAAACATTCAATAAATATTATGCAAATGCACACAAAGTAACAAGAAATAATAAAAAGGAACGTAAAGAATTTAGGAAAGATTCGAAACAAGAAAGAGAATGTAATCCTAACACTCAGTGCAATATCTTTTTTCAAAATTTTAATATGCAAGAATTGAACATTGCAATAAATAATCTAAAAAACAAAAAGTCTCCTGGACCAGATCACATACATCCAGAGTTCATAAAAAACCTTGGAAAAACAGCAAAACAACAACTACTGAAACTCTACAATCTATCCTGGAAAACCACTGTACCTGCTGAATGGCGAAAAGCAATAATTGTCCCACTCTTGAAGAAAGACAAAACAGCATCAGAAATAAAAAATTATAGACCAATAGCTCTTCCCAGCATAATAGCAAAAGTGATGGAAAGAATGGTGTCAAACAGGTTAAATTGGTTCCTAGAATCACAAAATTTAATATCTCCATGTCAAGCTGGATTCAGAGAGTTCCACTCTACAAATGAACAAGTCTTACTTCTCAGTCAAGAAATCAAAGACTCCTTCAATAGAAAAGAAGATAATTTGTCAGTTTTTATTGATTTTCAAAGTGCATATGATTCTATATGCAGAACAAAACTACTAAAGAAAGTAAAAAAAATAGGGATACAAGGTCCAATGTTTTCATGGCTATGTCATTTCCTAACACAACGCTTTATTGCAACCAGATATGGAAGAAATATATCTAAATATAAACAAATACACCGTGGCTTGCCACAAGGTGCAGTGCTCAGCACTACACTTTTTAATATATTTATTTATGATCTACCACAACAAATACAAGAATCAGGCGTGAAGTGTGCACTATTTGCTGATGACTTGGTAATGTGGACTTCAAAACCAAAAAGCAAAAGTACAGAACTGGAAAAAACCATGCAACAATCCTTAACCAACTTACAGAGGTGGACCAAAGAAAATTTAATGACTGTTAATACAACAAAATCAAACTACCAAATCTTTTCACTAAGAAAAAAACCACTAAAAATAAAACTAATTTTTGAGGGTCAACAATTACCAGAAACAAAGGAAGCAAAGTATTTAGGAGTTACATTTGATAGCAAACTTACATGGACCAAACAAATAGAAAATGTAATACAAAGAGCAGAGAGGCGCCTTTCACTGTTAAAACGTCTAACAGGAATGAAGTGGGGATGTTCCAGAGCAACGCTTAACACAACATACAACGTATATATCAAACCATTATTTACTTACTGCAGCGAAGTTTTTGTAACAGCAAACACAAAAAAAATTCAAATCTTTCAAAACCAAAGTCTGAGGTTAATTACAGGTGCTATCAAAACCACACCAATAGCAGCTATGGAAATACTAACCAACCAATACCCCATTGAATATGAAATAGAAAAAGCGGCTCTTATTCAACACGAAAAGTTGATCAGACTCCCATTCAATACATGGCACAAGAGAAATTTTACACATACACTAAAGACTCAGGAGAGCTTTCTTTCCAAAATTCAAGACATCAAGAAGGATGTACACCTTCCTAATTCAAAGGAAAACTTCATATCTAAAGTCAATCCGACACAAACATTAGACATCACATATTATTTACACCTGACAGAAGAAGTTAAAAAAAGTGATACTCCAACTAGTGTTCTAAAATTATTGGCATTAGAGACAATCCATACTAGATTTCCAGAACATGAGTGGCTCCATATTTATACTGATGGATCATTGATATCAAACCAAGATGGAGCAGGTGCTGGAGTCACATGTCACCTCTTTTCCTATTACAAATCTTTAAGTTATGGAACTACTAACTTTGATGGAGAAATTGAAGCAATTCGAATGGCCCTACAAAATCTTTTGTACAGAATTTCACATTTTCAGCAAGCAGTTCTTCTCTCAGATTCCAGGGCAGCAATTATAGCAATTGCTTCCAAGTTGTCACCAAAAAAACCAAACAATTATAGAATGTTGGAAAATCCTTACCCATCTAACAGCACTTCAAAAACACCTAGTCTTCCAATGGATACCAGCTCACTGTGGACTGAGTGGTAATGAGAAAGCTGATTTCCTTGCAAAAAAGGGTACCAGCGGTGTACAAAAATCTATAGTTAATCTACCATTTTATGCAGCTAAAAGATTAGTCAACTCTGAATTCAAAAAAATTGTTGCAAAATATTACTATGAAAAATCAAAGAATAAAAGATGGGAACTACCAAACATTCAAACAGTGATTCCTGAGTATCCTCGAAAAACAGCAGTTGCAACCTTCAGGTTGATTACAGGACATGATTGTCTGGCAAAACATTTAAACAGAATTGGGATATATTCTTCACCTCTCTGTCCTCTATGTGATCTGCAAGAGGAAATGGATCGAGACCACCTTCAAATATGCCCGACCACTTCTAGTGCCCCATCCATCAGTGAAAAATATTGGAGAGCAAGAGGATTAATGACTTCATTGTCAGAAATCCAGCATTAGCTAACAACAACAACAACAGTTTTCAAGATGGACTGGGGTAATTACAAAAATCAGGTAGCTGTAGTAGCTTTGCAAAAGGTACACTTTATGTGGGTTAACATATCTCATGCCTAAAGAACAAGAAAGAGAAGCAGGTACATGCCCTTTTGTCTATGTTGGGGAAGGAGGGACAGGTTCAGCTCATTCCATCCAATCAGGGCTGGACTGAAGAGATAAATATCAATAGACTTCTCGCATTTCTACCCGCAAAACATCACCTGCCCTTAGCTTGCATAGTGGAAGTGACCTTCCACTTCTATGGTCCTTGAGACAAGTAAACCCACCATAATAATAGGTGAGATATTCAAACTTTTTCAGAAATTGAACATAAGAAACAGAAATTGTGTACCACATTGTCCAGCACTTCCTTGAAAATGGAACTGTGAAAGACCATCAGACAAGGAAGACTTAAGTACTATTGACACTCCAGAGTTGGCAAAAGCAATGGCAGCATGTTTTCAACAAACTGTGGTACAGAGATAAGTCAGTGATAGCTCAGAAGCTGAACATTTCTAAAATGTCTATGCCCTGCACATTGAGGAGTAACCTGGGTCTCTTTGCCTACAAACAGCAGAAAGGACACCTGCTCAGAGGTGAGCTGAAGCACCTAAAGTTCTTAAAATCAAAATGCTTACTGCAGCTTTACATAGCCAATGGTCACAGAAGAATCCTTTTCACTGATGAATAAATGTTTAGTGCACAAAATGGCAGGGTACATATATTCCAAATCCTCTAGAGAAGCTGCTGAAAGGGCTCCAAGGGTCAGAGGGACCATTACCCTGCATCTGATATGGTGTGTTGAAGTGTAAGCTAGGATGGAACCACAGAGCACCATTTCTGTAAAAAAAAAAAGGGGGTCAAAACATTGGACAAAGTATACCAGGATACACTGCTGGAGAGAGTGCTCAAGCACCTCAACATCACCCTCTTCCATGGACCAAACTGGAGCTTCCAGCTTCAGCCCCAGCATGTAAGGTACGGACATCCAAAAGTGGTTCAAGACCAATGTTTCTGCATTTAATTTGATCTCAGATTGGCCTTCCACAAGTTCAGACCTAAATCCCTGGACTACAAATTATGGTCCATGCTTGGAAGAAGACATATCCAAATATTGAAAGTTTGAAGCATTCTCTTAGGGAGGCAGCAGCAGATTTCCCAATGGTGCATAATTCATAAGATGAGTGGTCACAACTTATAAACTATGTGCATGCCAGAGGTGGTCATTTTGAATAATTAGCACTTTTACTTTTTTATGCATCCATGTAACCAATATTGTTGTTGTTGTTGTTGTTGTTGTTTTCTAGTGCCTTGCATCTGGCAATGAAGCCATTAGCATTCGTGCTTTCCAATACTTTTGAACTGTAGTTTCTTCTGATCTTAATGCTTCACAGGTCTTCAAGTGGTCTTCGTTCATTTCTGCTGGATCGTTACACAGGACACATATTGGTGAAGCTGAGATACCTATTCTGTAGAGATGACTTGCTAAGCAGTCGTGATTTGTCAATAGTCGGAAGGCTGCAACCGCTGTTTTCCGTGGTCTCTGGGGGATTATATCTGGGTTGGAAAGTAGTGTAATCCATTTTTTGTCTTTGGCATTTGTTTCTATTTCTTGTAGGTATGAATGAGAAAATTTTTTAATGATCAAGCGTTTTATTGAGGAATATGAGAAATTGAATTTAGACTTTTGTTTTATTGTTGTGCCTTTCTTTGCAAGTGAGTCTGCAGCTTCATTCCCCATGACTCCACAGTGTGCTGGAATCCATTGGAGATGAACAGTCTTATTAACTTTTTGGAGTTGTGTTAACATTTTGTAGCATTCTCTAATTTTTGTTGACTTCTTTGTAGTATTTGAACATATTCCCTGAATTGCAGCTTTAGAATCTGAAAGAATTACTGCCTTGTTAAATTTATTTAAGGGAAGATTTAATAATTGTCAGAGAGCAATGTATATAGCCTCTATTTCTCCATCATAATTTGTTGTGTCTCTGCCAACAGAATGATAAAAGGAAAAATGTGAACACGTAACTCCAGCTCCAGTAAGGTTTTCCTTGGAGGATCCATCAGTATATATGTGCAGCCATTCTTCTGTGGGATACCTAGTATTGATTGTTTCCAGAGCTAGAAGTTTTTGTATTTCTTTTGGTGTGTCTGATTTACTTATTTCCTCTATTAATTCCAAATTGAAGGTAGGTTGCAATAATTCCAATGGATTTTCTCTTATAAGTAGAATTTCTCTGGTGTTAGGAATGTTCAATTTGGATTTAATCTGTGTTACCTTTTCTAGGAAACTACTATGAGTTTTAAGGATTGAAGGGGGGAGGTTCTCTTCTGTCCATTTAGTCCTCCCGGCTAGGTCCGATGGACCCGTTGACCAACGATAGGTGTGGTCCCCCTTGCAAAATGGGGGTTTAAGTCGGGTGATGTAACTGCTACATTGTAAAACTGGTGCCCGTTAAGAAAACAGTTACATGAAAGCCACATACATGAGAATGTAACCAATATTGTAAGGATATTAAAATATCTCAAACAATTTTGAGTAAATGTACTGGAAACTCTGTGATAGTATTTAGGTATGACTAGGTAGATACATAATCAGGTTTGATTTCTAATGAAGTGAACAAAAGGCTTTTTGTTTCTGCCAAAGATGAAACTTTAGGTGTTTCAACAAAATCCCATTTCAGTGTAATTATAATATATGCAAATAATTTGTCAAGGGAAACAGAATTTAGATGTCTAGATTTTTATGGTGTATCTAATACAAAGTAGTGACTGAAGTATGGGTATTTAAAAAGTAAGCCCAAGCATTAAACTGCTATAAATATTATATTTGAGATAGAAAAAAAGCAAAAACATCACAGTGTTGAGCAAACAATGAGGTTTACAAAACATTGAGAAGATGTCCACCATTTCCTTGTTCAGTGCATAGCATTCTGCCTGCAACACCATGTATAATATTTTGCAGATAATGTCTTGAAATATTGGCAATGTCTTGCAAAATGACATCTTTAAGTTGCAGTGTTGTTGTTGATGTGTCAGGGAAACTCATTTTTAAGGTGCCTAAGACACAACTAAATGTTGGCTGGATTGAGATCTGGAGAGTACGGAGGCCACATTGTTGGAAAGTGCCTACTGATGACACAATCGCCAAACATCTACATAATCAGTTGTTTTGCAGGGATGTAGATGCACTGTGGAGCATCATGTTGCATGAAGATTGTTTTCTATGTCATAATTCCTCAGTCTAGGGTTAACAAAGTTCTGTAACATGCTGTAGTAGTTCTTCCTGTTTACTGTAATTTTCTTATTTTATTATTAACTTCTATGAAGAAATATGGGCTAATGATGAATTTAGAAGTGAAGGCAGAGATTAAGTAACTTTTAAATCATGAATACCTTATTGAATTAAAATGTGATTATTGGCTCAGAATCATGAAATATGGCACATGTATCATTCTGATCATTTGGAAAACAAGTTTAGGATAGTAATTCAACCCATTGGGCTGAAGGACTGAATAACATCTTACATAACATGAACTTTATATTTCTTATACTTAATATATTTATGTTTGCTACTGTAGTGTTTAATATTTTACATAGCAAAATGAATAATATTAACTTACACAACAAAGAAATACAAAGTTGTTTAGAAGTCTTGAAGACTTATGGTTTCAAGATAAATTAAACGAATGGCTACAAGTTTCACAGCATTCTAAGCTATCTTATGATCTAGTGTACATTAGGTATAAATTTTGTGATCAAATTAAAAGACTATCCTGTTAAATACTGAACAATGTCATTGTGAACTTTGACTGCAGTTGAAGGATTTCAGAAACTTATTCAGGCATTTCACCCTCAGACTTGAACTCTGAGAACCAGAGATACTAGCAGAGAAGCAGAGATACTACCCTAGAGGGACTGACATTATTTTAAATTAGTAGCTAGTTTATTTATCACCTTTAGCTGCCTGCTGCGCACATTAGAAAATAAAATATTTGAATAAATAGTAGATATTGTGACCTAGACAGGTATATGTTTCAAAGCTGGTTGGTCTCAGCAATGCCCCGTACTTTGTTTAGGTGATCTGACTATGACTATGACTTTTCAAACTAAAGAGGATATGCATATAGCCTAGATCAGGTGGTCCCATTTCTTCCTCTGTGTAGTTAGGATATATTTTATTGAAACAAATCAACAACTTCCCACATTTGTGGGTTGCCATATTTGACAAAGTAAACAAAAAGACAAATAACAATATTCTAAATCATTAGGCAAACGTTGGAGTTTAGGTTTAACAGTGTAGTCATAATATGGTGATAGAATTAATAATAATATGGTTTTATGGAATTAAAAACTTTTGATTACAGATTCTAAAACAAAAAATATCCTGTTTGCAGTTTTAAGGTCCAAATAAGTGTGATCTAAGGATATTTACAGAGCCACGTATAGTGGCATTAATGATTTTCCTTATGCTGGTAGTTGGAAGTTTAAATTCTTTTCAGAAGTTCACAAAAATGGCTGGAATTGTGCCTTGGGCACCTACCATGAGACCAATAATTTCTGTCATCCAGCTGGTATTTATTTTTATAGAAGGGTATGGTAGGTGCATAGATATTTTATTTTTCCAGATGGGCTTCCATGGGTTGACTCAGATGGTACTCAAACCTTATGGTTGGATCAATAACAAATCCCCTTTTGCTGTCTTCTCGGTATGCTATATTGTTGATCCGACGTATGCTGCCTGTTGTGGATAAATCGTGGACCTCTTTGTACACCTTAAAGTTCTTTTTACACAGTTCTTCAGTGATGAGTGACCTGATCTGATGGTGTCATGAGTTTCTGAGTACCTCATCGTGGGGACAGGAATCCAGGATGTGGGCCAGTGTTTCTTTCTCTCTGCCACATCTAGGACAGAGGTTTCCGTCCTGATATCTGCCCAGAACAGTACGTACAGCAGACACATTTGCATTCATTTTTAATGCTTCTTGCCACTAGCTTGAAGAGAGTCCACAGTGATGTCGAATCCAGTTGTTTGCTGGGCTGTATTCCTTAAAGAGCTCTACACCTATACTTGTTTGTGGTAAAGAGCACCTCGTTTTCGTAGTTCTTGATGGACTTTTCTTGTATGTAGCAGCCTGTTGCTTACACTGGAGATGCTTGCAACATCTGTGAATTTGGGAGTCTGTAAATAATGTGTGGATTCAGAGGAGATATTCTGCAGTTTTGCAACGTATACATTTTCAGCATGATGAAGAGCATTGCATGCATTAATTTGTTGAAGATAAACTTCCCATGCTACTTTAAATAAACCAAGTCCTTTGACTTTCAAATCAGTATATAGCATACTGTCTGGTATATCCATGGGTAACCGCAAAATTTCTTTGAGACAACTCTTTCTAATTTTATCTGTGGTGTTCACAAAGTTGACTGGTACTTGCTTGATCTTGGTGGTTTGGAAAGTATACACAAGACTTGGACAGATAGCTTTGTTTAACACAAATTTCTGGTCAGCTTTGAGTAAAGGAGAAGATCCTAGTAATTCCAATTTACTGTGTAATGCTTTCAAAGCAGAATTAGTATCAAAATTAAATGCACCATTCAAAGAGATGCCGAGGTATCTAATTTCTTCTGTACCATTTATAGTATTTATTTTGATATTTTAATCAATATTTAGTGTCTAATTTATTAGTTGTCCCTTCTCAATACACATTTCTGAGCAGATTGTTCAGATTTTTTTCCAGATCAATTTCCTGGAAAAGTCGGAGAGCAATTTGTGTTAATTCAGTTTCAGCTTCTTTATTTTTCCAATTATGACCATGTCGTCTGCAAATCCCATGATGCTTAGGGGCAACGCTTCTGCGCATATTGATTTACTGTATTCCTGTAGCAAACTTTCTTCAGTTAGCTCATCAAAACTAAAAATCATTAGCTAAGTTGTAAGGCGTCAGCGATAATGGCGATCCCTGCATAACTTCTCTTCAAAACTGAATAGGCTTTGCTTTACCTAAAGACACCTTGACTTGTGTAGTATTGTCTCTCTGTAAATTTAATATAAGGTTTTTTAGTTTAGAGGGAATAGATTCAGCAGACAAAGTTAGATCCAAATGGTGATGACCAATATTGTCAAAAGCTTTTGAAACATCTAGAAAAACCACAGTCATGTCTTGTTTTTCTGCTTTAGTTGTCTTTAAGAGTCCTTGAAGCACTGATGTGTTAATAAGACAGCCTGACTGATTGTTAAATCCTCTTTGGTGTTCATTAAAAGTTATAAATGAATGTAAATGTTGGTTTAGTACCTTTTCAATAATACATCTTAGCACTGAGCAGATAGTTATCTGCCTCCAATTTGATAAATATTTAGTGTCACACTTCTTATGGATTAGCACAGCTAATTTAGACATTCAGGTAGGCTACCTGTTGCAAGTATTTGGGTTACAATTACAGATAAAATTTCACACACAATGTCTTCCCTCACAACTCTTACCAAAATGTGGTTGGGCCCTGGAGCAATGTCTACCGCAATACGCCCTGCCATGGCTGCAATTCCTTCTTTTGTGATGATGGAGTTTTAAGTTTCATCGAGCTCTGCACAACAAATTTCAGTAAGTTTAGAAGAGTGTACATGCCATATGCTAGTATTTTCAGTGGAAAATATTGTTGAGTAGTTTTCAAATGTTTTGTGAAGTTCAATCTTACAATTTTTGGTGTCCGATTCCAATACTCTAAGTACTGCCTTTCTTCTCTGATTATGAAACTGAAATTGTGTAAGTTGATAGTCGTACTTTCTATTTACTCTGGTTATGAGCTGTTTCTGTTGCACGTTGGGGATTTGATGTCTTACTTTACATTTTACCCTGATCTGCAAAGTGTTGTTTTCTTCAGGCTATATAGTATTTTGTAGCAGGGTGTTTCAGGCCTGAAAGGAGGTGAATGGAACTACTCAGAAATTTTTAAAACTCATATACAAGTGTGTTGAATTCAAAATTGTTTTCAATCACAGGTTTAAAAAGTTTGTTCCTCCATTCACGTAATTCTGATTTAAAATTAACTTCTTCACTGCCATCATGATGTTCATTAGAAACAGTGCCCGTTTCAGATGCTACTGATTGAGAGCCAGAATGTTTGGTTAAGAGTTGTGTATGGTGTATTTGCGGATGCGAGTGACTAATGTGAATTTTCACACTCCTTTCTCCTTGGAAACATCTGCCACAGTGTGGGCATTGCATTCTATTCCGATTTAAATCAGTGTTATCTAGAATTTCCTATTTTCCTTTCCTGTGTTGGCTTATGTTCAACAATGCAGCCGTTTACTCATAGCGTTAATGAAATCTGTTGCAATTTACAGCATTTAGCATGAAATAGCAGATGAATAATTGCTGTATTAAATAAATATGTGGATTATGAATACCTGCAGATATTTGAGTAACCTGATGGCGCTCTTATTTTGTTATAATTTTTAAAAACTGAGGAGCTTCTATATCCTTTGTTGTATCTAGACTCATGGCCTACTGCATTCGTAGATTGGCCAGTCTGCCCCACAGCGGCACAGAACCATACGAGGACCAGCATGCCCTCTGCCAGAGTTACGCGTAAATGACCGACTAGTCATAGGCACGGAACACTAACTACTGTACTAACTTACATTAGACAACCTGCATCACAACAGATGTTAAAATTGATGACCTTTAATGTGAACACATTCCCTATATCTCCCAAAACAATTCTAGTTTACTCATAAAACTCAACATTGACTGATTGTATTTTGTGACTTTGTCCTCATGTGGAGATGGCCACAGTCCTTGATTATTCTGTCACAATACACACAACAGACACTTCTCAACTCTTACATATAATTTGCAGCAATGTGCATTATAAATGGATCCTGCTAAAACCAGCCACACAATCTTTCATTACTTAATATTTGTAAGGAAAATGTTTAAAATAGAATTTACATAAATGTGTGAATCACCTGTTGTGTTGTAAATATGGGACCAAAAGTTCCAGGCATACTTGCTGTACACCAAACCCCTGGTTTTGCAGTGTGGTGAAGAACTTCATGAATAATATGTGGATTTTCGGTAAACCAGAATTGTTTTCAGAGATATAGGAAATATGTTTGCATTGAAGGTCATCAATTTCAACATCTATTGTGTTACAGTTGAGCCTAATGTAAGTTAGTATTGTAGTTAGTGTTCCGTACTCATGACTTGCTTGGTGGAGGGCGTGCTAGTCCTCTCTATGTCTGGTGCATCACGAGGCAGTTTGGCTAATCTACAAATGCACTGTATTATTTTAGCAACAGTGACTACTTGGCAATCATTTGACATTTTTCTTTTTAGTACTTGCTGCGATCTTGTACACAACAGCTAATTTAACAAAATTTCTGCCACCTCTTATTTATGCTTATTAAAGAAAGTATGCTGAATATACTGGAATCATGCAATAGAGTATTATGCTCAAACAATCTAGGTAATTAATTTTCACTGTAGAACAAAATCTTTAAACTTCTGTCTTGTAAATTGGTTTTCAATATCATGAGATATCTACTTAATGTCCAGGCTTTCAGCACTTTTGGCACATGAACAAGGAGAGTGGAAGAATCAAATGGGAAACTCAGTGGATCTGGTGAACAGTTTACAGCGACCACGATATGTAAGAAGTCACTTGCCATGGGAACTGCTCCCCAGAGAAATAGAAGTTATTAAACCAAAAGTAAGTAAGAATTCATTTTTGTTTTCAAAGTTTACATATATTATTGTTCAATAAACCTTTTGTGGTATCTAGCAAACATCCTGATTTATTGTGTACTGAAAAGCAAGAAATCAGTTTCTCATTAATAGGTTTCCATTTTGATGCAGAGTTTTATTAAACAAGTTCTTTCTTTTAATCCATGTAATTTGTTTGTAATATCTTTAGAAACATGATTGGTAGTTCCTTTCAAACAAAGTTCATCATTTTCACTGTCCCTTATATACAATTAGATCAAGTATAGCAATCAGCTCTATAATTTGTCATACTATTATTACTTAATTGTTCAGCATTATCCAGGGAGTAAAATACCAGGGGGAATGGGTAGTATTTCCCCCCACCAATGATTTTATACCCAGAATTTTCCCCCACTAAAACATCCCAGAGGTGGTTTATATAATGAGACATACAGCGAAACATACACTACTAAAATACTTTCCCCCCACCAACTTTTAACGATTTTGTACCCGGCATTATCATCCAATATAAGCATTCTAATGTGGAAAATGAATCAACATTGAGCACATAATGCTTCACTTAACAAATTACTGGCAGGACATGTTTTGAGATTCATTGTACCAATTCTTGAGTCTGGTTGACTAGCCAGTGACTCCCTGATTTTCTTCTTCCCTGGGTATCTGTACCATCATCTGGTATGAGGTTAGTGAATTTAAAGATTCAAGTAACATCTGCTGCAATTTCAAAGTTCATAATTCAATGCTTATTTGCTTTTTTATATCTGTTCTTTTCCATTAGGACAATTCTAGGGGTTATACACTGATTTTAGCACCTTGATGTTTTGTTGTATTATATCATGATTTTCTTCCCAGAAATGGTTGGCTATGGCTGATTTATATGTTTGTATATGGCATTTCTGAAGTGTTCTTTTAGTGTTGTGTGTTCTTGTTTCTGTTGGTTTCTCTGATGTAAGTTTTGTTGTATTCTAAACAGTCTACTTTATATATGCTTAGTTTCTAAATGAGAACATATGGGTAAACCCCTTCAGAAAGGAAACCAGACATACAGTATATGCATCAGTTGCCATATTTTCTTGTTGTAACAATGTCGTCCTCTTTGGTGTAGGGGTAATATGCTTGCCTCTAGTACCTGAGCTTGACCGGCAGAGAGAGAGAAGGGTTTTTTTGGGCTTTCTTTGGAAGGGAAGTAAAGCGAGTGATCTTGTGTTGTAAATTTACAGCACATAAGGATGGATGGCTGACAAAGGCTGACAAAGAGGCCTCTGAGCAAAAGTAACCTGTTTTTCACACCCAAACATAGAATGGAACACTTGTTTTTCTTTTTATATCAACATCCTCCAACTTAATGTCATATTGCACAATGAATGAGTGAAATGGGTGAAATGATGATCAAATTACTCTGAGGTCCATAGATCTTAAAGTTACCTGACATTCGTCTTCTCAGGATAAGGGAAAACCTAAAAAAAAAACCTTAACTGATACTAACTGAGATTCAAACTCATGACTTCTTGTATGTAAGGCAGACATGTTACCACCACACTACAGAGGTAGGCTAGAATGGAACACTGATAACCACAACAGTTAAAGAGCATCCATAAATAAAAACTCAATTTATTGTTATAGTAACAAACACAACTTATTTGAAAGTTTTCAACTAGAGAGATGTTGCAAATTGATATTAAAATTTGCTCAAAAGAACATATGTTTTGCAATCATCTCCCTTTTGCTTCTCCAAATTTAGAGAGAACCTTTCAACTTCAGTTGGAAACTAAGATAGGGACCCATAGGAAGAATTGCAAACTCTTAATCACATACTGAAAACTATGAAATTATAAACCTATAATTGCTCCACCCTTAGATCCGCACTTGGTGTAAACACAAGCCGTCAACAACTAACCTGTGATATGCCGAAACCAAAGCACACCATGAAATGTAGTACCCTAAATATCGGCGATTATCTGTGAGTTTTCAAGATGTTTGATAACCCTCGTAAAGACTACTTGAATGTAACACGTTAGCAGCAATATTCCTAAAACTCCTGAAGAAATATTGTTCTGTTGCAACATAAACACGAGGCATGAATCCATGTGGCGTGTTTTGTTTTGTATTAGTCGCAGGTTATCGCGGAGGGATACAAGGGGCGGATCTAAGGCTGGATGGAGTATAAATACCTACTGTTTTTAAGTTGTATACCACCATATACAACTATTTGGTGCTTTCAAAAGCTCTAAACCACTCAAAACAGTAACATACCTGGACTTCTGCAAATCATTAGCTTGCAGACTTATTCAAGAATATCCAATCCAAAGGATGCCCCCTTTGGCCGCCCCTGTCATTAAAACTCTGTGCACTTTTGAAGGAAAATATATCCTTATTATACATTCCTTGAAGTGCCTCATTCAAAACACAGTTTTTAGTAAACTATAACAAAATTCAGTTAAATTTGTTTACAAAATAAATATTAACACAAATAAGGAAAGGCACTGATACGACTATTGGATCTATATATGTGTTTATCACTCAGAACCACTTACAATGTCTGTTTACCTGCTGCCTGTTTAATTAAGAAGATTAAAGTTGCGTTCAATTCATTTTCTTTCTATTAAACTTCCTCTTCTAGAGTTAGTATTTATTTTTGATACTTTTAGTTTTAAGAAATACCCTTTCTACAGATAATGATATTACATTAATATGCTTTTCTTATTCACTGTAACAGATTGTTTATGTAGCACGAAACCCAAAGGATGTTTGTGTTTCCTATTACTATTACTGTATGCTGATACATAACATGAAGGGCTCATTTGAGGACTTCTGTGATCTGTTCCTCAAAGGAAGAGGTATGATATCTTTATATAATAAGGCTTTAGATTGTTAAAACTTTATACTATTGACACAGAGATTTAAATTTCAATCTATGTAGACTCTTATAAAAGGGTTCCATGTTTCAAAAGTGAGTATCTTTTTCACTAACAGAACTATGGCATCAATTGTTGATCTGCCTTTTCTAAAACCGAACTGGACTTCACTAATTATGTTGGTTGCTTCTAAATAATTACAAAGTTGATTGTACATAATCCTTTCAAACACTTTCGAAATTATTGGAACTAGCGTTATTGGTCGATAATTTGATGGGTCGCTTTTATCTCCTTTTTTGTAAATTGGGATGACTCTTGAGAGTTTTAATTTACTGGGGAAATTTCCTTCAGACAAACATTTATTAATACAATATGTTAGTGGATGCAATATGTGTTCTATTACTTGTTTAAGAAGATTATTAGATATATCATAAATGTCCATTGTATCAGATAGTTTCAGTTGTTTAACAGTATTTAATATAGTTTCTGAGGTCACTTCATGAAATTCAAAGAGACCTTGTTCATATCTCTGTTCGCACTTTTCTATTAGTTCTATTGCTGATTCCTTGGGCTTTGTTAAGTTATGTCCTATATCATCCACCGATTTTATAAAAAAATTGTTAAATTCATTAGGTGTTATCTCGATATCATCCCTATTATCTCTTTTCGCTGTTGAGTTTATCAGATTCCACGCCTTTTTACATTTATTATTGGACGATTCAATGCTTTGAAGATTATACTGTTTCTTAGTTTCATTTATGGCATGCTTGTATTCATTTCTGATCTTAAGGAAGGCAGATTTGCTCTTGTCTGACTTATCCCCCCTATATAATTCTAAATACATAATCACTTTATGTTTCATGTTTGCAAGTTGAGGTGTGTACCAATTATTCCTTTCCTTTTTAACAACTTTTTTCTTTTTATCAATATTATTAATTTTAAAATTTCTTTGTGGAAAGCATGTTTCATAGATATTTAGAAACATTGTAAAAAATCTTTCAAATAAATAATTTGCAGATAATATGCTACAAAGATATGAGTTACACAACATATCATACCATTCAGTTTCGCTTAGCACTTTCATAAAGCATGAAATTTTGTCATTAGTTATAGGTCTAGTTACTACAATCTTCGACTTTGTTGGTTTATTGTTAATAGTTTTTGTATTACTAATTTTAAGCCAAACAGAGTCATGGTCAGAATACGGAAAGACATTAGTGTCACAAGTTACTAAGGTTTGATTGATATTTGTGAATATGTTGTCCAGACATGCTGTCAGTCTGGTGGACTTGTAATTTGTACAATTAAAATTGAACTGCCGGAGAATATTTTGAAAGTCAGCTACAGTCTGTTTCTTCTCTCTTATATCAAAATGTGAGTTAACATCCCCTCCAATTACAATTTTCAAACGTTTCCACTTTGACCCAGTAAAGAAATTCAACAAATCCTCAAGCTTTTCAAGAAAAACCCTTGGATCTCCTTTTGGGGATCTGTAAATTGAAACTACTACTATTTTATATTCCTTCAAAATTACCCCAGCTACTTCGAAATCTACTTCAGCACCCCAAGTGCGAAGGTCTAACTGCTCACAGTGTTTTGTTAGATTTTTCCTTATGTATACAGCAACCCCCATGTACCATATATGAAGAGCTCACCAGTAACAGATGATAAACAGAAGTACCAATGATATGTTACTTTCCTTGTAAGTTACTACTCCATTGTTAAAGTTTTGTTAGAGTATACTTTCTTGAAATTAAAGGTACAATGTCAAGTACCAGACTTTATTATATGGCCCCAGGTTTGATTCGCAAAGCAATTTTGTAATGTTTAAAGCAAATGAAAATGGAACCTCCCTAAACATAATAACTTAGCATTTTCAAGATAAATAGACCATTGTGCATCTCAGAAGCAAAGCTAACTAATTCTATAATGACTTATAAAATGTAACTCCATGGCACAACAGCTGATCCGGGCCAAGACCTCCACCTGACCACTGCATCCCCTATCTCTGCCCACCACAGGCATCATGAGTGGGGTGCAGTATTGAAAGTGGATCATGGTCAGCGCCCCAATCCCTCCTACCCAGTTATGAGGTCTTCTTGATCAGGATAATGAATTATAGGGTAATTAAAACATATAGTGAACTATAATAATAATAATAAGTGAACTATTCATGGGCTTCCTCCAGTGTGCAAGAGAAGTGAGAATTGCCAGGGAAATTGTGCCCTGGTAGAAGCACACTAAAATCTTTGCCTCACAAATAGCAGTACATTTATTATTGTTTCACTAAACATCTCAAAATGGACCCTATTCTTTTAGCACTTATTGTATACCATAATCTAATTTTCAAGTGACTGTGAGGCATTTCATACAATAATATAAGTTTTTCTGAATCCCAATAGCAACTGTGTCCACGTTAATTTGTTGAGTTAGTTTGTTTAATGATTTCTGAGGTGATCTCTCTAAACTTTCACTGATTTCATCTAGTTTGTTTTGTGTTAAAGCTGATATAGAATTTTTCTGGTCTAATGCGAAACCGAAAGCTTCGTAACAATGGTGAAGTATGACTGACTGAGCATCTTATAGTTCCAAGACTATTTTATTAATTTTATGGAGGAGCTATTTTTCGTTTCTAGCCCTTGAAATTAGTATACGTTATATCAACATTTATAATTAATTACAATATTTTTCTAGCATATCTAAGCATATTTTTAAACTTGAGCAATTCATATGCACAGTTAAAACAAGTCCCATTTTTGTTAATAGTTGGGCCTAGAATTAAAAGTTCTCAAACATTGTGCTTTAGAGTTCCAAAAGGCATGCACTTAAAATGAACCTTTGATACAGCTGGAACAGCATGGTTCTCAGCAATTGCTGTATTAAAATGTGTGATTCTTTTGTCAGTAGTAATCTCACTAGCTTTTCATTTATCTGCAGAAAATTAAAACTTAAGTGGGATCTAATTGATTATCTCATGGCTAAAAGAAAGCATACCTATAAAAATTACAAAAAATATTAATTAGCTTACTAATTGACTAATTGCTTCCAGATACTGATTCTGTTTTTCTCTGTGTTGTTTGGTGAAGATAACTTTAAATAAGTATGCAAAAAACAAATGTAAATCACAAAAAATCATTATGTGCTAGGGAGGTGATATAAATGTAGGATAAGCAGTCATGATTAAGTGAAACACGTCATTCATAGTCTTATTGATCAAAATAGTATGACAGTAAACCTAGATAACACAATAAAAAAGTTAGGTGGCCTGTATCTTCAGTAGAGCACCTGTCTGCTGTGCAAGTGGTCCCAGGTTCAATTCCCAGCTGGGAGGGTAGGAAGTTTTCTTCCACTAGGATTATTCCCCATTCTGCCTAGAGTGTAGAAGTAGAATGGGAGTGTGAATGTGTGTGTGAATTTAATGTAATAAATTAGAACAAAACCTAAGTAATAGAAACCAAAGTACGAAGTTCAAAACCACCACTGAGCAAGTGAACACCATTGTTCTGAGCAATTATTCCAAGAGGTTAAAAGCCTTTGGTATGACCTTCGATGTTAAAGGTGGCATATAAATGTAACATTGAAAAAAATTTAAAAAGAAATAAAAGAGTTTCTCACATTTGGGATTTATTAATTGATGTGATTTCATAATTTGTAATAGAATAAGCTTTAGTTGAAACTCTTATTCTTGCCTGAAATAATAAGATGATGCATGTAATTTTGAAATTAAATGAATTAAATGAAAGTTTAGGATTAAATGTTGGTGTCTTCATAAGCAGTAGGTACTTTAATACACTTCACTAAGCTATTCCAGAGCATTTGATCTGAATAGTTCTTGCAATCCTTAATTTCTATAACAAGCAAATAAATATTTTGTTGCAGTACCTATTGGTCCAATATGGAGTCACACTCTTGGATTTTGGAAACAACGTAATGAAGCAAATATTTTGTTTCTCAAATACGAAGAAATGAAAAGAGTAAGTATTTCACTACACTCTCAAAAATAAACTCCTGTTCTCTTGTATGGATGATCATGTTTGAGAGATATTTGAAAAGCAGAAATGAGGATGTAATTCAGTTGCAAAACATGTCTAGAATTGCAATTTACCAAAGATAAGTGAAGTTTAGTCACAACATATTTATTAATATTTATTTATTTTCTTCTTTCCTTGTTTGTTTGTGTGTTCGTGTGTGTGTTGGTGTGTGAGTGTGTTGGTGTATGAATGTGTTGATGTGTGTGTTGGTGTGTTAGTGTGTGTGTGTGTGTGTGTGTGTGTTGGTGTGTGTGTTGGTATGTTGGCCCGTTGGTTTGTTTGTTTATTTATTTATATTGCTTCACAGTCAACAGCTTCAGTTTTTTGTTGCATTCACTTTTAGACATATTCAGCTGATGACAATAAAAATCTTTAAATAACAAGTAGGTAATACCTCAATTTATGTATTTATTTATCACATTCACTCTAGCATTAGTAATAGTTTAGATATGTTGTTATTGTGATGATGATGATGATGATGATGATAGCGATGATGATGATGATGATGATGAGGAGGAGGAGGAGGAGGAGGAGGAGGAGGAGGAGCAGGAGGAGGATTATTTAATGCTAAACTTTGAGTAGTTAGATATTCTGACCATTCTTAATCTTGCTAGAAATGATGTTGACAAGTAAAGACTTATATTGTGCACTCACAAAGACTCAGTTTGTTAATGTATTACCTGTTTTATATTTAGTAAATGAAAAAAGTGATTTCACATTATCAAGTATAATCTGTGATCAAGTTGCACATACTGTAAGATGTTGGCTTCATCTTGACATGATTTTGTAGTATTCATACATGTAACGAAATCTAATTTAAACCAAAAAGGTGAGTCAAATAATAACACTACACAACGCTTACTTATAACTTACCGAAACATGTTCTTGTAAATTATAAGTAAGTGTTGTGTAGTGTTATTAATCGGCTTACCCATTTGGTTTAAATTGATTATTACAACACTGTTTTCAAACTTCCAAGAAAGCTGTAACTATATTATCAAACAAATACAAAAGGTTATGGGCCCAGGTCATTTCCAGAGCATTTCCAGTGTGCATAAAGTTTAAAATATGTGCAACACAAGCAGTGAGTAATATTGTGAGGGAAACAGTTTGTCTTGCTTTTTGTCCAGCTGCAGTTACCTAAGTATTCACTTCTTTTTTTTCTTTGCTTTACTTTGCAAAAATCTCTATCCAAAAGAAAAGGTTTTGTAAAAAATGGCTATAACTACCAATGTTTGTCATATTGAACCTCTAAAGAAGTACTATTATGATACATGGAAGATGCAAGCACAAGCCATGCTCACCCACATTGGACCTTTTGGTTATATTACCAGAGGAAACACAAAACCCCCAAATGATGCCAAACCCAAAGACAAAATCAAATGGGAAACAGACAATTCAAATGCAAAGCCGGAACTGATTCATATGATTTCACCTCCAGGACTAAAACAAATGGAGCATTGCTTAACCTCAAAAGATGTATGGAATATGCTGAAGAAAAATTTTCGAGGTTCAGGCCCTGCTTGGAAAGCTACGCTTCTCAAGCAATTAATTATACTGAAAATGCACAACACAAATGGTGTACATCATCATCTCAACAAATTCTTGGACATTGTTGACAAACCAAAAGAAATGAAAACTTATTGGTCATAATTATGCTGTATTCTCTACCAGCTTCATTTGAAAATTTTTGAATTGCCATTGAATCGAGGGATGAGCTACCCAGTGTTGAACACCTAAAAATTAAAATATTGGAAGGAAATGAATCCAGAAAGAATGACAACACTTCAACTGAAGGAGCACTACATGCAGGTAACAACAGATATCAACAGAGAAGTGGTAACAATCAGAAGAAACAATTGTTCTCAAAGCAATTTGCAAAAGGAAATCTCAAGAAATCTTCCTGTGAAATCTGTTCAAAGACAAATCACAGTACATCTGAGTGCTGGTGAAAGAAAAAGAATTTAAAAAAACCTGAGCACACCTTCATGGCAGAACATTGTTCAGCGATGGCCAATTTCAGAAATTTAGATAGCTCAGTATGGTGTCTTGATTCAGGAAGCACTTCACACACATGTAATGACGAAAATAAATTAATGGAACTGTCAGTGTCATCTGATCCTGATTCACTGAAACTAGCTGCTAAAAGCTACTCTACTTCAATTGATGGAAAAGGAATGGCAAAACTGAACACAGATGAAAGTGGAACTCTTAATCTACCAAATACTCTCTATGTTTCAGATTTATCTGTAAATCTATTTTCTGTTGGAAAAATCACAGAAAAGGGTTCTCTGTTACCTTCAACAAAGAAGAAGCCACTATCTCAGACCAAACTGGATGCCCAATAGTAAAAGCTATGAAATCCAATGGTTTGTATTATTTAAAACCTAAAGAAGAGAACAAATCAAATGAAAAAATTTATTTGTGTTCTGACATGCATCGCTGGCATCAAAAGTTAGGACATATAAATGACGCTGATCTAAAACTGGCTCTTCGTAAAGAAAAAGTAAATGGTTCAAACTTCAAGAGTGATGGATCTTTTGAATGTGAAGTTTGCCTTGCAGGAAAGTTTACAAAGCTTTCATTTCCAACTGGACAAGGTAGAAAATTGAATGAACCCCTAGAAATTGTCGATTCTGATGTCTGTGGACCTATGCAAGTCGCATCACATGGTGGAGAAAAATATTTTGTTACCTTCACTGACAATTCTCGACTGGGTGTACAAAAGCGGTTAAGTCAAAAAATGTCGAAAATGAGTTCTCCACAGCCTTTGATGTAATTTTGTGTGCCCTACCCATGTGCATAATTGGTTAAGTCATATCACTTATAATAGCCAAGTAACATGAATGTGCAAAAGGAGGTATGTTATGAAGTCATCAGTTGTGCATGTGCAAAAAACAGTTAAGTCACTCACCTTTGATTTAGCTTATTCTACACCATCGAACTAGCAGTGCAAAGTTGGTTAAGTCAGTAAAAGAGCTGACTTAACTTGTGCACTACAAATTTAAATGACGTACCCAACTTGACACTACACCTATCTGGTGACTGAATATTTATTTTCATTGCACTAATATGAAGATTGAGTAATGCAACTAACTCTGATTTGTCAACAATACACATGAAAAAATGAAGTATTGCAACTCTGTATATAATTTCAGTAAAAACACAGAGAAAACATTTACCATCTCATGTCACTTTAACTACTTATATGAAGAATATTTAAATGCTATTCCTGGACAACATGTTGGTAGGAGGATCTACGAAAATATTTTTGATGATCTTGAACTATAGAAACCAAAATTGGATGCATACCAGACATGTGAGACTTAAGCTGAGGATAGAGATCTCTGAAGGCAAAAAATGCTAGAGTTTGAGAGTAAGAAATGCACCCAAGAAAAGGTTAACTTGGCAAGTGACTCAAGAAATGATCTTACAAGGAGATCTATAACATTCAACTTACAACAATGCTTGCGAACTCCTGTAGTCAGTAGTTCTATTGCTTTCTATAAAAGACAGCTATGGAGCTGAAACTTAACATTCACTGCTGTGATGACAAGCAAGCATACTGTTTCATGTAGCATGAAAGACAAATCTTAAGAGGGACTAATGAATAGGATCTTGCCTTTGCAATTCATTTAAACAACTTCATCTAGATGTAAAAAGTAGCTTATGTATTCCGATTCCTGTCAAGGACAAAACAAAAACAGCCACATTGCCATAATGTGTATGGTTGCACTTCAGGAACACCCAATCCCCCAATCTATTGACCACTAATTCCTAATATTAGGTCATACACACATGGAGAGGATGGAGATTATGCGACCATAGAAAAAAGACATGGAAGTATCGTGTTCCTATTCATCATCCTCACTACTGGATGCAACTCGTTGGTTTATCAGGAAAGAACAAGCCATTTGTGGTCAGTGAAATGTCTAAAGAGGACCTTTATGACTTTTCAGCATTGTTAGGGAAAGAACTTGTGCTAGGAAAGGTTGACATAACTGGACAAAAGGTCATTTGGAGGGACATGCAGTGGCTCTGTTTTCAAAAGGTACCCTTCTGCAATTATTTCTCAAGTACAAGTTAAGGAAAGATGATGATTTCAGATTTGCCAGCTTTCTCTGAAGAGGAAATACATCTGCAGGTATAAAACCTTTAAGAAGTATACTGATCCAAATGCAGTAAACCTAGCAAAAATAGGACTTGCTGGACCTACTTTCGTTTATCTCAGCTACAGTCTGTGAATTCAAGAGCATTGAAAATATCTGAAAATGCCCTTAGTACATTTCCAAATACTAATACCAATGACAATGTTTAGTGAATAACGTGTTCTTATTATTCATTATATTTTGGATGGTGAAAACAATTTCATGGAAATTTAAAGAAAGTATATGACATTAAAGTCATAATAATAAACTACCTTGTTTCTTTACTGTTATGTTATAGTTTGCCAAGTTCATTAACTTTAACATTTTATAAAAGGCAAAAAAGTATAACATTTACTATGTGATTATAAGGTATCATTTTCAAATACTATAATGATATCGGGGTCATCTCCTTAGTAGGCTGGTAGCGATTCTGCTTACCAAGCGCGAGACCAAGGTTCGATTCCCGGCACCAGCATGGGGATTTTCTTCCACTGGGGGACCTGGAACAGGGTGCACTCAGCCTTGTTGGGTCACTGAGAGGCCAATGAGGAGGTACTTGATTGAAAAGTTGCCGTCTTGGTTGCACAGACTGTATAACCGCCTGGGGTGCTGAGCACCAGTACTGCACCACACTCTTGATGCCTGTGGTAATAATTAGAGGTGGCAGACGCAGTGGCTAGGCGGTAAGGGCTGTTGTGCCTTGGATTATTATTATTACCGCAGTGATATGTCTTGTTTCATTATCCTTGTAATATTTTCATGTTATCATTTTCTCAAGTTCTGCTAAACGTGAATTCTATATAAATATGGTGGTATTTTATCCCTATGGGAACTACAAGAATTGATTACATATTTAAAAATACAATTTCATTTTATATTCTAGGGGAAAATAATAAATCTTCCACTGAAAGCATTATTATAACATTTGTGTAGAAGTGGATATGCTAAAACGAAAAGTCATGTAAGTCACACATCTACCCTCCAACCCTTCAGATAATCCTTATATAGGGGATGAAGATTTACAGGAATTAAAGATACCTGATTTGTACATTTACAGTATTAACCAACAAATATATTTTTTCAAAATGTGTAGACTTTTGGCACATAAGGAATTTGGGAAAATTATTTTAATCTTTAATTTAGTTTTTCTCATTATGAGGTTTTTTGACTTAACTGCTTTTGCACACCCAGTCGAGAATTATAGCAGATACTGTCGAGTATATTTTTTAAAGGCAAAAGCTGAAGTTTTTAACTACTTCAAAGAATTCAAGAACAAAGTAGAAACACTGGAAAGAAGATAAAAGCACTTCATTCTGATAATGAAACTTCAGAGTACTGCAACAAAGAATTCAGCAAATATTTAAAAGCATGTAGCATACAGAGAAGACTATCAACAACTTGTACTCCACAACGCTGAAGGAGTTTTGGAATGTCGAAAAGCTAGATTGGTTGCAAGAGGATTTACACAATGTCCTGGAGTGTATTATGAAGAAACTTTTGCACCAGTTGCTAAGTTGAGTTCTATAGGACTTATTCTTTGTATAGCAATGGAAGAAAAAATGGAGATAAATCAGCTAGATGTACCAACTGTTTTCCTGAATGGAGAACTAGAAGAAAAATATAAATGCAAGTTCCAGATTTGCTTAAAAAACATCTACATATATAACATTATGATTGAAGAGGCTGACAACCCTCAGTCAACAATATATGCAAAAGCAAGAATAATGTTGGTAGACTTGAAGAGCTGTAAAAGTGAAAAAGTGTTAAGAGGTAGAACTGGAACTTAAAAATTCAATGCCACAACTGGGATTTGAACCACAGACCTTCCGCTTGCCGGGCGGACGCTCTAACCACTGAGCTATTGTGACAAACTGCCAGAATGGCATTAAATTCTCAAGCCAGTTCGTATTTCTCCTAGCAAGCGGAAGGTCTGTGGTTCAAATCCCAGTTGTGGCATTGAATTTTTAAGTTCCAGTTCTACCTCTTAAACTTTGCCCACACACGGCTTGTGTGTTTAAAAACACCAACAGTAAGTTTGTTGGCACAAATAAATAATAATTACCATGTGAAAAAGTGTGTTTTCTCAGACGAGCACTTTATGGCTTAAAACAAGCAGGAAGACAATGGTTTGTCAAACTAGACTCTAAATTGAAAAGTTTAGGTTTCAAACCTTCTCATACAGACTCTTGTGTATATACATTTGGGACAGGGGGAGAGAAAGATCTACTAGCTGTGTATGTTGAGGACATCCTGATTGCCTCATCAAATTGAATGTGAGCAAACTCAAGAACGATCTGATGGAAAAATTTCAGGTGCGAGACCTTGGCTATTTAAAATACTGGCTTGGTATTGAGTTTAAGGGAATAGATGGTAAAAAATGTCAGTCCAGGTACATAGAAAATGCGCTCAAGTGTTACAACTTAACAGACTGTAAGCCTGCAAATACACCATGGAAGTTGGTCTAAAACTAACCAAAAATAAAGGGAAAGAAAACCTTCCCCACCAGAACCTTATTGGAACCTTATGTACTTATATGGCAACAAGACCAGATATCACTCATACTATAAGCTATCTTAGTCAGTTCAATCAATATTATGGTAAACAACATTGGACGGCTGCCAAAAGGGTCCTACACTACTTAAAAGGATCAAAGAAGCTTAGTTTATCTTTCACCAGAACTGGCAAGCCCATAATTGATTATGCTGATGCAAATTGGGGATACTACCCTGTGGACTACAAATCATTCACTGGCTACTGTTTCAAATTGAAACAACTTGCAAATGATGTTTACCTAAAGTACAGTTACATACTAATTGTAAATGATAATCAGGTTGCCAAGAATCTAGCAGAAAATCTCATAATTGGTTCTTGTTCAAAACATACAAACATTAGGGAACACTTCATAAAGGGAACAGTGATGTGAGCAGACATCAAGATTGCCTACTGCAGAACAGAAGAGATGGATGCAGACATTCTCTCCATAGCAGTGCCTGCATTAAAGTTTGTCATGTGTAGAAACCATTTGGAACTTACATAAAGAAAGTTATGTTTATTTTCATCCTTGTTCATGAGGGGGATATATTTGTGTAGTGTTTAACGCCCGCTTTTACTACTATGGCACCGCAGGCGATGATACTGAAGATACGTGGAATGAAGATGGAGCACTGGTGGAATGAGATGGCAGGGGAAACTGGAGAACCCAGAGAAAACTTGCCCCAGTGCCACTTCGTCCACCATGAATCCCATATGTGGTTGCCTGGGATCAAACCCGGTCCACTTTGGTGAGAAGCAAATGGTCTAACCAGTTGACTACAGTGCGGCCACTCGTGAGAGAGAGTGTTGACAAGTAAAGACTTATATTGTGCACTCACAAGAACTCAGTTTGTTAATATTGTATTACTTGTTTTTTGTTTAGTAAATGACAAAAATATTTTCACATTCTCAAGTTGCACATAGTCATATGTTGGCTTCATCTCCACATGATTTTGCACTATTCATGGCTGTAATTAAATATTCATTATGTAACTGGATTATCAAATAAATAGGTACAATGAGAACTTGAAAAACAAAAATTCACTATTTATTCACAAACTTTAAACAGGGTCTTTAGGTTTTAGCAAATCTTAGAGACTATTAACTTATCTTAACATCTGCTGAAAGGCCTTGAATTCCAATGCAGACTGCAGTTTCACATTAAATTCTAATGTATCATCAGTGTGAATCCTGTTTATACCTAGGATTCACACTGATGACACATTAGAATTTAATGTGAAACTGCAGAACATTCAGCAGATATTAAAATAAGTGAAGTTTATAGTCTCTAAGATTTGTTAAAACCATTAGAATTGTATTACTTCAGTGTTAATAGCTTCAGTTTTTTTATAATTTAAACAGGACTTTTACACAACTTAATTGGTTATAACCATGCTCACAAACCTCAAACTAAAGCAAATCTCTTGATGGATCCTAATAAGGATATAAATAAATTAAGAGCGGCAATAAACTGATACTAGATGTTTCTTTTTTATAGGACCTTAAAGGAGCAATTCTTCAGACTGCAGAGTTTCTGGGTAAATCATTGAGCAGTGAGGAAGTCACAGCACTGAAGGAACACCTGAGCTTTGGTAGCATGAAGAAAAACCCAGCAGTTAACTTAGAGCCTATCATGGAGAGCAAAAATGGACCTGGTTTCCTTGAATCTACAGACTTGCGCTTCATTAGGAAAGGTGAAATTGGAGACTGGAAGAATCACATGACTGATGATATGGCTGCAAGATTTGATGCCTGGACTAAGGAAAGTTTTTGTGGGTCAGGACTCAGCTTTGACTGAGCTTGCTATTCTAAGAATAATGTCTAATACAGAACTAATGACAATGATAGAAACTCAAAGTATGCACCTATATATTTTAGGATTAGTTCAAGAAGAAAGAATTGCCTTTGGATTATCAGCATGATTTATAAAACTTTTGCACTGCATAAAGTTTTATGTGGGCTTTTTATAACAATATACACATTGGATGGTAGGTATTACTTAAATGCCACTAATATTTCATGAAAGACTGTAGTAGTCAGAAGATAAATTTTTGTAAACTTAGATACCTTGTTCTTTCTTAAGGAAGACACTGAAATTAGTACAGCTATTTGTGTAAAGTACAAAGAATGAATCCAGGTTCTAGATTCTTAGAAAAACCCTTAATTCAGTGTGTTCTGGGTATCCTATACCAGGAATTGTTGTTGTTATTGTTAATGATGATGATGGTGATGATGATAACAACCAATCTTAATAGACATGTGGTTGAATTGTAAGTTAATCTGAGCAGAAATTGATAGCCATTACATATATCTCCATAACAGAAATAAATCAGTTACAGTAAATTTTTCAAATATTTTATTATGAGAAAGGAAGTGAAATAGGGATGCTATTTGCATGCTAGCACTACATGTGAATACACTGCAGGACTGATTAGGTTTATCTTTATACATCCTTCAAGGCTTCCTAAAGAGGTTATATCTTGTACAGAGTGATTTTCTGCCCTATTCGCTATGCATATCATCCTAGAGAGCAAATTTTTTAAAACTTTGGTGGATGTAATGTTTAATATTAGGAATAAAATTGTAATTTGAATAATGGAATTTCCATTTTCAAGAACTGAGTTACATATTCAGTAATCACAAGCCAAAACTGAATACCTATTAACAATTTGATTCACAGCTGTAACATATGTTGGTATTCCGCTTAATATACACAAAATGATATTGTCACCGCGCCCGCCGCATCTAATTGCCAACAACAGCAGTGTCACCCATCGCATTATTGTCGGCACTACCGCAAGGGAGCCGAAGGAAAGAGACAGAGCATGGCCGCATTGTTGGGGCGCTTGCCGAAAGAGAGAAAAGGATAGAGGCTACTGGAATCTTCTACTTTGTATCTCACCGCAATAACTGAACGTTCCTGAAGCTTCCAGAATAGTGCTTGGGAGAGATAAATAGCGGTAAAGTGCGACAGAAGAGTGAGTCAGACGTATGTGAAGCGTTGAGTGGTCGTGCCGACGGAGAGGACAGACGTATGTGAAGGTTGAGGAGTCGTGCCGACGTAGAAGGGACAGTTCTTTGTGTTACGAATTCGGAGCCGTGCTGTTGGAGAATCGGAAAAGACTTTCTTGCTGTTGCAACGAGTGTACAAGTTACTGTTTACGGGAATAAAAGTGTTTCTTTATCTCGACTACATCTGTCTACTTTACTTCACACAAACCACCAAAAGTCACAATATAGATAATGAGACTTTTCAAATGTTTCAGAAGTATATGAGACAACCTATAGACATTTATAGTTTTACTTACACTTATTTTTGTCCAGATGTGTTTCGAAGACCAGCGTCTTCATTCTCAACAGTCTCTCAATTGGCGGTTGAAGAGGAAACATCTGTTGTGGTAGTGACTGTGCTGCTAACTGGGTTGCTGGATATAAACTTCATTATGTCATCTACTTATGGTATATCACAATTCATGGCTATGTAAATATCTATTTTCTCTCATATTATAAGTTCTGCTGTTGTTTGTGCATGTTTTGTAATTTAATATCTTGTTCTGTGGTGTGCTGAGTTGACCAGAAGTGATGGGCTATGGCTGATTTGTCGATCTGTTTGAGTGTTATTTTCTAATGTGCTCCTTCTGTCGTGTTTTAAGATTTCATTAGAAACATAATATAACCTTCAAACAGACTAACAAATCAGCCATAGCCCATCACTTCTGGTCAACTCAGCGCACCATAGAACAGGATATTAAATTACTAAAACATGCAAAAATAACGGAACTGATAATTTGGGAGAAAATACATGTTCACATAGCCATGAATTGTTGTTTTGTTGTTGTTAGCTAATGCTGGACTTCTGACAATGAAGTCATTAATCCTCTTGCTCTCCAATATTTTTCACTAATGGATGGGGCACTAGATGTGGCCGGGCATATTTGAAGGTGGTCTCAATCCATTTCCTCTTGCAGATCACATAGAGGATAGAGTGGTGAGGAATATATCCCAACACTGTTTAAATGTTTTGCCAGACAATCATGTCCTGTAATCAACCTAAAGGTTGCAACTGCCGTTTTTCGAGGATCCTCAGGAAGTACTGTTTGAATGTTTAGTAGTTCACATCTTTTATTCTTTGATTTTTCATAGTAATATTTTGCAATATTTTTTTTTTGAATTCAGAGTTGACTAATCTTTTAGCTGCATAAAATGGTAGATTAACTATAGATTTCTGTACACTGCTGGTACCCTTTTTCGCAAGAAAATCAGCTTTCTCATTACCACTAACTTCACAGTGAGCTGGTATCCACTGGAAGACTAGGTGTTTTTGAAGTGTTGTTAGATGGGTAAGGATTCTCCAACATTCTATAATTGTTTGGTTTTTTGGTGACAACTTGGAAGTAATTGCTGTAATTGCCACCCTGGAATCTGAGAGAATAACTGCTTGCTGAAAATGTGAAATTCTGTACAAAAGATTTTGTTGTTGTTGTTGTTGTTTTCTAGTGCCTTGTATCTGGCAATGAAGCCATTAGCATTCGTGCTTTTCAATACTTTTGAACTGTAGTTTCTTCTGATCTTAATGCTTCACAGGTCTTCAAGTGATCTTCGTTCATTTCTGCTGGATCGTTACACAGGACACATATTGGTGAAGCTGAGATACCTATTCTGTAGAGATGACTTGCTAAGCAGTCGTGATTTGTCAGTAGTCGGAAGGCTGCAACTGCTGCTTTCCTTGGTCTCTGGGGGATTATATCTGGGTTGGAAAGTAGTGTAATCCATTTTTTATCTTTGGCATTTGTTTCTATTTCTTGTAGGTATGAATGAGAAAATTTTTAATGATCAAGCGTTTTATTGAGGAATATGAGAAATTGAATTTAGAGTTTTGTTTTATTGTTGTGCCTTTCTTTGCAAGTGAGTCTGCAGCTTCATTCCCCATGACTCCACAGTGTGCTGGAATCCATTGGAGATGAACAGTCTTATTAACTTTTTGGAGTTGTGTTAACATTTTGTAGCATTCTCTAATTTTTGTTGACTTCTTTGTAGTATTTGAACATATTCCCTGAATTGCAGCTTTAGAATCTGAAAGAATTACTGCCTTGTTAAATTTATTTAAGGGAAGATTTAATAATTGTCGGAGAGCAATTTATATAGCCTCTATTTCTCCATCATAATTTGTTGTGTCTCTGCCAACAAACTGATAAAAGGAAAAATGTGAACACGTAACTCCAGCTCCAGTAAGGTTTTCCGTGGAGGATCCATCAGTATATATGTGCAGCCATTCTTCTGTGGGATATCTAGTATTGATTGTTTCCAGAGCTAGAAGTTTTTGTATTTCTTTTGGTGTGTCTGATTTACTTATTTCCTCTATTAATTCCAAACTGAAGGTAGGTTGCAATAATTCCAATGGATTTTCTCTTATAAGTAGATTTTCTCTGGTGTTAGGAATGTTCAATTTGGATTTAATCTGTGTTACCTTTTTTAGGAAACTACTATGAGTTTTAACGATTGAAGGGGGGAGGTTCTCTTCTGTCCATTTAGAGTTTGGTAGTCGCAACATTTTCTCGTGTTGGAGCAATGCTTGTTCTTCTACTTTTGTTGTTATTGATGGGGTCCATGTTAAGGCAAGCATGGCATCAATAGGTGTGGATTTAACTGCTCCAGTGATTAAGCGAAGAGCCTGATTTTGCATTTGTTCAAGTTTATTGATGTTAGCATTTGCTGCTGTTATTAAAGCTTCAGAACAGTACAAGATGTTTGGTTTAACATACATTTTGTATGTTGTGTTAAGGACTCTCCTTAAGCAGCCCCATTTAGCACCAGCTAACCTTTTCAGGATTTGCAGTTTCTTTTCAACCTTTTCTGAGATGTTGTTGTTGTTGTTGTTGTTTTCTAGTGCCTTGCATCTGGCAATGAAGCCATTAGCATTCGTGCTCTCCAATACTTTTGAACTGTAGTTTCTTCTGATCTTAATGCTTCACAGGTCTTCAAGTGTTCTTCATTCATTTCTGCTGGATCGTTACACAGGACACATATTGGTGAGGCTGAGATACCTATTCTTTTTCTGAGATGTTTGTTATATGTTTTTTCCAACTTAGCTTTCTGTCGAAAGTGATGCCTAAGTATTTGGCATCATCAACTGCTTTGAGTGGTTTACCATTATAATTTATGTTAATATTAACTGGTTTGTATTTTAGTGTAAATAATTCATAATTTGTTTTTTCCACATTGATAGTCATGAGGTTTTTGGTGCTCCATTCATGTACTTTGTTTAGGGCTGTTTCTATTCTGTCTTTAATTAATTCAGGTTTTTTTGGAGAGCCTGGAGTCCAAATGACTACATCGTCAGCAAATAAAGCAATTTTGGTTTCTGAAGTTTTTATTATTGATGGAAGGTCATTTATATATATGTTAGTGTTGTGCTCAGAACAGCACCTTGTGGAAGTCCTCGGTGTGTTTGTTTATATTTGGAAATGTATGTATTATATTTTGTGGCACAAAATCTTTGTGAAATAAACTGAGTTATCCATTTAAGCATATTACTTTTCACACCTATTGATTGCAACTTCTCAATTAATTTGTTTCTCCAGACTGAGTCATATGCTGATTTAAAATCAATGAATACTGCCAAGGTATCCTCCTTTCTATTGAAAGCTTCCTTGATGTCTTGGCTTAGTAGGAGTACATTTTCACTTGTACTATGATTCTGTCTGAAGCCGGTCTGTGAACTATTAATTAAGTTGTAATATTCTAGGAACCAGTTAAGTCTAGATGCCACCATTCTTTCCATCACTTTTGCAATAACACTGGTCAAAGATATTGGCCTGAAACTATTAATATTGTTTGAGGGTTTGTTTACAAAAGATTTTGTAGGGCCATTCGAATTGCTTCAATTTCTCCATCAAAGTTAGTAGTTCCATAACTTAAAGATTTGTAATAGGAAAAGAGGTGACATGTGTCTCCAGACCCTGCTCCATCTTGGTTTGATATCAATGATCCATCAGTATAAATATGCAGTCATTCATGTTCTGGAAATCTAGTATGGATTGTCTCTAATGCCAATAATTTTAGAACTCTAGTTGGAGTATCACTTTTCTTAACTTCTTCTGTCAGGTGTAAATAATATGTGATGTCTAATGTATGTGTTGGATTGACTTTAGATATGAAGTTTTCCTTTGAATTAGGAAGGTATGTATTCTTCTTGATGTCTTGAATTTTGGAAAGAAAACTCTCCTGAGTCTTTAGTGTATGTGTAAAATTTCTCTTGTTCCATGTATTGAATGGAAGTCTGATCAACTTTTCGTGTTGAGTAAGAGCTGCTTTTTCTATTTCATATTCAATGGGGTATTGGTTGGTTAGTATTTCCATAGCTGGTATTGGTGTTATTTTGATAGCACCTGTAAAGCCATGAATTGTGATATACCACAAGTAGACGGCATAATGAAGTTTATATCCAGCAACCCAGATAGCAGCACAGTCACTACCACAACAGATGTTTCCTCTTCAACCGCCAGTTAAGAAACCGTTGAGAATGAAGACGCTGGTCTTCAAAACACATCCAGACAAAAATAAGTATAAGTGAAACTATAAGTGTCTATAGGTCGACTCATATAGTTCTAAAACAAATATGTTGGTATGTTCTCAGTTAGAGTGTGTTCTTTCAATAAAAAGTGCAGCTTGTGTAAAACGTTCAGATATCCCCACCACTCTTAAAGCAAAGATGCGCTATTGCACTGACCAGCTCACTTGTACAGTAAGAGAAGTGGGGGTTAGTCTTCCAGCTGTGTTGTATATGTGACAGCTTCAAGTTCCGATGACACTGTCACTTGCTCCCCCACCACTCTCACCACTTCTCTACATTTGTCCTCTCTTGCGCATATAGACTCACAACATTTTACACACGCTGTACTCTTATTAAATCACTTGTAATCATTGTTATTGTTTGTACCTTTTATAGCTGCCTAAAGCAATTTGTACTCAATTAATTTTAAAGTGAAATAAAATCAGTACTGTATTCTTCTATAAACCAATGTATTATATTTTTGTAAAATCTAACTAGTATGATCCAATGACATGTGAAATTGGGTGAATTGGTTTCATTCCCTTACAAATGATCCTTATTCCAAAGAATTCTTCAGGCAAAGGAACAGCAATACCATAAAAAAAAAATCTGATGAGTTACACTCACATAACTTTCTCTACTCTTGTTCAAACTATTCTTACAAATGCTTATTCCTATTAGTCAAGATAAGCACTTGTAGAAATTATCTTATTGTTAATTCTCTTGTAGGTGCAAGGGGAATATGGGAATACAGTAGATTTTAGTTGGTAGTCAAATCTTTTAAAGCTAGTCATTTCGTGATGGCTTTGAGACTGCATGGCCAAGAGATAAAAAAGTGCATAATAACTTCCATTTGAGAAAAGTGTAAGTATTGGAAAATTCAGACAAATAACAAGAAATATCTCCAATATGGTTCACTTTATAGAAAAATGTATTTGACACAATTGTGTGCTTTAACAAGATCTACATTTCTTGTGTAGATGATTTAAGAAATTGGTAAGCTGGAGAAAAAGTTGCATTACAATGCATTTCATCTCATTGTGGAGTGGATGGTAATGAAAAAGTAGATTTTTTGGCACAGAAAAGAACCCAAATTAAACAAAAAACTATTATAAAATTTCCTTATGAATCAATCAAATGTACTGTAAAATTAAAAATAGATAAAAACTGCATAAATAAAATAACACAAGAGAATAGAAATTCCAAGTGGCTAAAAATTGCACAAAATCTTAAAATAATTCCAAAACTACCAAGAAAATCACTTTTCATCACATAAGTGGACATGTCTACTGGATTGGCCTTTAACCTCACCAAACTGCCTACTGTGCACCAGAGAAGAATTTATGAATATGAAACGTCTAGAATCATGTCCAACTTTAAAGATGTAAACTGACAGTCACTAAATACTGGAAAGTTAATGGAGAATGACTTCATTGTCAAATTCTTGTGTATTAGTCACACACGCACATGGCCACACTCCCCCCCACACACACACACACACACTTCTTGTGTAGCAGGAATCTATCACTTATGAGTTATGCAAAAGTGATCCAGAATGAAAAGATCTTCTAAGGACATTCCCAGGAAATGCAAAATATAGATTTCCTTTATCATAAAAATACCTTAAACATGATGTTTTAATAAAAAAATCTGATGTGTTGCACTCACATGACTTTCTCTACTCTTGTACTAACTATTCTTAGAAGCTTTTATTACTATATCTTCTTTGTGTTAGTTGAGATAAACATTTGTACAAGTTATCGCTTATTTCGATGTAGGTGTAAGAGGAATATTGGAATACAGTAGGCTTTGAGTGATAGTCAAGTCTTTGAATGCTTTGAGATCCCATTCTCTTTCCATGCTTAACATATAAAAAAATGAACAATGATGTTACATTTTATAGTCTGTAACTTTTATTTCTGAAGCAGTTTTATCTTTCTTCAAGAGTGGGACAATTGTTGCTTTTCGCCAGTCGGCAGGTACATTGGTTTTCCAGGATAGATAGTAGAGTTTTAGTAGTTGTTTTGCTGTTTTACCAAGGTTTTTTTGAACTCTGGATGTATGTGATCTGGTCCAGCAGACTTTTTGCTTTTTAGATTATTAATTGCAATGTTCAGCTCTTGCATATGAAAATTTTGAAAAAAATATTGTGTTAGTGTTTGTCTTTCTTGTTTCAAATCTTTCTTAAATTGTTTACGTTCGTTTTTATTGTTTCTTGTTACTTTATGAGAACTAACATAATATCTATTGAATGTTTCGGCTATGACTGCATCATTTGTTAATATTTTATTGTTCTGTATAATATGTGAGCTATTTTTTCTTTCCTTTCCTTTTGTATGAACTTATGGGCTTTGTTACCATCTGTCCTATAATCCAATTGTTCTAAGAAATTATTAAAGTGATTTTTTTAGCTGTATTCATTTCTTTTTTTAGTGAGGCAGATTTCTTTCACCATATTTGTGTATCCGATGTGTTTTTTGTTTGTTCAGCTGTATTTCTAGCTATATCCCTTTGCTTTTCAGTTCTTCCAGCTGGGGATTCCAAAACGGTTTGAAATTTGTTATTCTTCCACGAGGAATATGTTTTTTTGCGGTTTCTAGGATGACTTTGCAGAAATTTTTGTTCACATGATCTGGTTGGTCATGCAGCTGTGAGTTTGTTTATTCTTTAAATTTATTTTCCAATTCAGTTTTATATTTATTCCAATCTGCTTTTTTGAAGTTCCAACAGAGATTTGTGTGATGTTGACTGACATTTGTATTATCTAGTTTTATATCTGCAATCACTGCTCTGTGACCAGAACTTGGGTCTTCTATAACTTTTTAATTTAAAAGGTGAGTTAATTAATAACACTGAACAACACTTACAACATATTTTTCCGGGACGCGTTTCGAAGGTAACTTTCCTCCATTATCAACCGGACAATTAGGAAAGTTACCTTCGAAACGCGTCCCGGAAAAATATGTTGTAAGTGTTGTTCAGTGTTATTAATTAACTCACCTTTTAAATTAAATTAATTACAACAACACTGTTTTCAAACTTCTATGAAAGGAACTTCTATAACTTGTTTTTTAATCTTTGAAACAATATCTGTTGTAGCTAACAAGAGGTCTGGGTTACTGCCTGTTCCAGAGTAATGTATGAAGGTTGTGGGATCTTTATTATAAATCAGTTCAAAGGTTGTGGTATTCAATAATTCTTCCACTATCTTACCTGTAAAATCGACTTTTTCATAATCCCATCTTTTGGAATGGGCACTGAAATCCCCAATTATGATTGTTTTATTTAATTGGTCAATAAGTAAGAGATCTGGTTCATTCTTGTGAGGATTGTAAATACTGTATAAATGTAGATGTGTTTTGTTATCCCAAAAATGTAGCATTTCAAGTAGCTCCTCAATTGGCCCCTCAGGGACTTAACGAGACTGAGTGCTCCCCATATCAGATCTCCCAGTGTAGGAAAAATTCCCATGCCACTACCAAGAATCGACCCCAGGTATTTTTCCTCAAATTCTTTTCTTGAAATTCTAAGCATTGCCTTAACAGTTTGATTTCATCTACATTTAAGTTGCATCTTCAGCATGTGGAATAATTTATTTGTGAAACTAGTAGTGTTGAAAATACATAATTATAAAACATAAGTGAAGCTTTAGTCACTAATATTCATTAATATTTGTTAATTTAAATTGCTTCACTGTATCTTATTGAATCTGTCTAAATACACCAATGTGTTTGTTTTTCCAATGCTCACCACTTGGTATAAGACTTTGTTCTACCTAGAGTTAACTGGAGCTGTTTCTAAGGTGGAGGCATCCTGGGGGAGGATACCATTATCTCTGATGTTAGGGTGGTGGAATGAGAGGATCTACAGCTGTTACCGTGGACTTCGAATCACGTTGGCCCTAGGGGTACTTCACATGAACTAGTCAGAGGGATAGGCGTGACTTAAAATCACCACCCTAGAGCCAGAATCAAACCATGCACCCCCAGAACAAGATTTGCAACATAAATCACTGTTTATATCAGTGGGATGTTGAGCTTGGCACATGACGGTGGACGGGCTACTTTGCATCATGTGATGTACCAGTGAGCAGGTAAGACATTCAAGGTCAGGCTGTCTTTCATGCATGCTGAGTGTATGTGACAGTAACTATGGGTGGCAGAAACAAAGGGACTTGTTTAGCACCTTCCCGAGACTTCTAGCTAGGTCATTTCTGGTGTACGCATGTATGTGGAATTGAGAATGGTCAGCATGACGTCATCCCCAGTATAAAAGGACATGAGACAGGAACAGTCAGTCATTGAACTAGTTAGTTTAGTTTTAACTACGGGAATAAGTCGCTCTGTGTGTGTGTGTGTGTGTGATAAATCAGCTGTCGCAAGTGATTGTTACATCTTAATAGCTATATTGAGAGACAGTGAAAGGAAGAAAGACACTGAAAGTACTGAGCAAGGTTTTGAGAAGAACAATTGTGAGTTTTGGTAGCCTAAAGGGCTGCGGATTGTGTTAACAAAAAAAAAAAAAAAAAAACTTTGTATTTGTAGTAAAATTTTGCAGAACAATAAAATGATACAAAACTAACGGACCTGATTTTGTTGTTTTGTTACATAATGTTAATGCCCCAAATTATGAATTTCCTACCAAAAGTTTTCCTGACAACATAGCACAACTTGCACCATGATTCTTCCTCCTCCCAACCAAGAGTGGCCTATACACAAGTATGCAATATGGTACATATTCATTCAATAAAAAATACTGAGACATTTTACTAACCATTCACCCATTTATTTCAGCATTATATAGCCAATTCGTTTATGCTCACAACTCCTATGTTTATTGGCCATAGCAGCTATAATTTCTTAGGTGCACATATGCCAATATAAACTATCCGACACAGCAGATAGGAGTCAGAATTGTATGATAAGATTTGGTTCTGTTTCCCTATCAGAAATTGAACAGTGCCCAAAGTGGTAATCAAAGCCTTTTTTAAGCACTAAGGTTTTAAAGGCCAGTGCATTGACCTCTCACTGGTTTAGATCTCAGTGATGTTGCTGGCTTCTGCTTTTGTTATACCTTTCAATGCATCAAGCACAAGGCGAACCACTTAAACTTTAACACTTGCAAATGATCCTTGAGTATTTTATTTTGCTCATGTTTATGTTATGTATTCAAGTAATAATGAGGTAAAAAGGATCACATTTAAAATAATATACAAATTTATTTCTTTACATGAACTTTAAACATACAAACTAGAAGGCTGTTGAACACATTTTTATAATCCAGGCATAAAGTAAGCAATATTGTCCAAAATTTTATTCAGCAACTCTTGAGTGCAACCATTTGTTTCAGGCACTTGTTGCGTTAAACATAGAAGAGGTCCCAAAGCACACAGTAAGGAATCTAGTAGCACTGAAAGACTTCCAGACACTGCAATCTGACCCTAAGAATAAAGAAAAACATGTTAATTCTGTCATTATCACGTTACTTCCTTAGATTGCACAGATATATTAACAGAACATATATTCACTCTACCAGCACATAGTGACCAAAAGCATCAAAACAGCACTGAAATACCTACAGCAAAAATAAGTTGTGTATTTTTGCAAACATATTACAACCAGGAAATATTAAGCAATTAGCCTCAAGCTTTCTCCACTCAAACCTCTATTAATACAAAGAATGAAAACCAGTGACCAAGGGTCACTTGGGAGGTAAACATAGTTTGCTAAATTTTGTCTGCAAATGCCTAGCAGACTTGGTACAACAAACTAGTCTTACAAACACTCATTCCTCTATCTACTTCATATTAATCAAGATAAATATTTGCAGAACAAATCTTATTACTAATTTTCTTGTACATGCAAGAGGAAAATAGAGTTACAATATGCTTTAAGCCATAGTCAACTCTACTAAGAAGCACAGCTGGTTGCTTATGTGATGGCTTTGAAATTCCTTCCTCTTTGCATGGCCAAGATATAAATAACCGAATGAGTTACCAAGTTGCATATGGAACACTGGGACAAATAGAGAAATATCTCAGAAATGGCTCAATATACAACAGAAAACGCAGTTGACATAAATTGTGTATTTTAACAAGGTTTACATTTTTTGTGTTTGTGAAAAATATTGGAGAGCAAGAGGATTAATGACTTCATTGTCAGAAATCCAGCATTAGCTAACAACAACAACATTTTTTGTGTAATAGATTCTCCCTTTTGAAAAGACTAGCAAGAAAGAAATGGGGATGCTCTAGAAAAACTTGATCATTACATACAAAGTTTTTGGCAAGTTGTAGCCGATTCGAGTGGACACCATACTTTGATGCTCTGGTGGCTACTTCATCCACACACAATCCATAGTGCATCTGGGGGACCACACCCGCTGTTGGTCAATGGGACCTAGCTGGGAGATCATGTTCATCTCCAGCTTTCCCTCCTTAAGCTGCTGGAAGATGTTTTAGTACCATAGCAGGCATTTTTTTATTTTTTTATTTTTAAATTTCTTGTTTAACGACGCTGTCAATTGCCAGGATCACATCAGCGTCGCCGGTGTGCCGGGATTTTGTCCCGCAGGAGTTCTTTTACATGCCAGTAAATCTACTGACATGGAGCTGTCGTTTTTAAGCACACTTAAAAACCATCGGCCTGGGCCGGGTTTGAACCCGCGACCTTGGGATCCGTAGGCCAGCGTCTAACCAACTGAGCCACCCAGACCGACCCATAGCAGGCAAGCACTAGATATAGACACAAGTAGAAAGGAAAGTGAAATGAACCCCTAGGCCTCGAATGCTCTAATCTCGTTGGGGTTTGAAAGAATAAGAGCTCAGTATAGGACTGGAGAGGAAAGAGTATAGAAGGAATTCAGTATAGGGTAGGGGAAAAGTTAAACCGAATTCGGTCATTAACTCATCAAGCTGACTAGTGCTTAATTGATGAGCAGCTCCTCCCATTTAGTTCAGCATAAATTATTATGCTTACTAATAGCTGCACTGCAGGAAGGTATGGGATGGGACATGGGGTATTTGTCCAGGTTGGTTTCTTTAAGTCTTCACTGAGATAAAATTTAAGATTCCCCTGCCCCCCCATATTCGACAAATGCCCTTTTGCAGCTTGTAACAGATTCTTCCTTTTGAAAAGATCAGCAGGAAAGAAAAGGGGATGCTCTAGAAAGACTTTGACCACTACATACAAAATTTTATACAGCCTATGCTAACATATTGTGACATGGCTTCAGACTTTTCTATATAAATTAATACTCCTTGGTTTTCAAGAACGTTGCCATGGGGACAGTTAGTAACAGGATGTTGAAAAAGGTTAGAGCTGAAATATTGTGTAATAGAAAAAGAGTTTAATAAGTGTAGCTGTACTAATTCGCTTATGTGAGCCATACCTGTTGTAAATTAAAGAGAAAATAAGTAACGTAAAATTGAAAATTGTTACACTGGTGTCAGAAGTGAAAGGAAAGCCACAAAATAAATAGAAGTGCAACATAAAAACCATGATGGAGGCAATGCTAGAAAAAATATTGGCTAGTGTAACAGAAATAAAGATGGAAATGAATGAGATGAAGATGGAAATGAAGACGGAAAAGGAAGAAATGAAGGCAGAAATGAACTACAGAATGGAGAAGATGAAGATGGAGCTATCGGCGAAGATTGAAGAGCAACTGACTGGGATGAGGACAGAGATAGCACAAATCGGCAGGAGAATGAAAAACCTTAACCAACATGTTAGTGTACTGGAAAATGTCGGCGAACGGCTTAGCGCCCTGGAAGGCAGAGTAGATGGCAGGACCAAGCAACTAAACATCAGGGTGGAACAAATTATTGGTGAAAAGCTTAAGGATCTAAAGTTTGAGACACCAGGATGCAATACAACATCTGCGCACATCAAGCTGCCTAGTACGACAGGACGACAACTTTTGAAGTCTTCCGCCGGCCATTTGCCACCGTTACCACCCATAATGGATGGTCAGCAGAAGAAGCTGCTCAATTGATAGCTAGTCTCCAGGGGCGGGCAGCCGAAGTGCTGATCGTGATTGCGACATCGGCAACGTCCAGAGACATTTGGGAAGCCTTAGAAAGCCAGTTTGGGAACCACCGTCTTGCAGCAGCCTATCGCAGCCAGCTCAAGTTGAGGCTGCAACAGCCAGGGGAGACGCTGCAGGAGTTCGCCCTGGTCATTGAACAACTGGTGAATAAGGCTCTGGGAACCTCCCGGCCGAATATGTGTCGGAGGAAACTGCCTACTCGTTCGTCGATGGGGTGCGTGACGCCGGGATACTCAGCGCCTCATGCTAAACGATTACAAGACCATTCACGATGCGCTGACAGCTGCACTAAGGATGGTGGCGGCCAAGGTAACAACGACCCCAACATCGAAAACTACGAGCATTCGATACGACAGAGACTGTGCAATCACCCAAGGACGACGACGCAGACCTTTCAATGGTGTGTGCTGGGCGAGTGGCCAGCGAGGACATCTGATGAGGGTCTGTCCGCACCCTGTTGATCAGCAAGCGGGAAACGAGTGAGTACCGGCGTGACGAGGGCCACGTCGGGGCCGTCATCACCGACCCCTCGGGTGACACTGCACACTTTGTGCACGCGGATGGGCGACAGCTTCATCGCGGATGGGTGGATACTGGGAAAGCCCTACCAGATACTGGTGGACACGGGTGCAGCCGTGACCGTGATCCGACCTGAAGTGGCGAAGGGGTTGCCGTCGAGGAAACCAGAGCGGCCCTACCAGATAGTGACGGCATCGGGCGACACGTTGCCTATGCAGAAGGAGGCCTGGCTAGAATTGACTGTTGGGCGCAGCATTGTAGTTTGTGGGTGTTCGTCACGAAGGTGGTCGAGGAAGTGATATTGGGCGTGGACGTCCTCAGGAGCCATGACGCGATGGTCGACATTGGTCGGAGGGTCTTGCGACTCGGCCAAGATGAGGTGACGCTTCGGAGTCCGAATGAGCAGCCAGGGATGTGCACGGTGACCCTAGTAGAGGACGTGGTAGTCCCCGCGAGAAGTGAGGTGGTTGTCCAGGCGCGCCTGGAAGGAAATCTGATGCTGGACCGGAAGACGACCTTAGACGGAGTATGTGTTGCTAGGGCGTTGTTGCCCTGCCGGAAGGAAGTGCCTGTGAGGCTGCTGAATCCTTCGGAAAACGATCGGGATATACGGGTTGGGACGTAGCTGGGGAAGTGCGAACTAGCTGTGAGTGTGACCTCGTGCGACGGACCTGTGGAGCCAAACCCATCGCAGGACCTGGGACCTCGGCTGAGACACTTGGTGAAGAAGGCAATCGACAATCTGACTGGAGAGCAACTTGAGAAAAGTCCAACTTGACGCTATCAGTCAGTCTTCAGTGAAGGGAACAGCGATTGCGTCGCACCAACCGAGTGCTCCATCACATCAACACTGGGGACGTCCAACCTAACCGACATGACTGACCTCAAGGCGTACTTCAGAGGGACTACCCTCCGATCTCCACTGCTTGTCCGCATGGGTAAACCGTTCACCACGCGACACTCCGGCTTTATGCCCGCACCACAGGAATAACCACCTGTGGCTCTCCGCTTTAGGCCACGCTGCCTCAACGGAGTCAGCGTGGATTCAGGGAACTTCGGATTGATTATACCGAGGTTCCGTCAGCGGTAACACGTCCGGCCGGTGATACTAACCCGACGGCACGCGGCCGTCGGCAAATTAACACCGGTCGTGCTCTCAAGGAGCTACGTGAGTGTACATGACGTGTGGACGGGCTCCGCACCTAAGGCTACACATGGGGGCAGTGTGAAGGGTCCGCCCAACCTTCGCGCCTGAGACCCCCGAAGAGCACACAAGTCGGGGGCCGCGCCGGAAACCGTGGGGCAGGACCACGGAGATAGGAAAGATCCCTGCTGGTGAGACAGGATTATAAAATTATGGCATTACTAACTAATAATCATAATAAACCAGGAAGAGGGTGATATAAAAGAGCAACATAAAATGTTGCACGTGGCACAGTTAATGAACATGGAGGGGGTGAAATGATGGTGAGCGGCTTGGGTCCCGGGCGCGCCAAACCCGGGGGGGGGGGGGCAGTGGATGAAAGAAATGGTTGAAATGAGGCAATGTGTGTGTCTACATATACATATGTATATCATACACAAACACAGACATGATGGATGGGAAGGGACAGGAGTGGATGGGACGGGATGGTTATGGAATGGAATGAAGGACGGATGGAGGGATGGACAGGTGGATATACGACTAACTTTCTTTTACTGCACATCCACTGGCACTACCCGCTACATACACTAACAATTTAGAACTAATCATGTCCATGGAACTCGTAAGCTTAGCAACATTATTTCTCAACCGAATGTGAGTTACCATAAAATTTACAAATAGATTACCAAGCAGCATATCAGCTGAAGTTATCGTCACCAAACAAAGCACATGGAAAACAGAATAAAGCATACTTCACTTCACATTTACAGAATGGCTCAGTTTTCATGTAAATGTCTTATTTGATTCCTACAGGTTAAAACCTGTCACCTTTTTTATCCATATTTATTTGTAGATCAGGAGAAGGTCTTCCTATGTGTTTCAGTTTCACTTTGTCTTCTAAGAATAATGTAGAAAATGGTCTACTTAGTAAAAACTTTCTTTATTAGATAGGATAAATACACAAAAGATTACATACTTGCATATTTAAGTTTTCCTAGCAGAAGCAAACTTCATCTTCAGATGTCTGCTAAAGTAGGATTGACAATGCAGGTAACATTATTAGAAAGCTACGATTAATTTAATATTAAGTATGAACAATGGGCAATGAATGATGAATGTGATACTGCTAAACACAATATTCACTAACTTTTAAACTGCAAAGCAGTGACAAGTGCCTTATTTGAATACCATTCTTTGTCTCAGGTTATGTATAAGCTGGTACATTTGATTGATATGTGCTGCCAACGATATCCATGACAGAACTAACTGGCACGGATTTTGCCCATCTTTCCCATTCACTTGTCACTAGAATCAAAAGTGAAAGTCCACAATGCTGTATATCAGTCCAAAAACAAGGTGACACGGACCCAAGAATAGTAACATAATAGTGCTGAAAACTTAGAAATAGCAGTCCCCTCCGTGGCTTATTGTTGCTAGGCAAGACATCTCATTGCACCTTGAAGAATATTAAACTCAAATACAATTGGAGTATACAAATAATTTAAAAAACATATTTTTTCCCCTTTTTAAGGTAGTACCATGGCATGGAGGCACTACCTCCAGAGTGTCATCCAGAGTATTTATCACCCCTGTGCTGGATGATAAATTTGTATATACAAGGAAGTTTTATTGTTGTTAGTTAATGCTGGATTTCTGACAATGAAGTCATTAATCCTCTTGCTCTCCAATATTTTTCACTGATGGATGGGGCACCAGAAGTGGCCGGGCATAAGGAAGTTTTATTTAAATGTGTTAAAATCACTATCCTGTGCATTTTATAGGTTCAGCTACTATTCCAATGGAGCCATGTTGATTACATACTTTATGTGCACTCAAAATGTACGGTTACTACTGTTAGAGCAAACCAAGCAAAGTCGTCCTATGATTGTGACACTTGCTGTGTACAACATAATGGGATACTTTCAAGAGAAACATTTTCATGCTTGACAATGACTCTCAGCTGATCATACAAGCATTTCCAGTGGCAGCTGTGAATAGTTAATCAGATATAAAATAGGGTAATTTCATTTGAGTGGATTTTGAACTTAAAAAACATCCATCATTCCTAAGATGAAGCAACACTTGATTTTTTTAAATTGATTGTACAGTTTTAATTTATCAATGAAGAGGTTTCTCCCATTCCTTAAATCTAGCTGAATTTTAGCACTCTCAAATTTAATCAAAGGAATCATAATACACTTAACTCTGAGCATTAAGGACAATAAAAATGTCTATTTGTTACTAGGTTGATTCATCTTGAAAAATTCAAGTCCAAGACAGGGACTCTGTGGAACTCAGCTTTCTGTGTCAATGTTCTTACCATGTAAGCACCATGGCAAGGTATCCCCACATGCGTTGAACCCTCTCATTCGATTCAAATATCCCAGTAAACCTTCCAGACAATCTCAAATATCTGAGATATTATACCTGAAAAGCAACTAGCAATGCTCGAAGTACAAGGTTGTCCATAAAATAAGGTTCCCAAATTTCTGCAGTTGCGAGGAACGCTGTTACAGGAGATCCGGCAACACTGGCGCGTAGCTTGGTTCTCCCTCTCCCAGTACCCCACCCTGTGAGCTCTTTGCAATGCTGTCTTGGCTTGGCAGCTGTTACAAATGGAGCTTCCACTCGCTTCTCCCGCCAGGTTTGAATGCTTTGTGATGTGTTTTTTTTTGTGTGCAAAAAGACTGCACCGGTGGACATTCATTCCCAACTGTGTGAAGTGTACGGAGAGCAGTGTACGAACGTACAACACATGCGCAAATGGTGCAGAGAATTCAAAGACGGACCTACAGACGTCCAGGACGACCAGCATTCTGGGCGGCCATTGATTTCAGATGAAACGATTGTGAAAGTGGAAGTAACAATGCTGAAAGATCGAAGGGTGATGGTTCGGGGGACCTGCAAGATGATCCCTTATGTCAGCAAGACACAAAATTTTGACTGATCATTTAGGGTATACCAAGGTGGGTGGAGGCATGCTCACGAAGGGAGTGCATTTCCATCAGGACAATGCTCGTCCGCACACTGCCCATGTGACAACCAATCTCATCAACAAATTTGGATGGGATACTGTCACACACCCTCCTTACAGCCCAGAGCTAGCACCAGGTGACTACCATCTCTTCCCTAACTTCAAGAAACACCTGCCTGGGATACATTTCAAAACCGGAGAGGAACAGAAAGAAACTGTTTTAAGCTATCTTCACTACACGGCGGGAAAGCTCTATGATGCAAAGCATACAAAATACAAAAATGCATGTGATTATGTTGGAAAATAGGAAAAAGTCTAAGCTTTCCAATATATTATATTATTCAATGTCAATAAATATGTTTTTCATTGTGAAAAAAATTGGGAACCTTATTTTACGGACAACCCCTGTACTTTACACTTCCAAGTTTTATAGTCAACTTCTATTAGGGTTAAATTACAATTAATAATTCTTCTTTCAAACTAGCAATTTGTAGGCAGTAACATCTTGACTTAAACATCCTAGCAAACCCTTAGGCAGGAATTATTGCTGGGAAATGTTTATGAAAGAAATTTTAAGTTTTGACATTTAAATTTTAAACTTATTGTAAAAAATGACATCAATATGTTCATTACAGTTAACGAATGATTGAACATGTTTGATATTTGTTTGCATTATATTCAATGAGAAATGTTACATTTATTTATTTTGCCATCATATTTCATTATCCTGAATATGTCCAGAACAATAACCTGATTTAAACATAACATCAAAATATAATCTATATTACCTGAGGTTAAAATAGTGGTCTTTATTAATACACTCATGTTAAATGCGACAGAAGAAACCTAAATGCATGTGTTACCTATCACCATGTATATAGTATCCACCCAGAACAGTATTTTTGTAAACATTATAGTTTCAGCCTTGTTACCATTTAGACGCTTCACAAACCATCTCCGAACAAATTGTCACTATTAACAGTTCTGCAGATATACATATATTTCATCTAAAATTATACTTGATGCCAAATTCTTTATAATAAATAATTTTGAGAATAAACAATATATTAAACTGAAATATGAACTATCAGTGTAAAAATCCTATCTTTTTTTAAATACCATGGCACCTTGAATGTGGGGCTCAAACATATACCAGGTGGCCCATTCCAGCTGGCCCTCGGGTAGGTAGATAACCCTTCGTGTGTTAAAAGAGTTGCAGAAATCACAGGGGTAAATTCAGTCAGTGGCGTGCGTGAGCTTTGTTCTACCTGTAAGAGAGCGAGAGGCAGAGGAAGTGCCCAGGCTTCACTGGCGTGTGCGTAGAGCATGATAATAGAGAGGAACAGCCTTAGAATATTTTCCACTTCACTTACAAGACTTTATTTTCCAAGGAATAAACTCATTCATGTATATGCTCCTATTGTCTAACATTACGGATTACAGATCGCAAATTGCCGTAACAAAATCCATGCAAACATGAGGGTAATGTTTGATTGGCATTTCTTTGTTTCCTATTAATGTTATTGTTGTATTTTATTATTATTTTTGATATTATTATTATTATTATTATTATTATTATTATTATTATTATTATTATTATTATTATTATTATTATTATTATTATTATTATTATTATTATTTTTATTATTATCATCATCATTACCATCATCATTATTAGTTTTCTTTTAATTAGTTTTAGTATTATGATTTTCATTATTATATTAATATTTTTGTTATTGTAATGGTTCATTATTATTCTATTATTCTCATTGTTATTATTACGGCTCGAAAGTTCATGAACTAAAAAACACTGAAATATGCAAGAAAATATGCTCTTAGAAACTTGAAAATATCCCAAGAAATATGCACTATTTAATTAGAACAGTTCATGTCCCTTTGCAGTAGACGAATTAGTATAAATAATAAATAAAGTTATCTTATTTCTTAGAGATTGAAGCAGAAGTTGTCCCACTGCTAGTATTAACTGCTAAATTGCAGTTCACAACCAACACTTTGCACAAGTTTTCAACTGTAAAACATTGTCTGTTGTCTCGCAAAACACTTTTGTAACGTGAAAAACTTATTTACACGTCACAAGATGTTATAGGGGCATATTTAAATGATGTTAACTGTTTCACAGAGACAGTCAACTCTCTTGGTGTGACAGATGGTTTTCTTTCGACGATGTCTCGAATATCGCACATCTGTTTATTACCACAATTTTTTGAAATTACATAATTCACTTTCTCTTTCACTTTTTGTCCTATGCTACCAGGAACCGAACTTAGATCACATTGTTTTATCAAAGACAGTAAGTGATTCATGCAATGGAGATCCTACAGGTTCCAATGCTGTTATGGCTGTTGGTAAGAAAGAAAAATGGGCAGATATGAAACTAAGATCCTCTTTTAACCTAGTGCCTGACAGAATATTTTGCACAGTTTCTATTGATGAAGCATCTTTCAAGTCCAATGAATTAACAACCTCTTCGACTATTACAATATAAAACTGCATCGACCCATGTTCCCCATCGAGTTAACACTGGTGCAGGAGGAAGTCAGATATTAGGTGCTGTTGATCTAAACAACTTAACTTTTTAGGAGATTTAACAAAAACTCTCTTTGTATTGGACGCAAATCTATCTACCAATGGGAAAGAATCACATATTGTCTCAGAAATGGGATGAAGAGCGTGTGCAAAACAAGTTATATGAATTAAGTTAGGAAAAATACCTTTCAGAGTTTGTCCTGATTTTACCATATAAGGGCCTGCATGAGTAACAAATAAAAGTAACCAGTCGTATTTGATTCCACACGGCCATAGTAATTTCAAAGAGTCCATCACAAACTGGGTCACAGTTACATTGTCAGTGGCCGACAATTCGCACACATTATGAAGATAAGGTGTAGTCTTTTGTTCATTATTTAAAGCACCTATGACTATATTAGCAATTGAACAGCACTCAGAATCAGGGGTTTCATCAACAGACAACCACACAAACTGATCTGCTAATTCATTTTGTATATTTGACAATACGTTATTGTAACAATGTCCTAGATAAGTCTTACGCAGTGTACTTTCTTCAGGCACATGTAATCAAGTGTACTTCGCAAGAAAGTTTTTAAATGTTGTTAGCTAATGCTGGATTTCTGACAATGAAGTTATTAATCCTCTTGCTCTCCAATATTTTTCACTGATGGATGGGGCACTAGAAGTGGCCGGGCATATTTGAAGGTGGTCTCGATCCATTTCCTCTTGCAGATCACATAGAGGACAGAGTGGTGAAGAATACATCCCATATATATATGTTGGATTATTAATTTTGAACAAGGGAATATCAGCAGCTAAAAATGCTTGGCACAAGTCATAGAAAAATTGAGTAACCCTACTTCCTAAACACTACTAGCTGTTTTTGGACAGGTTCTTTGTTTGTCAGTTTTCTGATTAAATTCTCCTTATGTTTTGCTGTGTTTATGTGCTGAACTATTTGAAATCTTTTCTCACTGCCTACGTCTTTCTCACAAAACAGTACCCTATTATCTGTAGATATTAAATCACCTGAAAACTCTTTCTGTAAATTAATTAATCTAGCACTCAAAGTTGGTTTTATTTTCGGCATTTGAAGAGCTTTTTAACATTTTATACGCCTAATTTAATTTGATGGGAACAGGTTGACAACGCTGTTATGTTTGAAGACCATGACACAACTACTGGTGGGCAGGCAAGTGTTGCTATAATTGTGCTGCTCAAAACGTTGACCTGCACTTTATCTTTGTTAATATAAACTTCTCAGATAATGCACAGATTATTCTCTACGCACATACATAAAATGAAAGGATGGAAACAGGGAATTCACTGCATGACAACATGACTCACCATTAGTTCTCGCCACCTCGCAAGTTGCGTCATCATGTGCAATGCTACCAATATGAAAAATATTTTTCAGATGGAAAAAAATAAAAAAAACCATAAAAATCATGAAAATATGCAATATAGGGCTATGATATTGAAATATTATGCATTTATCAACATCAAGAAGATATGCAGTTATATGCACCACAAAATGATGTCCAAATAACTGAAAATTCCTTAATTCGTGCACATAATGTAGAAACATATATTGTTAACCCCTATGAAAAAACATGCAAATGCATGAACTTCCTAGCCCTAGTGATTATTATAGTCAAAGGCTACTGTTAATGTGACTTCATTCATAAAAGAGGTGTTCAAAATGATGCCTTGTTGATTGCTACATTGTTTCAACCATCTCCTTGTATCTATATGGATGTTTCTGAGAACTGCGGATGTGACAGATGCATATGCTTTAGCTATCCTTCTTAGGGGATTTGTTTCAAATGCAATATTCTTGAATGTCTCCCAATGAAATAATCCAGTGGGAGTAGGATCAGGAGATCTTGCTGGCCAAGGTATTGGGCCACCTAAGCCCATCCAGTGTCCAGGATACAACTAATTGAAATGGACCTTTACAGGTGGGGCACCATCTCGCATGAAGCAGTACACAGTGTTGTTCCGCCATGGTACAGAAATCTCATCAAGAAAAACCTGAAACTCATCTTGTAGGAATTCCAGATACCGTGGTCCTCTAAGTCTGACTGGGTGGTGGTGGCAGTGGTGGTGGTGGTGGTGCTGCTGCTGCGATGGCCACCGCCACCACGACCGCGACTGCCGCCACCGCCACCACCACAACCACCACCACCACTACCACTACTACTAATGATGATGATGATGATGATGATGATGATGATGATGATGATGATGATGATGATGATGATAATAATAATAATAATAATAATAATAATAATAATAATAATAATAATAATAATAATAATAATAATAATAATAATAATAATAATAATAATAATAATAATGTTGTTGTTTTCTAGTGCCTTGCATCTGGCAATGAAGCCATTAGCATTCGTGCTTTCCAATACTTTTGAGCTGTAGTTTCTTCTGATCTTAATGCTTCACAGGTCTTCAAGTGGTCTTCGTTCATTTCTGCTGGATCGTTACACAGGACACATATTGGTGAGGATAAGATACCTATTCTGTAGAGATGACTTGCTAAGCAGTCGTGATTTGTTAATAGTCGGAAGGCTGCAACCGCTGTTTTCCTTGGTCTCTGGGGGATTATATCTGGGTTGGAAAGTAGTGTAATCCATTTTTTATCTTTGGCATTTGTTTCTATTTCTTGTAGGTATGAATGAGAAATTTTTTTAATGATATTATTATTATTATATTAAAGCCACATACATGAATATTATAATAATAATAATAATAATAATAATAATAATAATAATAATAATAATAATAATAGTAATATTAGTAACAATACTAACAACAATAATAACAACAATAATAACAATAAGAATAATAACAACAATAAGAACAATAACAAGAATATGTATAAGAACGATAAGAATAAGAACAACAATAAATAATAATAATAATAATAATAATAATAATAATAATAATAATAATAATAATAATAATAATAATAATAATAATAATAATAATAATAATAATAATAATAATAATAATCAAATAGAACAATAAAATTAACAAGAAACAAAGAAATGTCAACCAAACATTATGCATGCATGGATTTTCTTATGGCAATTTACAATCTGTAATCTGTAATGTTAGACAATAGGAGCATATACAAGAATGAGAAAATAAAGTCTTGTAAGTGAATTTGAAAATATTGTAAGACTGTTCTTCTCTATTATTATGCGCTACCCACCCTAGTTGAAGCCTGGGCATTTCCTCTGCCGCTTGCTCTCTAACAAGCAGAACAAAGTTCACGCATGCCACTGACTGGATTTACCCCTGTGATTTCTGTAACTCTTTTAATGCACGAAGGGTGATCTACTTACCTGAGGGCCGGCTGGAGTGGGCCACCTGGTATATAACATAAGATAAAAAAAGAAGATATAGAAACATTTGAACATCATTATCCAAGGACATCATAGTCCAGAAGACGAGAATACAATATCACAATTGGAATTTCACATAACGACAATTAGAGCATTTCTACTACAAGAACTTCATGATCTTTGGTATAGAGGCCGCAAAATGTAGGAAACTTTTTTGTTCAATTTTATTGTTTAATTACATGGGTTGATTTTTTAGTAGCGACAACTGTAACAATGCCCTGAAATGAAGTCAGGCAATATAATTTACACCACAGGTAGATTAGATGGCTACCCCTCCTCAGAGCAAACAAACTCGTTCCCCTTACTCTATGCACGTATGCAGCAACAATAGCAATAATGCAGTTTTGAACAAGCACTCATACAGTACAGTAACAATGATTTTGAAGCAAGATCAGAGGAGCTGGTTGAAAATTGTATGTGAATACCTTACCGCATGATAGCTAAGAGGGTCAAAGCCTTCAAAGAAGAATGTCAAAATGTAACAGACATGCCTTGTCCAAGTCATCCTCCAGTAATGGAAGATGTGCAGAACATGAACATGTTAGTGCTGGTGGACAAACACCATGATTTGTTAATTGGCCAAGGTTGCTGGATTAGCATCTTTGACTGTGCTTAAATTCCTGAAGAAGTGGCTGACAACGCAGAAAGCTGCCTCAAGATGGGTTCCATATGATTTGACTGAAAATAAAAAATGGCTGGATATGACACACACCTGGAGCATAGGTCATTACTATTGATGAGACTTAGGCCAGAGCTCAGGGGATGTTATCATGGATCACCCCAAAAAATAACAGTTCGGCAGAGTGCAACCTATGTGAAAGCTATGATGAGCATTGCCTACAATTGGGATGATGTTATCATAAAGTACATTGCTCCTCAAAGACATACCCTTACTGGATACAACAACCATTAAAATTACAATATGATTTTTACATGAACTTCAAAGTGGTGTTGCTTGCAACTGTAAGAGATGGTTATTTCTCTCAGTGCACCATCTCCATCATGTAACTCAATATTCCTTATAAAATTGTGAATTATTAACTTGTTACCAATTAGTATATTGTGTACACGAAACTACTTGAGTGATATTGTGCATCTACTCAGCTCTACATCTATATCGCGACTATAATTTATTCTTCTTGGTTACCGGCCATTGTCTTTTGTTTGTCCGTTTTCATGATCTTCACTCACAATCAATGCTTGTCATGTGCCATATTAACAAACAGTTTCTGATATGATAACATATATTACATGGCATGTAATACGTCCTCTGATTGGTGATCAGAGGATATGGCCGGTGAATTTATTTTGATAACTCTCCTGGTCAGGTCGGTGAGACCCGTAAACCAATGACAGGTGTGGTCCTCCAGACATTCTGGGGGTTGTGAGAGGGCGATGTGACCGCCAAAACATAAAAATATGGTGCTCTCTAAAAAGTGGTTACTATTACTGCTATTGCTCTCTTCAATATCTGTGAAAAATATTGAGAAGCAAGAGGATTAATGACTTCATTGTCAGAAATCCAGCATTAGCTAACAACAACAACATATTTTACAAAGAATAAAACCCAACATTCATATAACTTGAAATTGACACATTTGTGATGATAAGTAAATATAATAAATATCAACATGACTCATCCTATTAATTTTCCATAATTACTGCTACAACCTCTTTTTGTCATATTCGTACCTAATCAGTTGTTTTTATTTATTTAAGTTTATTTTATGTTTCAGGTTTTGCTGCCGCCACCACCACCACTGCCGCTACCGCCACTACCATTTATCTATCCTATTAGAGTGTTGTGTTGCTGTTGGTGACAGTGGGGATCAATTACATGACTGTAATTTTCTAAATTACAACTTATGGGTGTCAAAAACTGTTGTTACAAGGCTCCAGGAGGCCTTGTGCACCTCATATTAAGGCTAAAATGAACTTTAAGGTTAAAGATAATTTCCAACATGATGGAAGATGAAAGTCAAGTTGCTGAAAGTCCATTCTTGAAAATGATCAAGGCTGTGGATGAAAGCAAGGACATAAGGAAAGAGCTGAAGACAACAATCTTTGAATCTGTAAGTATAGTTAGAAACTTTTTCATTACTTAAATAGGAATGTTGATGATATAAAATGAGAAAACAGTAAACTGCATAAAGAGGTTGATAAAGTCAGGCAAGAGCTACAGCAGAGCCAAGACTCATGCACAGCGGAACAACTTTCACGAATTATGAGTGGAGGGCGGAGGGGCTCATTTAGAAGCGTAACGATCAGCTCATATGCAGACATGGTTGCCAACGGGAAGAAAGAAAACAAATTCAAGCTTATTGTTAAAACTAAAGGAAATCACCCTCCAGAAACAATAAAGAACATACTGAAGACCAAATTAAATCCAATAGAGATGAGAGTCAGCATAAGCACATTCAAAAGACTCAAAGACGAAGGATACTAAAGGAAACACGTAGTAAAGAAGAAATTGAGAAAGTAAGTATACGTATAGTACAAAAATGTGGAGAGGAACTAGAAGCTAAAATTCAACAGCCATTGAATCCAAGATTTGTTGTATACGATATCCCTAATGAAATAACAGAAGAAAATGCAACTGAAGTAATATTACAGCAAAATCCTGAACTACACTCAAGGGCGACATAAATTAGCCCAAAATTTATATTTAATACCAGAAGAAACAGCAACAGAAATTTAGTAATTGAAGTGAACTCCCCGACAAAAAGAATATTACAGAACTACTAGATGAAAATAGGATGGATGATATGCAACGTTGAAGACTATATTCGCATGAATCGCTGCTTTAAATGTAGCAAATACAGGGTCCTTATTTTAGAATTTTGCGAGAAGATAGCAAAAGCGCGGCGGTGATCGTGGAGCCGATTGCTAAGAGCGGGTAGATCTTACAACCGGTGGTTGACGTGCACTCTTATACATAATCAAAAATGTGTACTTATATTTCTCACTTTCGATGCTGAAAATGTCCTCCATCTGCTGCTACACACAGTTGACATCTTCTTATGAAACAATGGCAACATTTTGAAGTTCCGCTGCAGTGATGGTGGCGGCGCCGTGGCCGAGCGGTTAGCGCGCTCGCCTACCACCTACGCGGCCCGGGTTCGAACCCAGGGACCCGCATGTGGTATTCGTGGTGGACGAAGCGGCGTCAGGGCGGGTTTTCTCCGGGTGCTCCGGTTTCCCCCGCCATCTCATTCCACCGGTGCTCCATCTTCATTCCATGTATCATCAGTGTCATCGCCTGCGGTGCCGTAGTAGTAAAAGCGGGCGTTAAACACTACAAACAACAAACAGCAGTGATGGTTTTGATTTCCTCTCTTATATACTGCTTAAGTTTATCAATAGAATGCAAATTTTTCGTGTACATTTCTAATATTTTGTTTTAGTACATTAATATTGCTTTAAGATCATGATGTTGCCTCGTTTAACTACTCTGCAACTTTTATCTGTGGGGAACACTAAAAGGTAGAGTGTACAAGAAAAATTCGCATTCTGGAACTTCAAAATGTTGTCAATTGTGTGTAGCAGCAGATTGAGGACATTTTCAGCATCGAAAGTGAGAAATATGAGTACACATTTTTGATTTAGTATAAGAGTGCACACAAACCACCGGTTGTAAGATCTACCTGCTCCCGGCAATTGGCTTTACGATCACCGCCGCGCTTTTGTCGTCTTCTTAAAAAATTTTAAAATAAGGACCCTGAGTAATCACCAACATTCTCAGTGCAAAGGAGAAGAAACTTGCACCTTATGTACAGGTCAACATAGCTTAAAGGATTGTAAAGTACAGAGAGAAGAATACAAGTGTATAAACTGCGTACGCTATAATGAATACAACACGATGTAACAATCACACATCATTAGACAGAAACTGCCCAAGCCTACAAGCTGCAATAAAGAAGCAAATGCAAAATATAGCCTATTAATATGGACACACAAAAAACACCAAGAAATTAACAGGTGTTAAAAACTCAATGTTTATGGAAACCATCAAATGTCTACAGATAAACTAACAACACTCAATAGCAGCAACCCATAACTTGATGAATCTGATAGAACAAGAAGGAATGGACATAATATTCATACCGGACCCACATATGATCAGTAATAGGGTTACTGGAATCACTAACATACAGGAAATTTGAGGCAATGGATGGAAGTTAGATGCAGATCAACTACAGTGGTTACAAACAGATAATTGGATACTCTACGCATTAAAGAATGTACCTGGACAGTTAAGGAAAAATATATAGAAAATGACCTAAATAAGATCAACACCATCCTGGAATATACCTCTGGAAAAGGCATACTCATTTCAATGGACAGAAACTCCAGATCCACAGCATGGCATGACATCCTCACCAGTGAAAGAGGAAAGGAATTGGAAGAACTCTTTATAACCAAACAATTATTTGTACATAACGAAAGTAGTGAATTGACCACTTACGAAAGCAACAGAGGGAAAAGCAATGTGGACCTGATATATTGTTGAATGTTGTGGGTATCTTTGCAGCATAACATTATATTCACTGAAGAAGAAAAGGTGATATACTACACTGCTCTATTTTAATTAGCTAAAAAGGATTTTTTGTGCATGATTATAAAGAATATTAAAAAATTATTTATTTTATATCAGGGAAAATTGAAGCTACTAACAGTGAGGCAACAGAATCTAAAATAAGAACAAATTAGAAACTAAAACCTTTGCTTATCTTAGTAATTATTGCAAGTTCTTCAAATGCTGACTAGTTTCAAGTTCCATCCAACATACTTACATTTATATTTGTTTATATTATCTCTAGTCATTCAATAAAAACAATTTTTCTGTGGAGTGGGAAACAACATGTCTGCTTTGCTTGGTTTCCATAGTTAAATACTAAATTTTTCAAACATTCAATCTAAATTTTACAACAAATTTCTGAAACACAAACTTTTGTCCAATGGCTATTAATATTGTTATTTATGGGTTTCTTTTTAATTTGTCAAATTTGGCAACCCCCAAATGTGGGACGTTGTCGATTTATTTCTATAAAGCAATTGTAATTTAACCTCTGGATTTACTTCATGATGAAATGGAAAAAAAAAATCTGCCACAGCTGATTTATCACTCTGTTTATATTTAAAATGTACTTTTATTTGGTTTCCAAATGACATTAAGTCTTATCAAAGTAAACCCTGGCACAACCCAGACAGCTAAACTGATAAATATGAGACTTTTTGTAACTTGAAATTTTATTCTTTTTAGAAAAACTTAACAAATATTTTATACTATACTTATGAGACAGAATATGTGGTCAACTCCGCAAAGAAAGTATTTATGTGAATATTTATTGTAAATATAGTTTATTTTTCATGTTGGTAAGGATTTGTTAAGTACTGAGAGTGTATTACCATTGTTACATTGTTGAGAAAAATATTTGTTTAATAACGTCATTAATGTTAAAATAATATGTTCAAATTTAATATGTATAATTATAAGAATCATTTTATATTTAATATTAAAAGTGTAGGGAGGATAGATAGATATCGTCTCCTCAACATTCCGGGAATTATTTAACATGTAAGATGATGTCCTAAGAGACGCCATAGGAAATGAACATATACGCGTATGAATACACACACATTGTTAAAAGAAAATGCTAGATTTTAGCGTCTTAGCGTCTAAGAAGAAAAGACGTGTTTGTGATACATGCAGGTTTAGACGCTAAAAGTGTGATTTTAAAATGACAAGTAATGCGAGGAAACCGTTAAGGAAGTTGGTTCATGTGTTAACTAAAGTGTCACGCATGTAATATTCAACGAAAAAGGTGCAAATAAAATGTGAAAAAGTTTTATCCTGTGTCTGCATTATTTCACCCTGTACCATGACCTGAGATAACGAAAGAGTCAAAAGCACAACACCATCAGCAATTTTATAATTAAACAACTGCACCAAATGGCTTGCCCAAACGCAGGCTCGAATAAGGGTGAAACAAAAGACAATGAAAAATGGACACGCGTGAAACTTCAAGAGATGCCATTAAACAAATCACCGAAGCTGGAAACGACAGGAGATGCTATTAAACAATAATCAATGCGGGAAACATCGAGGGATGCCACGTGAAATCCACCACCGAGGGAACTGACGTAAGGAAATAAACCAACGAAAAAAGTAGGATCAAAGATTTATATTTAATATTTACTTTATTTTTGCATGTTGTTGAGAAGTGGTAAGAAAGTAGGACTTTTAAGCCTAACTAAATCGAATCAAAAACGAACATGTTGCAAAAAGGAAAGGAGATAAGAACAGTAATAAGGGAAGGGGCAGATAAGCCTAGTTTTCAGACAGAAACAGAAAGTGAGAAAGAAGTAACAGTAACAGGGAAAGATAAAAAATTAATGATGATCATGTTTGAAAGACTAGAACAGAATATGAAAAAAATAGGTTAGAAAATGGAAGAAAACTTAGAACAGAATATGACAGAAATAGGTCAGAAAATTGAGGTGATATTTTCTGCATAAGCCCCCTGGAATGATTAAATGCAAAATTATAGGGGCAGTGGCAAGGCCTCCTAAAGTTATAAATAGTGAATATAGTTGGCAAAAATTTATGTTCAATTGTCTTCTTCTTCAATTGCTTGGGTTGGCGTCAGGTGGAAATCGCGAAGTCCACGTATAATTTGGAGATTTATCTGCGTATAATGTTTTATTGGAACAACATTGTGTTGTAAAAGATAACAGAATTAACAATGCAGAGAACAAACATATAGATTGTTAGATGGGCTAAAAATAGTAGAAGATTACTAACTCACAAATATACATAGTCCGTGTTAGGGTAGTGTGAACCCCATAGCGCATTATCAAAAGGATGCCAATCCAGAAGATTTATGTTATCTGTTTGTGATATAATGGAACAATAAACAAGTTTTTTTAATGGAGGAAATCAAAATTAATCATTCTTGTAAAGTGTTGATCCGTACCGCGCCCTGAGATGCATCGAGAAACTTCATAAAATTATTTGAGTTTCATAGCTACAAAATGGTACTTACGCGGGACAAATGAACCAATATTTAAAGAGTCGTTGTGGATATTGTGGAACCTCCAGCTCCTGTACATAAATTTCTGTTCCAAAATGCAACAAAACTTAGAACAGAATATAAAAGAAATCGGTCAGAGAATGGAGGAAGTGAGACAGGACTTAGAACAGAATAAAAAAGATATACGTCAGAAAATGGAGGAGGTAAGCCAGGACGTAGAACAGAGCTTAGGGCAGAAAATAGAACACAATAGGAAAGAATTAGAGCTAGATCTGGGAAAGAGAATAGAATTAGGAAGGCAGGAATGCAAGGAAAACATGAAAGTAGTGGAAAATAATTTGAAATTAGTACATAAAAACACAAATGAAACAAAGGAAGTTTTAGAAGCTAAGATAGAAACCCTAGGAGATAGAATGGGAAAATTAGAAATGGAAATAAAAGAAAACAAGATTGTGTTAGAGGGAGAAATTGGTAGATATAGGGATGAAATAACAGTGTAAAACAAATGTAGACTGTAAGATAACCAATGTAAAAGTAGAAATAACCGAGGAATTAAGAAAAGAAATTGAAGTAGTGAAGAAAGGAATTATGAGTGAAACTGTAGAACAAATTGTTGTTGTTTTCTAGTGCCTTGCATCTGGCAATGAAGCCATTAGCCATTAGAACAAATTGTTATTCCTAAAATTAAGACTGTAAGAAATATGAAAGCTACTATTAAAATCCAAAAAACAATGGAAGAACAAGATAAATCAGAAATAGTTAAAATTGAAGTATGGAAAAGTAACTACCACTATAGAATTTACAGTATCTACAATCCTCCAGACAATACACTAGATCTAAATTCTATTCCCATAGAACCCAAAAGTATTTTAATAGGTGATTTTAATGCACACTCCCCTAGGTGGGGCTACAGAGATATAAATTCATCAGGAAGAGTCATAGAAGACCTATTAAACTCATCAACAATGGAATTAATATTTAATCCAAATGATCCACCCACTTACCTTCATTATAATGATTCGGGTACAAATCCTGATCTTCTGATGGTGTCATCTGACATAATTGACAATACAAAAAGAGAAATAATAGAAGACCCAGGTTCAGGCCACAGAATCACCATAAACTCCATAAGAGGTCTAATAAATAAAAGTAACAAACCAAAAATTAAAACTTCTTGGAATTTAAAAAAGCATATTGGTCCAGTTTCCAAAATGAGATAGAAGGGAAGTGTAATATACTGTTAGAATCAGAATTCAAGTCAACAGATGAAATGAATAAAAAAATTTGTGAAATATTATTGACAGCAGCCAAAACACATATCCCCAAAGGAAAGTTAAAGAAATATAGCTACTTTTGGTCTCCATCTTTATCTAAGTTAAAACACGAAAGAAATATAGCAAGAGTCAAAGCCGAAAGAACCAAGTGTCCAGAAGATGTACAAAACTGGAGAAGAAAAGCAGCCATTTTTAAGAAAGAATTAATTACAGCAAAGAGGGCCAGTTTCACAAATTTTGTAGAACATATGGACTATAGGAAAGATGGAAATAAAATATACAAATTCCTTAATAAAACAAAATTATCAAAAAATACAACTGAACCATTAAAACATAATAACAAAAGCTTAACTACAGATAGGGGAATAGCAGAATCCCTTAACAAGTTTTATGCTCAGTCACAAAGAATACCCCAAGCATATACAAAACAAGATAAAACTATCCAAAAAAATATCAGAGAAACTAATAAGCCAAAAGATATACAAAATGATATTTTTATTCAGGATTTTAACGAAACAGAACTAGATTTAGCAATAGAACAATTACAGAACAAAAAATCTCCAGGACCTGACAAGATCCACCCAGAGTTTATTAAACACCTTGGCAGGAAAGGAAAAGAAATCCTACTTAAACTGTATAACATGTGTTGGAGAATGACTGTGCCTTCCGACTGGAAAAAAGCTATTATCATCCCGATTTTAAAGAAAAACAAACTCTCAAACAATATTAATAATTTCAGACCAATATCTTTGACCAGTGTTATTGCAAAAGTGATGGAAAGAATGGTGGCATCTAGACTTAACTGGTTCCTAGAATATTACAACTTAATTAATAGTTCACAGACCGGTTTCAGACAGAATCATAGTACAAGTGAAAATGTACTCCTACTAAGCCAAGACATCAAGGAAGCTTTCAATAGAAAGGAGGATACCTTGGCAGTATTCATTGATTTTAAATCAGCATATGACTCAGTCTGGAGAAACAAATTAATTGAGAAGTTGCAATCAATAGGTGTGAAAAGTAACATGCTTAAATGGATAACTCAGTTTATTTCACAAAGATTTTGTGCCACAAAATATAATACATACATTTCCAAATATAAACAAACACACCGAGGACTTCCACAAGGTGCTGTTCTGAGCACAACACTCTTTAACATATATATAAATGACCTTCCATCAATAATAAAAACTTTAGAAACCAAAATTGCTTTATTTGCTGACGATGTAGTCATTTGGACTCCAGGCTCTCCAAAAAAACCTGAATTAATTAAAGACAGAATAGAAACAGTCCTAAACAAAGTACATGAATGGAGCTCCAAAAACCTCATGGCTATCAATGTGGAAAAAACAAATTATGAATTATTTACACTAAAATACAAACCAGTTAATATTAACATAAATTATAATGGTAAATCACACAAAGCAGTTGATGATGCCAAATACTTAGGCATCACTTTCGACAGAAAGCTAAGTTGGAAAAAACATATAACAAACATCTCAGAAAAGGTTGAAAAGAAACTGCAAATCCTGAAAAGGTTAGCTGGTGCTAAATGGGGTTGCTCAAGGAGAGTCCTTAACACAACATACAAAATGTACGTTAAACCAAACCTCTTGTACAGTTCTGAAGCTTTAATAACAGCAGCAAATGCTAACATCAATAAACTTGAACAAATACAAAATCAGGCTCTTCACCTAATCACTGGAGTAGTTAAATCCACACCTATTGATGCCATGCTTGCCTTAACACGGACCCCATCAATAACAACAAAAATAGAAGAACAAGCATTGCTCCAACACGAGAAAATGTTACGACTGCCAAACTCTAAATGGACAGAAGAGAACCTCCCCCCTTCAATCCTTAAAACTCATAGTAGTTTCCTAGAAAAGGTAACACAGATTAAATCCAAATTGAACATTCCTAACACCAGAGAAAATCTAATTATAAGAGAAAATCCATTGGAATTATTGCAACCTACCTTCAGTTTGGAATTAATAGAGGAAATAAGTAAATCAGACACACCAAAAGAAATACAAAAACTTCTAGCTCTGGAAACAATCAATACTAGATATCCCACAGAAGAATGGCTGCACATATATACTGATGGATCCTCCACGGAAAACCTTACTGGAGCTGGAGTTACGTGTTCACATTTTTCCTTTTATCATTCTGTTGGCAGAGACACAACAAATTATGATGGAGAAATAGAGGCTATATAAATTGCCCTCCGACAATTATTAAATCTTCCCTTAAATAAATTTAACAAGGCAGTAATTCTTTCAGATTCTAAAGCTGCAATTCAGGGAATATGTTCAAATACTACAAAGAAGTCAACAAAAATTAGAGAATGCTACAAAAAGTTAACACAACTCCAAAAAGTTAATAAGACTGTTCATCTCTAATGGATTCCAGCACACTGTGGAGTCAAGGGGAAAGAAGCTGCAGACTCACTTGCAAAGAAAGGCACAACAATAAAACAAAAGTCTAAATTCAATTTCTCATATTCTCAATAAAACGCTTGATCATTAAACAATTTTTTCATTCATACCTAAAAGAAATAGAAACAAATGCCAAAGATAAAAAATGGATTAGACTACTTTCCAACCCAGATATAATCCCCCAGAGACCACGGAAAACAGCGGTTGCAGCCTTCCGACTATTGACAAATCACGACTGCTTAGCAAGTCATCTCTACAGAATAGGTATCTCAGCTTCACCAATATGTGTCCTGTGTAACGATCCAGCAGAAATGAACGAATACCACTTGAAGACCTGTGAAGCATTAAGATCAGAAGAAACTACAGTTCAAAAGTATTGGAAAGCACAAATGCTAATGGCTTCATTGCCAGATGCAGGGCACTAGAAAACAACAAAAACAACAAATTAAGACTGTAGCTGATGTAGTACAATCACAACAAGATGCTGTGGATAATATAAAACAAAGTCATTTAGAAATAAAGAATGATTTAAAATCAATTTGTGAAGAAATACGGAGAGGAAAAGAAAGTTTGGCTAATGTAAATGATGTTGTGAATGCACTACAAAGGTAAAATGGTGATATAGACATAAGTGATGTACAAAATGATGACTCACCATATAGAGATAGAGGTTCACAATTACATGATAACACAACACACGACACATGCTATGCCAACAGCATACTGCACGAAATTACATCGCCTACATTTGATGAGGAGAAGGGAGATGATCCAAAATTATATGTTAAAGAAATGGAGGAATATTTTAAAGTGAAAAGGATACCAAATGAGCTTAGAATGAGGATAGTGAAGAAAAGCTTGAAGAACAAAGCATTAGAATGGCTAAGATTAACACTAGCTGGTCACGAATAGTATAGCTCATTTAGGAATTTATTCCTGTCAAGGTATGGGGCCCAGCAAAACAGAATCAGATGAGGGTAGCGTTAGCGACAGGAAGATACGATCCAACCAAGGGATTATCACTAGTTGACTATTTTATGAAGATAGCTAATAAAGGGAAGCTATTAGACACTAACCTGTCGGAGGCTGAGTTAATCACCAGTATTACGAGACACTTCCCAGATACAGTGAGAACCAGGTTAATTGTTGCAAGGCCAGTATATTTTACTGACATGATAGAACTGCTGACAGGCTTCGAAATACAGAATGGTCGACCTAATGAACAAAGACATAGAAACAGTCACCCGAACTCACCAAACTTAAATAGAAGCACGACCACAAACAACCAAAGCGAGAGGGAAACACTAGGAGCACCCATGACAGGGGAAGAGGGGCACACCATTTCCCACAACCACACAGTCATGGCGAGAGAATGGAAAACACGAGGCAGCAGTACCACGACACGATACCAAGAGGTGAATCGAGATACCGAACATCAAGATATGATCGTGGGAGACAAGGAGACCGTACCTATCAAGTAAATCACATATGGTTCTGTCGAGAATACTTGAACAGCCAATGACCGTCATAAACAGGGGTTCACACCAAAGGGGTAGAAACCAATGGAACACTGACAACCAAAGACAGCGGCAAGTAAATGAAAATGTGCTGCACAGAACACAGAAACAATAGTCACCACCAACACCCAAGAAAATTACCATGACTAAGTTTGCCCCAATAGAATTGATGACCAACACAAAACCTAAGCAGTTAACAATTGACATAGACACCACAATGGCTGCCCAAAGGGAATTTGCAGAAAAGAAATGTCAACTGGCATTCAGGAGACTGCAGCAAAAAGCTGAAAAAGGTAGAAACATAGAAAAGAGGTACATCAGAAAATGGTACCCACAAATCGGAGAAAAGGTGCTCCTAAGAAGACACAAAGCATCAAAAGCATCTGAAAAAAGAGAGGTAGAGAGCTACTGTACACTGGACCACTGGTAATAACAAAACAGCTGGGCATCAATACATATGAGCTACAGAATTTAAATGGCAAGTTGGCAGGAAGATACCATAAAAACAAATTAAAACCATTTAAAGAAAGGACCAACTAGTCTTTGCCAACAAATGTGTGAGGCAGGAACAGTGGAAATGAGGAAAAACAACAAGATTAAATGGGAATTATTATTTATGCCAACAAACTTACTGTGGGTGTTTTTAAACACACAAGCCGTGTGTGGGCATAGTTTGAGAGGTAGAACTGGAACTTAAAAATTCAATGCCACAACTGGGATTTGAACCACAGACCTTCCGCTTACCGGGCGGCTGCTCTACCACTGAGCTATTGTGACAAACTGCCAGAATGGCATTAAATTCTCAAACCAGTTCGTATTTCTCCTGGTAAACCACAAAGGCAGTCTCACATCAGAGACAAATTACCCTAATGGTGACTTACTATAGTCACAATAGCTTAGTGGTAGAGCAGCCGCCCGGTAAGTGGAAGGTCTGTGGTTCAAATCCCAGTTGTGGCATTGAATTTTTAAGTTCCAGTTCTACCTCTCAAAGATTAAATGGGTTTCTTATAGAACACATATATATAGGTTGGAAGCTACAACAGGAAAGAAAATCGACATAGTCATTGGCTATAATAACCACAAAAAAGTGAGCATTGTCAACAAAGACAGATGAAAATTCTAATTGTCATAAAATAAATGAATTATAGCAATGAAGAGAATATGCTTTTGGCATAAGGATGTCAGGGACAAAATAAGAAGAAATTAATTATGGCGACAAAGAGAATATAATTTTGACACAAGGGTGTCGAGGCCAAAATAAGAAGAAAAATAACAAGTACACCGTGGGTTACCACAAGGCGCAGTGCTCAGCACAACACTTTTTAATATATCTATTAACGATCTGCCACAACAAATACAAGAATCAGGTGTGAAGTGTGCACTATTTGCTGATGACTTAGTAATGTGGACTTCAAAACCAAAAAGCAAAGTACAGAACTAGAAAAAACCATGCAACAATCCTTAACGAACTTACAAAGATGGACCAATGAAAATTTAATGACTGTTAATACAACAAAATCAAACTACCAAATCTTTTCACTAAGAAAAAAACCGCTAAAAATAAAACTAAATTTTGAGGGTCAACAATTACCAGAAACAAAGGAAGCAAAGTATTTAGGAGTTACATTTGATACCAAACTTACATGGACCAAACAAATAGAAAATGTAATACAAAGAGCAGAGAGGCGCCTTTCACTGTTAAAACGTCTAACAGGGATGAAGTGGGGATGTTCCAGAGCAACTCTTAACACAACATACAATGTATATATAAAGCCATTATTTACTTACTGCAGTGAGGTTCTTATAACAGCAAACACAAAAAAAATTCAAATCTTTCAAAACCAAAGACTGGGATTAGTTACAGGTGCTATCAAAACCACACCAATAGCAGCTGTGGAAATACTGACCAACCAATACCCCATTGAATATGAAATAGAAAAAGCGGCTCTTATTCAATACGAAAAGTTGATCAGACTCCCATTCAATACATGGCACAAGAGAAATATTACTCATACACTAAAGACTCAGGAGAGCTTTCTTTCCAAAATTCAAGACATCAAGAAGAATACATACCTTCCTAATTCAAAGGAAAACTTCATATCTAAAGTCAATCCGACACATACATTAGACATTACATATTATTTACACCTGACAGAAGAAGTTAAGAAAAGTGATACTCCAACTATTGTTCTAAAATTATTGGCATTAGAGACAATCCATACTAGATTTCCAGAACATGAATGGCTCCATATTTATACTGATGGATCATTGATATCAAACCAAGATGGAGCAGATGCTGGAGTCACATGTCACCTCTTTTCCTATTACAATCTTTAAGTTATGGAACTACTAACTTTGATGGAGAAATTGAAGCAATTCAAATGGCCCTACAAAATCTTTTGTACAGAATTTCACATTTTCAGCAAGCAGTTATTCTCTCAGATTCCAGGGCAGCAATTATAGCAATTACTTCCAAATTGTCACCAAAAAAACCAAACAATTATAGAATGTTGGAAAATCCTTACCCATCTAACAGCACTTCAAAAACACCTAGTCTTCCAATGGATACCAGCTCACTGTGGACTGAGTGGTAATGAGAAAGCTGATTTCCTTGCAAAAAAGGGTACCAGCGGTGTACAAAAGTCTATAGTTAATCTACCATTTTATGCAGCTAAAAGATTAGTCAACTCTGAATTCAAAAAAATTATTGCAAAATATTACTATGAAAAATCAAAGAATAAAAGATGGGAACTACCAAACATTCAAACAGTAATTCCTGAGTATCCTCGAAAAACAGCAGTTGCAACCTTCATGTTGATTACAGGACAAGATTGTCTGGCAAAACATTTTAAACAGAATTGGGATATATTCTTGACCACTATGTCCTCTATGTGATCTGCAAGAGGAAATGGATCGAGACCACCTTCAAATATGCCCAGCCACTTCTAGTGCCCCATCCATCAGTGAAAAATATTGGAGAGCAAGAGGATTAATGACTTCATTGTCAGAAATCCAGCATTAGCTAACAACAACAATAATGTTGCTACGGGATAATTATAAACACAGGAGTTTTCTCTTATACAGATAAGAGACAAAGTGATGACAATTAGTAAGAAGAGAAAAACCATAGTCAGAGAAAAACAATGCTCACAGATTAAGATGGACATAGACAATATTGAGCTTAGAGAACTGTCGACGAACTAAACAATAATGAATAAAAACCAAATAGCATAAGAATATCATTAGTAACATCAGAATTAAAGAAATGAATCAACTACTTTATACAATAATAAACTTGCAAGACAAAGAAGTAAGGCAAAGGACTGTATAAAATAGCTATAAGTATGATCATAATCATTAGCTGAAAATTTGTATCCTGTTTCTCTCTCCTCATAACAAAGAACATAAGTTAAAGGGTACGTATTAAATTATAATACACTTAGACAATATTTGTGTCAATGTCAAATTTAAAAACTTAGGAATATTCATGGTATTGTGTAGTGAAATAACTAAATATGTTAAAATTATAAAGGCCTGCTGTGTCATGCCAAAGCAAAAGTCAGAAACATACAGTAAAGAAGATTGTAAATAAAAAAAGAAAAAGGTTATTGTGCAAAGTGAGAAAGGAATAAGGAGAAGTGTTGTATTGTGTTTCAAGCTTGTATATATGTGTGACAACTTGAAAAACAAAACAAGGGGCACATGAGACAGAATATGTGGTCAGACCCGAAAAGAAAGTATTTATGTGAATATTTATTGTAAATATTATTATTTTATTTATTTATTAGTCCTTTAAAATCAGATACTGTACATGGTACACTGATATAGGATACGTCAAAAGTAATTATATTACATAAACTTATTTACAATAAATACTTGTACAATTATACATAAGGGTATTTGTTAAATTTCAAATATTCTTCTACTGTGTAAAAACAGTATTCCTTCAAAAAAACCTTCACACCGCATTTAAATTTATTAACATTTTCTATATCTTTAAGGTTATTAGGCAGTGAATTATATATTTTTATACAGGAATGTAAAACTCCATTTTTGCATAGTGTAGTTCTAGTGGAGGTTAAGTGAATATTTTGATTGTTTCTTGTAAAATGTGCATGAACATGTCCATTGTTTTGAAAACTGCATCTGTTTTTCTTTACAAACAAAGCTGTTTCCAGTATGTAAGCACATGCCAACATAAGTACACCAGGCTTTCTAAATAGTGGTTTACATGGAGCTAATTTCTTTTCATTACATATTAGGTGCATGGCTTGCTTTCGTTTAATAAATACTTCTTTTGCTTCAGGAGAATTTCCGGAAAAAATTTTATTCCATATTTAATTATGGAATGTATATGTGCATAGTATGCTGTTAAAACTATTGAGACAGAATATTAGAAGACCCCAAAAGAAAATTGTTCATGTGAATGTTTGTTAAAAGTGTAATTCGTTTTTTGATGTTGGTATGAGATAATTAAATGACGAAAACATGTTGATAAGGTTCATTGTTACGAACAACTATGTTTGCACAAAGACGTCATAAATCTTTCCATATTTGATTTTAATATATATGTATATATATTAGAATTGTATGTGTTCCATAATAAAAGTAGGGGAGGATGATTAGGGATCGCTTCCCTAACGAGAAAGAACTATTTGATGGACGCATGCGCGGATGAATATGCAAAAGCTGGTGTCGCGTCAAACGACGGCAAAAACTGTTCACTCGCGTGTGTATGTTCGAGATGAAAAGACAATCATATTTAGGTAGTGTGAACATGGAACTTTCACCAAACTTTCATCAAGCATAAGTTCCACTAAGTGAAAAAGTGTAAAGGTTTTTAAGCATTTAGAATGGTGCTGAGAGAAATTGTTTAATGTAAAGTATCGATGAAGTGCTAATAAATTAATACATTGTGGTAAAGAAACATTGTGTGATATTTCATTCCATCCGTTACCACGACCTAGATAGAAAACGAGTCTCATAGCACAGCGCATTCCGTAAAAATAATAGCAAAAACAGCACCAAATGGCTTGCCCAACGTGGAACACGAATTTAGGATGGAATGGAAATTACGGGAAATGAACTTACGTGAAATACCAAGTGACGCCATATGATCACGCCAAAAAGAAAGAAGACGCCATTAGACCATCGTTTAATATCGACATCAGAACACTGATGAACAGATAATCAACGATACATCAGAACACCGATGAACGGATAATCAACGCGGGAAAACACCAGAGATCGTCTAGCGAAGCCAACTGCCCAGGAGACGTACATAACAGGACAAATCAACGAAAAAAAAAAGTAGGATCAAAAATTTTTAATTTTACATCCAGTTTATTTTCATTTTTATCTTACTGCGAAGCGGCAAAGTAGTGGGACTTTTAACCCTAAGTGAATTGAATAAAGAAACTAAAATGTCGCGAAAAGAGATAGAAACAGGAGTGGGGGAAGGGGCAGATAGTTATCAGGTAGAACCAGAAAGTGAGAAACAGGTAGCAATAGGAAAATACCAAAGGTTATTAATGATCATGTTTGAAAGACTAGAAGAAAGTTTAGGTCAGAAAATAGAAGGAGTGAGACAGGACTTAGAAAATAATAAAAAAGAAATAGGTCAGAAACTAGAACAGAATAAGGAAGAAATAGGTCAGAAAATGGAGGAAGTGAGAAAGGACTTACAACAGAAAATAGAATTAGGAAGACAGGAGTGTAAAGAAAATATGAAAGTAATGGAAACTAATTTAAAATTAGTACATAAAAACTTAAATGAAACAAAGGAAGCCTTGAAAGCTAGGATAGAAATCATAGGAGATAGGATGAAAAAAATAGAATCAGAAATGAGAGAAAATAAGATTGTATTAGAAGGAGAAATTGGTAGATGTAGAGATGAAATAACAGAATGTAATGCAAGTGTAGACTGTAAGATTACAAATGTAAAAGCAGAAATAACTGAGGAATTAAGGAAAGAGATTAAGGTAGTAAAGAAAGACATTATTAATGAAACTGTAGAACAAATTGTAATTCCTAAAATTAAGACTATGACTGATGTAGTACATTCGCAACAGGATGCTATAAATGATATGAAACAAAGTCACTTAGAAATAAAAAATGATTTAAAATCAATTTGTGAAGAAATGAAAAAAGGAAAAGAAAATTTGGCTAATGTAAATGATGTTGCGAATGCACAACAAAGGCAAGATGATTTAGATGTAAGTAATGTACAAGATGAATGTTATTTGAATGTTGTACAAAATGTTGACTCACCATACAGAGAAAGAGGTTCACAACCAAACAATGACACAATACACAACACATGTTACACCAACAGCATACTACATGAAATCACGCCACCTACATTTGACGAGGAGAAGGGAGACGATCCAAAACTCTTTGTTAAAGAGATGGAAGAGTATTTTAAAGTGAAAAGGATACCAAATGAGCTTAGGATGATGATAGTTAAGAAAAGCTTAAAAAACAAGGCATTGGAATGGCTTAGGCTAACACTAGCTGGTCATGAGTCGTATAGCTCATTCAGAAATTTATTCCTATCAAGGTATTGGGGCCCAGCTAAGCAAAACCAAACTAGGGTAGAGCTAGCGACCAAAGGGTTATCGCTAGTCGATTATTTTATGAAAGTAGCCAACAAAGGAAAGCTATTAGACCCTAACCTGTCGGAAGCAGACCTAATTACCAGCATAACAAGACATTTCCCAGACACGGTGAGAACAGGGTTAATTGTTGCGAGGCCAGTAGATTTTGCAGATATGATAGAATTGCTGACAGCCTTCGAAACACAAAATGGTCGGCCTAATGAGCATAGACATAGGAACAGTCACCCAAACTCACCCATCTTAAACCGGAGCACGGCTACGAACAACCAGAATGAGGGAGAAGATAGAAATACTAGGAGGACCCATGAAAGGGGGAGAGGGGCACACCATTTCCCACAACCACACAATCATGGCGAAAGGATGGAGAACACAAGACAGCGGTACCACGACACAATACCGAGGGGTGAATCGAGATACAGAACGCATAGATATGATCGGGGGAGACCAGGAGACCGTACCCATCAAGTGAATCACATACGATTCTGTAGGGAATACTTTAACAACCAAAGGCCATCATACAATAGAGGTTCACGCCAAAGGGGCAGAGACCAATGGTACACTGGCAACATAAGACAGCACGAAGTAGATGAAAATGTGCCAAATAGGGCAGATGTTGCACAGAATACAGAAACAACCACCACCACCAACACTCAGGGAAATTACCACAACTAAGTTCGTCCCAACCGAGTGGGTGACCAACAACACAAAACCCAAGAGATTGACAATTGACATCGACACCATGATGGCTACATGAAGAGAAAGATGGAACTACTGTACACTAGACCACTGGTCATAACAAAACAGCTGGGTGACCATACGTATGAGCTACAGAATACAAATGGCAAGTTGGTAGGAAGATACCATAAAAATAAGTTAAAACCATACAAAGAAAGGACCAAATAGTCTTTGCCAACAACCATGTAAGGCAGGAATAATAGAGATGATGGAAAATAACAATTTTTAATGGGTTACTTATGGAAGATTATGTTCAGATTAGAAATTACAACAAGAAAGAAAACCAACATAGTCATCGGCTATATTGACCACAAAGAGCATTGTCAACAAAGACAGATGAGGACACTGATTGTCATTAAAGAAATGAATTATAGCGACAGAAAATAATGTGTTTTTGACATAAGGATGCCAGGGACAAAAATAAAAGGGAATCAATTGTGATGACAAAGATAAAATATTTTGACACAAAGATGTCGAGGGTGAATTGAGAAGAAAAATAACACAATTGTAGAATAATTATAAGTATAGAAGTTTTCTCTTATAGAGATAAGAGACAAAGAGGTGACAATTAGTGAAGAAAGAAAAACCATAATCAGAAAAGCAATGCCCATGAATTAAGATGGATATAGCCAATGCTAAGCTCGAAGAAATGTTGAACCAAATAATAATGAATAAGAACCCAATTAAAAAATGGTACCATTAGAAACATCAGAGTATAAGAACCGACTCAACAACCTGCCTATACATAAGACATTACAAGACAAAGAAGGCAAAGAACTGAATAAAATATTGCCATAAATATGATCATAATCATTAGCTCAAAATTTGTATCCTGTTTTTCTCTCCTCATAACAACGAACATAAGTCAAAAGCCACATAGTAAACCATGATACACTTAAATTATATTTGTGTCTATGTCAAATGTACAATAACTGAGTATGTGTTGTATAAGAACTGAATATGTGTTGTATAATAACTGAACATATGTTGTATAATAACTGGATATGTTGTATAATAACTGAATGTGTTGTACAATAACTGAATATGTATTACATAATAACTGAATATGTGATGTATAATAACTGAACATGTATTGTGTAGTAACTGAATATGTGAAATTTATAAAGACATGCTGTGTCATGCCAAAACAAAAGACAAAGACAAACAGCGAAGAAGACTGTAAAGAAAAAAAAAAAAAATTGTACAAAGTGATTGCATCAGAGGAGTAGGGAGAAGTGTTGTATTGTGTTTCAAGATTGTAAATATTGGAATATTGGTGACAACTTGAAAAACAAAACAAGGGGCATGTGAGACAGAATATTAGAAGACCCCAAAAGAAAATTGTTCATGTGAATGTTTGTTAAAAGTGTAATTCATTTTTTGATGTTGGTATGAGATAATGAAATGATGAAAACATGTTGATAAGGTTCATTGTTACGAACAACTAAGTTTTCACAAAGACGTCATAAATCTTTCCATATTTGATTTTAATATATATGTATAAATATTAGAATTGTATGTGTTCCGTAATAAAAGTAGGGGAGGGTGATTAGGGATCGCTTCCCTAACGAGAAAGAACTATTTGATGGACGCATGCGCGGATGAATATGCAAAAGGCGGTGTCGCGTCAAACGATGCCAAAAACTGTTCACTCGTGTGTGTATGTTCGAGATGAAAAGACAATCATATTTAGGTAGTGTGAACATGGAACTTTCACCAAACTTTCATCAAGCATAAGTTCCACTAAGTGAAAAAGTGTAAAGGTTTTTAAGCATTTAGAATGGTGCTGAGAGAAATTGTTTAATGTAAAGTATCGATGAAGTGTTAATAAATTAATACATTGTGGTAAAGAAACATTGTGTGATATTTCATTCCATCCGTTACCACGACCTAGATAGAAAACGAGTCTCATAGCACAGCGCATTCCGTAAAGATAATAGCAAAAACAGCACCACCATGTTAAGGCTAACATTTTCTCTTAAAATTCTTAGGGCATATATGTTCTTGCTTAGCTTGTTTACTAGATATTTAATATGAGTTTTCCATTTTAGATTATCTTGTATCCACAGGCCTAAAAAGTTTGTTTCTGTTTTACATGAAATTATTTTATCATCTAATTTTACTTCAGGGATGTAATCTTTTGCGCTATCTGTAATATGAAAATTAAGATGAACTGTTTTTTCAGTGTTTAGAACCAAGTTGTTATTTTTTACCCATTTCACCAACTCCTTACTAGTATGATTTAGAGATTTATCTAACTTTGTGTTTTCACTTTCTGATATTAGTAAGCTAGTATCATCTGCAAATAATATTATATTGTTAGTTTGGATATTATCAGTTATGTCATTTATATATAAAAGAAACAGAAATGGGCCTAGGATAGAACCTTGTGGCACTCCATATTTTATATCAAGCACATTAGAACGAGCTGTTGAAACGGCATTAGTATTAGGATTTGTATATGATATCACTATTACAAATAATATAGTTTATTTTTCATGTTGGTAAGGATTTGTTAAGTACTGAGAGTGTATTACCATTGTTACATGGTTGAGAAAAATATTTGTTCAATAACGTCATTAATGTAAGTAATATGTTCAAATTTAATATGCATAATTATAAGAATCATTTTATATTTAATATTAAAAGTGTAGGGAGGATAGATAGAGATCGTTTCCTTAACATTCTGGAAACTATTTAACATGTAAGATGACGTCATAAGAGACGCCATAGGAAATGAACATATACGTGTATGAATGCACAGGTGGTGTTAAAAGAAAATGCTAGATTTTAGCATCTTAGTGTCTAAGAAGAGAAGATGTGTTTTTTATATGTGCAGGTTTAGATGCTAAAAGTGTGATTTAAAACAACAAGTAATGCGAGGAAACCGTTAAGGAAGTCGGTTCATGTGTAAGGAATGTTAACTAAAGTGTCACGCGTGTAATATTCAACAAAAAAGGTGCAAATAAAATGTGAAAAAGTTTTATCCCGTGTCCGCATTGTTTCACCTGTACCATGACCCGAAATAACGAAAGAGTCCAAAAGCTCAGCATAATCAACAATATTAATTAAAAAGCCGCACTACTTATTTTGAGGAACCAAAATACTCTACGTTCTTTAGAAAGATGTTTGAAGTTTTTATTATTCCAAGCATGGTAAGTAAATATTTTAAAGTTACAAACATCTTTATTTTCAATATGATTTGAAGCTTTCGAACATATTCAAGTTGTTCTCGGGCTTCGAGCCAGATGTAGTGATGAAGAGCCATCAACGTTTCGGGAGTGTATGAATGACTAGCAAGAGTGAAGGGGCCAGTATATGTACTGTCCGCTAGTACATACCGAGTAGAAAACTGAAGCTGTAATATTGCTTCCTAGTTATTACCTCGCCATTTGAAGCTGAAGTCGTTGATGATGTGGTTCAGTGTGTTGTCTCCGGCTAGCTGAGCATTATCTCTTTATCTCGGGTTTGCGTGAGTGTAAAGGACAACCCAAGAACAACTTTGCACATCAATTTATTTTATATTAAATATTTTCGGGAGATATGCCGATTCTATATGTGTATCTGTAGAAGCATCGCAATCACATCTGCGCAGCACGAACTGCACGAACTCCCGTACTGCTCTCTGGTTGAGTACTGACTAGCCGCTTCTCTCTTACCCACGCCAAGAAGACCGTTCGCTTCCAATTTGAATGTCATGACGTCATCCAAGAAAGCCTCGTATCCAAAAATGTTATTTCCTTTTCCCGCAATTTAGAAATGTCCCTTTCTATTATAACATGTTCTTTTATGAATTTTGAATATATAATTACCTTTTTAGGATTAAACGATGTTTACTTTATATTTTATTAGATATATCGCGCGACTTTTAAGGTTTGGTAGACTTGACTTTCGAACGTATATTTTAAACTATGTGGTATGACGTCATGACTCGTTAATTTCAAACCAATAATGCGTTTATTCTACAAATTTAACGACTATTATTTACTCATATCTTGCTCACCTTACAACACTTCCTGCTATATTATCTATTTATGTTATTACTCAATATTTATCGCAAATCTCATATCCGGCAATTAAATTAAAACGTATCTTTTTCAAAAGCCCATTCGATCGGAAATCTAAATTTCGGTATCAAATGCCCCCATTTATATTATTTTATTATTTCATAATAAAATAATGTAAATGTCTTGCCCGAAAGAAAAAACTAAAATTACTCCTGTATTTTGAATAATCGGCAACACTCCCCTTGTATACAATTTTCAATTACACTGTTTTTGAAATTGGTTATTAACACATTTTCTCATTAATCTATTTAACATGACAAACAATTGTACACTTGACTAAACATTAATCCTTAAATACTAATTACAATATGTTATGGTTTCTTCTATGAAGCTTCTATATAAAGGTTAAATTTCAAGAGTCTTTCTTTATACTTCCTTCTTTTAGTTCATGTTTGCTCACTTCGCTCTCACTATCACTTGCACTGTGATTTTTCACTTTTGTTATTGTAACACATATCTGTACTATATCCTTTAAGCACTAAAATGTACATATATTTATATAAATCCATTGCACTCTTTAGACAAGTTCTTTCTTTGTCTTTCTGTGATAACTATCTATACATCTAAATATTTTAACAAATGTTTACAAAGTAAATATTCTGTTTTTCTCTCTATGCGGAGATGAACATTTTAACAATCTTTCTGAAGCTGTTTTTGTGAGCTCTATACAATATATTTTTAAGCTTTTTGTAGTATATAGCAATTCACATTCTGCATTTTTCATGAATATGTAAGTACCTGACCAATATATGATTTTCAAGTAAGCTAACATTTACATTTTATCTCAAAGCTGATTGGGCGCCAATAGACAAATGACATTTCCAATTTTTCTTTTACATTAAATCAAGGTTCCAAGGCACCACACGGTTTCTTGTATGGTCGAAGGAGTTGTTTATGCCATCTTCCCAGACATTTTTCATTTTTAACATCTTTTAATTCATAGGTATGATAACCAAATTTTGATATAATTTCTGCAGGACCTTTATATAACAATTCCATCCTTTTGTTCCTACCTCGCAAGGCACTTGATAACTTATGGTCTTTAACTAGTACCCAATCGCCTATCTTAGGTTCCCATTTATGTTTTCTACTCTTTTTCTTTAATTTTCGCTTCTCTGCCTTTTTCTTGATTCGTTCAAAAGCAATTTTCGCTCTTTCTTCCTCACTTAACTGAATGTCATTAATTTTCAGTGTTTTTGGTTCCCCTATCAATATTGGTTCTGGTTCAATTCCTAACATTAATTTTATTGGTGCAAACCCAGTAGTTACATTAATGGTGTGATTGATAATCTTTTCTATCAATGGACAATATTTCACCCAATCCTTGTGATTATGATGTGTAAGTACACGTAAATAAATTCCTATATCTCGGAGGACACGTTCTGTTGGATTCCCTGATGGAAAGTATGAGGAACAATGATATAATTTTATCTCATGATTTTCTAGGGTTTCTTTAAAGATTTTGCTCCGATGAACTGTAGCATTGTCTGTTAAGATTGCCTGAATCTTGCCATATTTAGGCACATAATCTTTTATTATCTTTCCTACACATGTTTTGCTGCTGATATTCCTAACAGGATAAATTTTAATAAATTTACTAAAAACATCATGAAGAACAAACATATATCTACATCCAAATTGTCCTACTGGTAGCTCCCCATGTGCATCAGCAGTAACTAGTACATTTTTCCCTTCTCTTATAATTGTCTGAGGTTCTATATCAAATTTGATATTAAATGGTTTGGCCCTTTGACATAAATCACAGCTTGAACATATTTTTCTCACTTTCTTTGCCAAATGTTTTATATAAAAATGATCACTAATTACCATGATTAGCTTTTCACTACCTGTATGAGCTAGTGTTTTGTGATAAGCAAGTATAAGTTTCTCTTGTAAAGCTTTTGGTATCATTATTTTCCATTTAGGTTCAATTCTTCCATGAAATTTATAGATTTTTCCCTCATAAATACCTATATTATCTTTTAGATTTTCTGTGATTGGTTGTGCCTTTTCTTTCAATTTTCTAAGTTCATCGTCCTCTGTCTGTAATTGTTCCAAATTTCGAAATTCTTTAGCTAATTGTGTCCCTTCTAAGGTTTTCAAATATAGTATGGTTACATCATGTTTGTTGTCACTAATTGTATCTGGTATTGTATAATTGGTTTTCATCCTCGATAACAAATCACTAAAAATATTTTGACTTCCTGCTATGTGTCTGATTTCTATGTTATGGGATGTGATCTCATGGATATATCTAGAAATACGTGTGCTTGTGAGTTTGCAAGAGTTCATAAATGCCAAACTAACATGATCTGTGTAAACTATTACTGGGTTGTTATATACATATTGCTTAAATTTTACAAGTGCAAAGTAAATAGCTGCTATTTCTTTTTCTGTAGTGCAAGCCTGTGATTCAGTCCTTGAAAGCCCCCTTGAAGCTACAGCAATGAGGTGATCTTTTCCTTCCTCATCTTTTTGTAATATGACACTACCATAACCTAGTCCTGAAGCATCTGTATAAATTATGTAGGGGAGATCTTCCCTAGGTTTTTCCAATAAAATTGACGCTGCAAACAATGTTTTTACCTTTTCAAAAGATTCTTGTTCTACTGATGACCATTGCCATTTTACATCTTTTCTCAAAAGTTGTCTTAATGGGGCTACTACGGTTGCATATTCTAGGATAAATCTTGACTGATAATTTAGAATACCAAGAAATCTTCTCAATTGTTTTATATTTTTAGGAGCTGGTATTTTATTTATGCTTTCAATTCTGTCGGGATTAGGCCTGATTCCCTCATTTGAAATAACATAACCTAAAAATTCTGTCTGTTTCACAAAGAATGCAGTTTTACTTGGCTTTATTGTCATGTTTGCTTTCTTTAACTGACTAAGCACATAATTGATATGATTTAAATGATCCTCTATATTTTCTGAAAAAATCACAAAATCATCCACATACTGAGCTACAAATTTCTTTATGGTTTCTCCAAAAATTTCATACAAAGCTCTTAATAGTGCACTACCACTGGTATTCATACCAAAGGCGCAAACTCGAAACTGATATAATATTCCTGAATGTAAAAACGCTGTATATTTTCTTAAATCTTCTCTAAGTGGGATCTGCCAAAAAGATGCTGTAAGATCTAGAGTAGAAAAAATTTTGCCCTTCTGCAATTTGTTCAATATTACCTCTACACTTTCTGGTCTAAATCTATCAGGTTTACAATGTTGATTTAGTTTTCTCGCGTCTAATGTCACCCTAATCTTTCCATTGGCCTTATTTACAATACATAGGGGATTCACAAATTCTGAATTCGAAATTTCAATAACCTCATCTTCTAACATTGACTTTATAACTGCATCTACCTCTTCTCTTATTGTACTAGGGATAGCTCTCGCTTTATGTGTAAAAGGTTTGATGGGTATCATCTCAAACGAATGAGTATAAATATTACATTTACCAGGTTTCTCAGAGAATACTTCTTTATTTCGGATTAATATTTCAAACAGTTTATCCCTCTGTTGTTCATTTAGTTGATCAGCCTGAGTTACTTTTTTCCTCAACAATTCTTCTAAGTCTTCACTACTCTCCCTATCATAGTACCTAGTTGCATCAGAAACCCTCAAATTGTCTATGAAATCATTTTTATCCCATTCTACATTTTCTTTATTATCGACACTGTACTCTTTGACATTTACTTCAGTTAATTCCATAGCTCCTACTTTAACATATTCTACAAAGAATGTATCCCCTTGGATTTCTTCTTCCTCTTTTTCTCTTACAATAGTTTCTGAACTACTATCTTCCACAAAAGGCACTATAATGGTCTCATCTACAACTTTCATTTCTAGAATCATGTTTTTAAAATTCACCACAGCTTCCCAGGCATAAAGACAATCACAACCTATTATAATATCTGTCACAAGTCTTCCTACAATCAGAAATAAAATTCCAAGTATTCTCCCATTTATTTCAATATTTATCATTGCTTGAAATTTTACTCTCTCTTTTCGTTTTCCCACAGCTAGCGAGCAATATATCCCATTAACTGGTAAAGACATTACTTTAAAGCCACTACTTTGTAAATTATCATAAAAATTTTGTGAGCATACTGTGCTATTTGATCCCGTATCTATAATTGCATTGTATTGTTTTCCATTTACTCCAATTTTGATTTTAGGTGGATCTCCTACTTTTTCGTTTTCGTCGTTTCTATTTTTCCATTCTCTTTTCTTTTGTATCATCATTTGCCTTCCAGGACTATTTATTTCCGAGTACTTATCACAATCATTACTAGGATACCCAGTTCTCACTGAAGGCGCGTTTGACCGGGTCTGGCGTTTCCCTGATTTTTATGTATTGCTCCTGTACTATTTCCCGAATTGTTACTTCTGTTTTCCTGCATTAAATCGGGGTTACTTCCTACCATGTTTTTGACCGTGTTAATGGCCTCGACCATTTCCGCATTTTCGGGGGAATTTCGTCCATTTGAATACCTTTCTTCCTGTCTTGGTGACCTCGGTCTAAACTCATTATCTCCGTTTGTCCAATACCCATCATTTGAATTTCTACTATGTCCAAAATAACGTCCCCGTCTACCTCGATCAAATCTATTCGTATTCATATAATTCACCCTTATATTTCTTCCCCTTTGATTACCATTTCTATTTTGGTGACGCCCTTCCTGGTTATATCTACCTTGATTTTCCCACCGGAATGATTCCATCCTTGGTACTGGTCCTTTATATCTTTCCCTAACCTCACTTCTATTCTGATAATACTGTGCCCCTTGCCCGAAAGAATTTACAGTTTCTTTTCCTTCATATGTATTTCCAAATGCGTGTTTTGGCTTATTGACTTCTAGGGCTGATAATAATTCTATCATAGCTGCAATGCTATCGGGTCGGGCTATGATTAGGTAGTGTTGAAGTGTTTCCGGAAAATGTGGAGTAACTATATTTATTAGATCTTTTTCATCCAAGGGAGGGTCCAACATCTTCGATTTTCTCGCTATTCTCATAAAATAGTTTACCATGGATTCCTCCGATCTAGGATTAAATTTTCCATTGCTTAATTCAACTCTTATATTAGCCTGCCTACTAGCTCCCCAATATCTGGTTAAAAAGATGTTCCTAAAGGTCCTGTAGTCATTATTGTTACCCATAGAAAGGCCTAGCCAATTAGCAGCATTACCCTTTAGACATTTTCTTACTATCACCATCTTGTACTCCTCTGGTATACGTTTCACCGTGAAGTACTCTTGTAACCCTTCTAAAAAGGCTTTAGGATCATCTGAATCTTCATTTTCAAAAACTGGAGGTGTCATTTCATTTAAGACATGGTTAGGCCAATGTAAATTTGAATGGTCACCTATCCCTGAGCTATTTCCGAGATCAGAATGGGAATTACTGTTACCTCTATTTTGCATCGAAATGTCAGCTGATACACCTGGTATTGCCTCGTTTCTTGCAACTTCTTTACTAAGATTGTTGTGATTACATGCATTTTCACTTAATTTCAAATTTTCTAAGGCCTCTTTTACCTGAGTAATTTCTGTTACTACTCCTTTTATTTGGTCTGTAACATCCTCCAAATTTCTAGCCTGCCTTTCATTTTCTACATCAGATCTTTCTATTCTAATTTTACACCCCTGTAACTCTTCTCTAATTTCTTCCCTTTCTTTATCTAATTTTTCACTCACTTGTTGACCTAATTTCTTTTCAGAATTCTTTACTTCTTGCCTTATTGTCTCTAATTCTTCCTTAACCTGTTCTACCTGTTCTCTATTTTCTTTTACTTCACTACTAACTTTATTAATTTCCTCCCTAACTTCTTCCCTAAAGGTTTCGAAAGCTCTCTTCTGATTTTCCAATTGCATTCCCAATTCCTGTTGTCCCTTCTCTACTTTCTGTCCTAACTCTTTACTATTTTCATCTATCTTTTGACTTAACTCTGTACTCATCTTTTGACTTAACTCTGTACTCATCTTTTTTACTGTTCTTAATTCTTTACTATTTTCATCTATCTTTTGACTTAAATCTGTACTCATCTTTTTCATTATCGTTTGAAACATATTCTCTATTTCTGACATAAATGCTGGCCTTTCTGAATTACTACTAAACATTTCTGCACTACCTCTAGGTGTTTCTCTAACGTTCTGATCTTCTAATTCTTGGCATATTCTGCTACCAATTACATTCCAATTAAATTCTTCCATCCTACTTATACTTTCCCTAATTTCCGGACTTTCAAAACCTCTAAACTCACTATCACTGTCTTCCATTTCTAAGCTATTTATATGTGTTTTTCTACTCACCAAAATTTTCAATATTTTCACTATTTCACTTTAACTGCACTTAAACTTGTTCACTACACGTTTCACAGATGTTGACGCGCTGGGCACCTTCTTGTCTGCTGGTTCGATGCTGGCTCGGTCGTCTTGGGGTTTGGTCCATTCTTTCGAAGCCACACGTTGGGAAGCCAATTTAAAGCTGTAATATTGCTTCCTAGTTATTACCTCGCCATTTGAAGCTGAAGTCGTTGATGATGTGGTTCAGTGTGTTGTCTCCGGCTAGCTGAGCATTATCTCTTTATCTCGGGTTTGCGTGAGTGTAAAGGACAACCCAAGAACAACTTTGCACATCAATTTATTTTATATTAAATATTTTCGGGAGATATGCCGATTCTATATGTGTATCTGTAGAAGCATCGCAATCACATCTGCGCAGCACGAACTGCACGAACTCCCGTACTGCTCTCTGGTTGAGTACTGACTAGCCGCTTCTCTCTTACCCACGCCAAGAAGACCGTTCGCTTCCAATTTGAATGTCATGACGTCATCCAAGAAAGCCTCGTATCCAAAAATGTTATTTCCTTTTCCCGCAATTTAGAAATGTCCCTTTCTATTATAACATGTTCTTTTATGAATTTTGAATATATAATTACCTTTTTAGGATTAAACGATGTTTACTTTATATTTTATTAGATATATCGCGCGACTTTTAAGGTTTGGTAGACTTGACTTTCGAACGTATATTTTAAACTATGTGGTATGACGTCATGACTCGTTAATTTCAAACCAATAATGCGTTTATTCTACAAATTTAACGACTATTATTTACTCATATCTTGCTCACCTTACAACACTTCCTGCTATATTATCTATTTATGTTATTACTCAATATTTATCGCAAATCTCATATCCGGCAATTAAATTAAAACGTATCTTTTTCAAAAGCCCATTCGATCGGAAATCTAAATTTCGGTATCAAAACACCCAGTTTATCTTTATTTTCTTGAGAGTAGAAACTTCTTACATAGACTTTTGATATTTAAATTTTTCTATCTTTTCAAGTATAAAATCTGTATTAAAACCAATGATTAACACAATGTTGATAATGTGCTTATATTCTGTATTAAATCCTACTTTATTAACCTATAAATTGAACTATTAAAAACGGCAAATTTATAGGAAAAAGGATTAAAACCTTTATTTTTTTTAAAGAACATAGGATAATTTTGGTTCCTCAAAATTAATATACTATAAAAAATTTGTGAAGTTTTTCTAAACAGATCAATTTTCAAATTATAAAAGATCCAGCATTTATCAATTTAGCTGTTTCAATTATGACAGGGTTTACATAGGTAAGACCAAACGTCACCTGAAAACCAGTATAACAGAACATTTTAGAAACATTAAATATAAACAGATTGATAAATCAGCTATAACATATCATATTTGGTCATTTAATCATGAAATAAATCCAGATGTTAAATTGTTAAAACAATTAAATGGACCCATAGATTTAATGATTTGGGAAAAGATATTCATTCTGAAGAAAAAGGAACCCACAATGAATTTTGAAATACTGACAGCTGATTCTGTCAATAAATTTGTTTTGCTTTCACCATTTGGTAATATGATAGGAAAGAATCCATCCACCTAACGGCTTTAATGATGACAATGAAACAAACAGTAAAACCACTGATGATGCAAGTGATTGATTTACAAAACCTGTCTGAAATTGGAATTTAATTCATAATCACCAAAGATAAGTGAAGTTTATTTACTAAATATTTATTAATACTTGTTGATTTATATTGCTTCACTTTTTTTTTAGTGTTTAACGTCCACTTAAACAGTCACTGCAGGCAGTGACTATTGCTTTTGTTATACTTCCACATATATATTTAGATGCATTTATCTATCAATCGATATAGAATATATACCTCATGCTCCTTCAGCCTTTCACCGATGATGCTCAGTGATTCTCCCAATAGTTTCAGATGTGCTGCAACATCTACAGGTTGAGTACCAACCACCTTGTACAAACCAGGACCTACTACTGGTTCAGTGACGAGACCTGCCTTTTGTGTCCTACAAGAAATATATATTTGTAATATGTATTAAAAATCATACATAAATGATTATGTTACCTAAAAGACACTTGCTTCCATTTTTATATGTAAATGTGCTTAAAATGATGTATAAATGAATATTGTAACTAAAGATGATTTAATGAGATAAATAACAACAAAATACACAGAAGATTATGCTTTTTTTTTTTTTTTTTTAATTAATGTCCCCCAACGTTGCTTCATATCGGATGAACAGAAGAATATGCTGCATAATACATTATTTTGCAATTTCAAATAAATAAGTAAAAAGGGCAGTCAGTAGTATTGAACTGATTTTGTCTTCTCTAGTACTATCACCATTAGTGATGCATCATACCACAGGAGTCATTCAAATGTGGTAGTTCATTTCTGAAGTACTGAATCCTGACAAAGTACATGAGCTTCTTCAAGAACAACTACACTCACAATATCTCATTCTCATTCAAAAAACGCAGATTCATAAGGGTACCCACAGATGAGAATTCTAAATATTGCACTTTTTACCTAAATGCTTTCAAAATTTTGTCACATGCTGCACTATCATTATAAACGCTCTAAATTTCATGCAGATATATTTAATATTTTTGGGAAGAAGATTATGGTATACTTTTATTAGGCTAATTAATTGAGTATTCTATACGATACAGAAATCATATTTAAAAAGTATGTTGCCACATAATTTAAATACCAATACACAAAAAACATGGTACATAGAATGTTGTTACACTCTTCTGATTATATCATATTTTGAACCATTTAAAAGTGCTATAAAAACTGCAAGCTAGTTTTCAAAGTTCTTAGAGTTTCTGCTGAAAATTTGAACAAGATTGGTTACAAACTAAGTACATAATATGAAACATATTTAATACACAAATATGTATGAAAAACAAAGTGGGACAAAAGAATACAGACCATCAGATCGTTTCTAAGTGTTTGAAGCTTTAAAGAATCTGAGAGCTAATCTATAGAATGTAACTGAAGTTAAAGGTTCAAAGTCTTTTTTGGACATAACTAATATTAGTTAACAGATTTCAGCTATGGGTACCCATAAGAAGTGCACCTCCTGCATCAATAAATTCATTCCTGCTGTATTCATAACCTGTAAACTAATAGTACTTGAGCGACCGAGCTTTGCTCGGCGTTTTTCGCCTCTGTTTTTGTGAAATCTTGTTTTTTGTGGGAGAAGATACTTATTTAGATAAACTGAAAGTCGAAACGTTAACTAAATAACAATTTTAGTCGCAATTGTGAAGAGTCATTTCCGAGATACAAATATTTCATAAACACCATCATTTCAGCTGCAAAACATCTACTGCTGAATGCAGACCTCCCCCATAGATATCCACCCAGTTTGACGTTTTCGTTGAGCATTTGTTCCATTATGGAGTTCAGTTCCTTGCTGCTGCAATTGACTCCAGGGCGTTAACATATTCGCCAAGGTCCTTCGTCTTTCTGTTGAGTTCTTCCATGGCTTCCTGTACCCTGGCCAGTCGCTTGTTAGTATTCTCCGATAGATCTATCTTCATATTAGACATTCCCGTCTTCATCTTTTCTGTTTTGGAGTTTACATATTCAATTTGCCTTCCATTTTGTCCATTTTTGTTCCTATATTTTCTATTCCGTAGTTTACATTTTTTCAATTCGGTTTTCATATTTGTTTCCTCTGTCGCATTCCAGAATTCATTTCATTTTCCATTATGTCCATCTTGGCTAACATTTGTTTCATCAACTGTTCCATATCGTGCTTTTCGGCGCACTCCTGACATCTACTTTTTTAACTATTTCTTTATTTTTTATTTAAACGCCAGAGCAACACTAAGCAAAACCACTGTTGAACAATAACAAATACCACAGGAAGAAAAGCTGATTGACAAAGCCATGTGAATGTACTATGCATTTCTGTTTCAATCATATAGAAAATTATATGAATTGTTCGTAATTGTTCGCCGAAGCGGGAGTAGTGAAAGAAATGTGATTGTTTTTCGTAAAACAAAAATGAGTAGAAAAGCGTGTGAATGTTATACGTTGCACTTATATTTCAAGTGTATGGAAAAATGTATGGATTGTTTGTAGAAGAGGGAGTAGTATGTTAGGTAAAAGAAAAGGGAGTAGAGAAAAACATGTGAACGTAATACGTTGGGTGGTAAAATGGATTGCATAAAAACCTTCGCCATGAAAACAATTAGATATGTCACTTTTCATGGCGATCAGTCAACCTGTTTTGGAATTTACCCACTCTTCAACATACGATATGTATAGGCGTTGGTAGGTATGTATGGAGTTGATAAAAGATAGGGAATAACATGTGAATTGTTACGTAAAACAAAAGTGAGTAGAAAAAACAGTATGAATGTAATACATTATATTTCTTTTTCAAACATATCAAATTGTATGAATTATATGTTGAAGGGCGAATAGCGAAAGAAGACTGATGGTACCTCGTAAAGGAAGAATTAGTAGAGGAAGTCGTGTGAATGTAGTACGTTGCATTTATATTTCAATCATAGAATATTATATTAATTGTACGTTGAAGGGCAAACAGAGGATAAATGAATGTGCTACTTAAAAGAAATGCAAGTAGAAAGCCATTTGAAAGTAATATATTGTGTAGTAAAATTGTTGCCATAAAAATTTCCCCATAAAAATACATATACGTGCCGAATTTCGCAGTGATCGGTTAAACGGTTTTCGAGCTTAACAGTTGGATATATATATAAACAACCAAGTTATATAGATGATATGAATTGATTGTAAAAGAGTGAGTGGAGAAAGAGATGTGAATGTGTTACCTAAAAGTGAGTATAGTAAACAGTGTGAATGTAATATGCAGCATTTCTATTTCAAACATGCACAAAATTGTATGACTTATTTCTAGAAGAGTGAGTAGAGAAACAATTATGAATGTGTTCCAAAAAGCCAGTAGAGAAAACAGTGTGCATGTAATACGTAGCATTTCTATTTCAAACATGCACGAAATTGTATGACTTATTTGTAGAAGAGTGAGTAGAGAGAGATGTGAATGTCTTACCTAAAAGTGAGTGGAGAAAACAGTATGAATATAATAGAGAAAGAGATGTGAATGTGATAGCTAAAAGTAAGTAGAGAAACCACTGTGAATGTAATATGCAGTATCTCTATTTCAAGCATACAGAAAATTGCATGGCTTATTTGTAGAAGAGTGAGTAGAGAAAGAGATGTGAATGTGTTACCTAAAAGTGAGAGGAAAAAACTGTGTGAATGTAATAGCATTTATATTTCAAACATATAGAACATGGTATGACTTATTTTAAAAGTGCGAATAAAAATGGTTCTTGGTGCAAAATCACATTTTTTATGGAAAATTGTTTATAGAAGAGTGAGCAGAGAAAGAGATGTGAATGTGTTACCTAAAAGTGAGTAGAGAAAACACTGTGAAGGTAATATGCATGTATACAAAAATTTAATCAAATCTTTAGAGTCGTTTCTGAAATACCGGGAATATATATACAAGAATTAATATTAAATTAATATTGGAGAGCAAGAGGATTAATGACTTCATTGTCAGAAATCCAGCATTAGCTAACAACAAAATATACAAGAATTGAGCAGTAGAAGCGGGAATAAAAAATGCAATTTTTTGATGCAAAATCACATTTTTTCGGGAATTACACCTACATAGTTGAACTTAAAAAGCAAAACCCTATCTGAATACAAAATTTGATCGAGATCGTTAGAGCCGTTTCCAAGTTGCCCGGAATAAATATATACAAGAATTGCTCATTTAAATATATAAGATAAGCCTCAAAGTACGGTTGCAGAAAGTGTTAATTTTAAATAATTCTCTTATATTTTTTGCTACATATTTTGGTGCTTTGCTTCAAGTTATTGATATTAGCACTTGAATTAAAACTATTTTATATCCTTTTCTTTCAAAATTTAAATCAAAACATGTTCCACTATAGTGCTGCTGAAGTCCCTTTTACATCAATTATAGTTTATTTTATAAGTGGTATGCCACCTTTTACCATAGAGTTAGTAGCATCATAGCAAGAATTCAAATCTAGGTAACCTCTAACGCTGAATCCTGGTAAGAGAAATACAGTAGTACCCTGCTTTTACGTCTCTGCAGTTTACGTTTTCACGCTGTTCACAAAAATTTTTAAGGTCCCTTCAATCTTCCTAAGCTCACAATGTATTAGAATCCTGACATTTACAATTGTGAAATTTTAATTTCTCGCCGTTTACACCATGTCCCATCGAGTTCTAACACAAAGCAATATGCTGTTAGACCATACGATTGTTGGTCATGACTGGTAACATGCAAGTTACCAGTTGCAATTCAATTCCAAGTTCCGTTTTATCACAGTCACAGAAATGGAGAAGAAAAGGGAGAGGAAGTCTTTTTCCATTGAAGAAAAACTTAAAATTCTGGAAAAAGCTGACTCCTTCCATGGAACACGTGTTGGACCAGTACGAGAGTTGAATATATGTGCCTCAACGTGGAACACTATAATAAGAAACAGACATTCATCAGCAAGTGCTTCGGAGTGTGGAGCTCATGCAAAGAAGAGGAAGTACATTAGTTACTCAAAATATGACAAATTCAAGGAAATAGTGAGAAGCTGGTTCAAAACAACGAGAGCAGCAAATATTCCAATCAGTGGAGTGCTGTTATGGGAGAATCCACTTCATGTGGCAACTACACTGGGAATAGACAATTTTACTGCGCCGAATGGGTGGTTGGACCACTTCAGGAAATGCTACAATGTGACATATAAAACTGTGTGTGTCAAATCTACTTCCATCTGAAAAGATGTTGAGCAGTGGATCAACGAAAAATTTCCAGAACTGTTAAAGAATTATGGTCCTAAGGACGTATTCAACATAGATGAAACTGGGTTGTTTTTTAATGTTTTACCCAACAAGACACTGGTGTTTAAAGCAGACAAATATGGCGGTAAGCACAACAAATTGAGGCTTACTGTTATGTTGAGCACATAGGCAAATGCAGATGGTTCTGAAAGGCTTCAACCATTTGTAATTGGTCAATCAAGTAAACCTCGATGCTTCAAAAATGTCCATTCCCTGCCCATGTCATATGATGCCAATAAGAAGGCATGGATGACTTCTGATATATTCTGGAAGCAGCTTTCTGCACTTGATGCCAGAATGGGTGCACAGAACAGGAAGATTCTACTCTTCATTGACCGCTGTCCTGCTCATCCCCTTGACATGCATTTGAGAAATGTGCAGTTGAGTTCCTGCCAGCAAGCTGCACCAGTAAACTGCAATCCCTATATCTAGGAATTATTCATTCCTTCAAATCAGCTTGCAGAGAGAGTGTGGTGCAGTGCATACTGAATGCAATAGATGCTGGTAAAGACCTTTCTGCCTTCAGAATTTCTGTGTTTGATGTTCTCCACTACATTGTGAAAGCATGAAAAGACATCATGCAATCTACAATTGCCAACTGCTTTCACAAAGAAGGGCTCTTCAAAACAGTATGAAGAAGAGGAAGAAGATATCAACTCCCTTTTGACCACATGGGATGCTTTGCAGCCAGACTGTAGTGTTGATGACTTCATAGCAGTTGATGAAGCACTGGTAACCACCACCGAGGAGAAGTCCTTGGAAGATTTTGTTAATCAGCATACTGCAGTGGACTCAGCAATGATGACGGTGAAAATGACAGTGTGGTGCCAACAAGTGCTGAGGTGAGTGCAGCTTTGGAAGTGCTGTGAAAATATCTTCATCAGTAGAAGGGGTGAAAAAAACTTTGAAAAACTTTATGAACTTGAAAACCAAATTAGGAAATTAGATCAAAAAGATCAAAACAAAAATCAATTTTGGACTACTTCAAGAAGAGTTAGGTGTTCTTGATTGAACTGTATAATAGTTAAATAAATAAAGTGACCAATGTTCAACAGTTAAGTTTCCTATCATTATTGCAAAAAATAAACCTTTTGGTTCTCCTACTGACAAAATGCAAAATTTTTAATTTGTGGTGTGTGTAACTATAATAACTGTGTAACTTTCATCAGTAGCAAAATAATAAAACTGGTTACTCGTTAATGCTACCTATGTACCATGTTACTATCTGAATAAGCAGTGAAAAGGAAAGTGTTTTACAAAGTGCAATACTCATATTCAAGATGTTCTCGGGCTTCAAGCCAGGAGTAGTGATGAAGAGCCATCAATGTTTCGGGAGTGTACATCTCTCCCATCATCAGGATGATGAATGATTAACAAGAGTGAAAGGACCAGTATATGTACTGTCCGCTAGTATGGACCGAGCAGAAAACACCAAGTCTAATCTGAAGGTGGTTCAATGCTCTGTTGGAATCTGTGTTTTCTGAGCTGGTCCATTTCCAACTTTAAGGCTGGTTTCCAGGAGGGACTAAACTTTAATCTGGCATTTCGGTTCGATGTGCTCTTCTTGGACGAGATGGACAGAGCCTCCTTAACCCTCTGTTCCCAGAAACCGCTACATTTTGCCACAATGAAGTTAGCTCTGTGGTCTTTTTCAAAGCAGTGTTCCGCCAGCCCTGACTTGTCAGGTGCATTAAGCGTATGGACCGTGGACCTTGACTATGGTGAAAATGGTCCTGCATGTTTGCCCTATGTATGGCATCCCACATTCACAGGGGATATGGTATACCCCTGGTACATTAAGGTCCAGTTTGTCCTTTACCAGTCTCACTAGGTGTTTGATCTTCAAAGGTAGTTTGTGAATGGTTCTGGTATTGCGTTTGGCCAGAATTCTACTGATTCTGCCGGATAGATTGCCAGTATATGGGATGCAGGCAGTGGCGGTCAACTTTTCTAATGTTTGTTGCGATTGTGGTTTTCTTTTCTTGGCCTTGGAGATTGAGGATTTAATATCATCTACAGGGTAGCTGTTTCGGCGCAAAGTGTGCCTCTGGTGCTGTAGTTCTTACTTTAGGTGGCTGGGATCGGAGATAGACACAGCTCTGTGGGCCAGAGTGTTGAGAACTCTGACCCGTTGTGATTTATGATGGAAACTGCAAGCATTCAAATAGAGGTCAGTGGTGTTGGTTTGCGGTACACTGCATATCCCAGAGTATCATTGTTTCTGGAGATACATACATTTTTTGTATAGTAAGATTTTCTGTATCTCTTACGGTTTACGAGTTATGCAAAAGTCATCCAGAGTAAACAGGACTATAAAGGCTATAGCCAGAAAATACATATACATTTCATTTGTCATAAAAATATCTTAAATATATGTCATTTTAATAAAAATTGTTAGAGCCATTTTCAAGAAATTCAAATTTTTCAAAACATTTTCCATGTAAAGGGTAGTTTAGTGGGGGGCTATTTTCTTCAAAATCTTTGTGTCGCATCCTTGAAAGACATTAAACTCAAATACCAACTTTGGTTTCTAACTGAGTTTTCTACACACACACCAGCACGCGCAACCACACACACACCCACACAAAACACACACACACACACACACACACACACACACACACACACACACACACACACACACACACACACACACACACACACAACATAACACAACACATCGCACACACCAAACCACACAACACACAGACACAACATAACTGCATGTATGCAAATATTTGCTTTTAGTTTGATTCAATGTACGGTTCCTGTATAAATTGTACAACAAAATCATGGCAATATGTACTACACTGTACTTTAAAATGCTACCTGTTGAATTTAAGAAAGATTTAGTAGCGTGTCACATAGAGATACAATACATATTCACAGAAAACCAACGCAGACGGACAACTGCATAAAAGCAAATAGTTACAATCCAAGAAGCCACAAACAAGCAATCTTCAATAGTTTAACACACAGATTGGTGAACATCCCTCTTCCAGCATAAGAATACAAAACAGAATGTTACAGAATAATTGAAATAGCACAAAAAAAAACAGCTTCCCCAAAGAATTAGTAGATAAAAAAGTAAAACGAGCAGTAAAGAAAAAATTATTAAAAGTAACTACAACTCTCACAGCAGCAGAAACAAAAATGACATTCAAAAGCTCACATACCATCCATGAGCCTTTGATAAATTTAAAAAAGTGTTCAAGGAATACAACATTCAGCTAGCATCTATAAACCATTACTCCATAAAAAACCTGTTACTTTCAAACATCAAAGATGCTATTCCACCTAACAAAAAATCTGGCATATACCAAATTGAATGCAGTGACTGTAATGAAGTATACATAGGAAAAACCAAAAGAAATTTAGAAATTAGATCCAAGGAACACGTTAGGAACATCAAGAGTAAGCAATTAGAAAATCAGCAGTTGCCTTGCACTTTTGGACAAAAAATCACGACATAAAGCCAGAACTGAAACTTCTCAAACACAACCGGAAAACAAGAACTGCGAGAACTGTCCACATGGGAACAACTCTTCATTTTACAAAACAGAAACCGAGTATTTAATTTCGACATTCCCCAAAAAGATATTTTCAGCAAGTTCCTTTAACTGTTACCAGAAGAAACATCAGAAGAAGCATCGTCATTTGCACCATGAAATACCATGGAAACCCAGTTATTATCCGGTTGATAATGGAGGAAAGTTAACCTCCGAAACACGTTCTGGAAAATTATAATGTAAGTGTTGTTTAGTGTTATTAATTGACTGACCTTTTAAATTAAATATTTCCTGATGTTTGGGTGAAGAGGAATTTGCCAGAATGATGCTGTCAGGTCAAGGCTGGTAAAATGTTGACCTCTCTTTAATTTAGATACCAGTTGGTCTACCCCCTCAGGCCCGTAATGATCTGGCAAGGTATGTGCATTTATTTTCCTCGCGTCAATGGTCATCCTTAATTTGCCCTTTTTTTTTTTTTTTTTTTTTGTGGACCCATACCACTGGATTCACATAACAGGAGTCCGACGGTTCTATGATTTCGTCCGTCAACATTTCCTGTATTACTCGGTCGGCTTCCTCCCTGATGGAGTTGGGGATGGGTCTGGATTTATGCGAATAGGGGGTGATATCTTTAACCTTAAAGGTATGCACATATTTATTGCAATTACCTGGCTTTTTATTAAAAACTTTCTTGTTTTTAATTAATATCCTTCTAAGCTGGTTACTTTCCTCTTCGGTGATGCCATATGCTCCCTGGACTTTCTCGCCAATTAGTCATGACATCAGTTCCTCTTCATCTGTTGGTAGTACTTCAGGTTGGTAGGTGTTCGAAGTGGCATATTCGTTGTCTTCTGTGCAGATCCAATGGCTGCAAACATTGGTATTTTCCTTGCTCGTCCAACCTATTTTCTTCTCGCCTATGCTCAGGTTTACCAACCTATTTTCGTGGATATTGATGTTCTCCACAAAAAACTGCTTGTCCGGATGGATCCCTGTCTGGTCTGGTTCCTCCTGGCATGTTTCCTCCTCCAGGAACTTCGTGGTGCACTCTGAGGTTCCACCCTTGATGACGAACTCATATACGTCATAATCAATCACCGACCTCCAAAGATTAAGCAAGTCGCTGCCAATGATTAGAGTAGCTGTTAGTCTCGGTATTACCAAAGCAACAAAATCGAACTTCCAGCTTTTAATCTCTATTATCAGCCTTACTTGGTACTTAACATGTTCCTTTTTCTTGCCAGCTGCTGTGCTGCAATATACTCCGTACACAGGTAAGAATTCAGCATTTCTCTTTGTTATTAGTTCCTGGAACAGCTGTTCGTCACATACTGACATGCTGGCTCCTGTATAGATCATTGCTGGTAATTCGATTCCCCATATTTTTAGCCTAATCACTGGGGGATTAGTAACTTCCTTCCTATCGTTTACCTCTCTCCTCAAGGTACATATGTGATTTTGGTCAATATTGCCCCTACTGCTACACAGGTCAATCTCCGGTACACAAAGTTGACTTGTAATTAGCTTTGCTGGGTGTTGGTGGTGATTGTTGTTTCTGTATTCTGTGCAGCATCCGCCCTATTTGGCACATTTTCATCTACTTCCCGCTGTCTTACGTTGCCAGTGTTCCAGTGGTTTCTGCCCCTTTGGTGTGAACCCCTGTTGTACGACGGTCTTTGGCTGTTCAAGTATTCTCAACAGAATCGTATGTGATTCACTTGATGGGTACGGTCTCCTGGTCTCCCACGATCATACCTATGTGTTCGGTATCTCGATTCACCCTTTGGTATCGTGTCGTGGTACCACTGCCTCATGTTCTCCACCCTTTTGCCATGATTGTGTGGTTGTGGGAAATGGTGTGCCCCCCTTCCCCTGTCATGCATGCTCCTAGTATTTCTATCTTCCCTCTCACTCTGGTTGTTTGTAGTCGTTCTTCTGTTTAAGATCGGTGAGTTTGGGTGACTGTTTGTATGTCTTTGCTCATTAGGCAGACCATTTTGTGTTTGGAAAGCTGTTAGCAGTTCTATCATGTCAGCAAAATCTACTGGCCTCGCAACAATTAACCCTGTTCTCACTGTGTCTGGGAAGTGTCTTGTTATGCTAGTAATTAACTCTGCTTCCGACAGGTTAGGGTATAATAGCTTCCCTTTGTTGGCTACTTTCATAAAATAATCGACTAGCGATAACCCTTTGGCCGGATCATATCTTCCTGTCGCTAGCTCTACCCTTGTCTAGTTCTGCTTAGCTGGGCCCCAATACCTTGATAGGAATAGATTCCTGAATGAGGTATACGATTCATGACCAGCTAGTGTTAACCTTAGCCATTCTAATGCTTTGTTTTTCAAGCTTTTCTTGACTATCATCTTCCTAAGCTCATTTGGTATCCTTTTCACTTTAAAATACTCTTCCATTTTCTTTAACAAAGAGTTTTGGATCGTCTCCCTTCTCCTCGTCAAATGTAGGTGGTGTGATTTCGTGTAGTATGCTGCTGGTGTAGCATGTGTTGTGCTATTGTTTAATTGTGAACCTCTATCTCTATATGGTGAGTCAAAATTTTGTACGTTATTCAAATAACTTTCATCTTGAACATCGCTTACCTACATCTAAATCATCATTTTGCTTATGTAGTGCATTCACAACATCATTTACATTAGCCAAACTTTCTTTTCTTTTTATCATTTCTTCACAAATTTATTTTTAATCATTCTTTATTTCTAAGTGACTTTGCTTTATATCATTCACAGCATCTTGTTGTGATTGTACTACATCAGCCACAGTCTTAATTTTAGAAATGGCAATTTGTTCCACAGTTTCAGTAATATTGCCTTTCTTCACTACTTCAATTTCTTTCCTTAATTCCTCAGTTATTTCTACTTTTAGATTTGTAATCTTACAGTCTACACTTGTCTTACACTCTGTAATTTCATCCCTACATCTACCAATTTCTCCCTCTAATACATTCTTGTTTTCTTTCATTTCCATTTCTATTTTTCCCATCCTCTCTCCTATGATTTCTATCCTAGCTTCTAAAGCTTCCTTTGTTTCATTTATGTTTTTGTGTACTAATTTTAAATTACTTTCCATTACTTTCATGTTTTCTTTACATTCCTGCCTTCCTAATTCTATTTTCTGTTCTAAGTCCTGCCTTCCTAATTCTATTTTCTGCTCTAAGTCCTATCTCACTTCCTCTATTTTCTGATCTATATCTTGTTTATTCTGTTCTAAGTCCTGTCTCACTTCCTCCATTTTCTGTTCCATTTTCTGACTTATCTCTTTTTTATTCTGTTCTAAGTCCTGTCTCACTTCTTTCATTTTCTGTTCCTTTTTCTGACCTATATCTTTTTAATTCTATTCTATTTTCTGACCTAAACTCTGTTCTAATTTCTCAAACATAATCATCAGTAATTCTTGGCCTTTTCCCATTACTGCTACTTCTTCCTCACTTTTTGTTTCTATCTGATAACTAGGCTTATCTGCCCCTTCCCCATTTCCTGTTCCTACTTCTTTTCCTTTCTGTGATGTTTTCGTTTTTCGATTCAGTTCAGTTGGGCTTAAAAGTCCTACATTTTTACTCCTTCTTAGTAACATATATAAAAGTAAAGTAAATTTTAAATAAAAATGTTTGGTCCTACTTTTTTCCGTTGGTTTATTTCGTTACGTCTGTTCCCTCGGCGATTGGTTTCGCAAGGCATCCCCTTGATGTTTCTGGCGTCGATGAATAATCATTCCTTTGCACTTCCCAAGTTGATTCCAGCTTAATAATGTCTCCTGTCGTCTTCAACTTCGATGGATTGTTTAATGGCGTCTTCATTCGTTTTCGCGCGTAGACTGGTATCACTTGGTATTTGGCGTCAGTTCATTTTCCGTCGTCCTTTATTTCACCCAATATTCGTGCCACGCATTTGGGCAAGCCATTTGGTGCTGAGTTTTTAATAAATTACACTTTGAGTTGAGCTATGAGATTCTTTTTTTCTATCCCAGGATGAAATGAATGAACACAGGATATAACTTCACTATATCACTTTTATTTACACTTTTTTCGTCGAATATTACACTCGTTAGAATTAAATTAACTTTCGTTGCACCCGTATATATTTTCTTGACAGTCTTTTCACGTTATTAGATATTTTAGATACACATCTACGCGTGTTACAAAAACGTGTCTTCACTTTCCGAGCTCCGAGACCCTAATAATGAAAAATTGGCGCCTCTTTACATAATGCTTTTGTATTCATGCGCGTATGGGCTCATTTTGCCGCGAAGTACACTTTGAAGCCCTCCTACGCTAAATAGTTCCTGTAATGTTAGGGAAGCGATCTTTATCTATCCTCCCTATACTTTTAACATTAAATATATATGGTTCTTATATTTATACCTATTAAATTTAAACAAGAAACTTAACACTTATGACGTTTTTAAACAACTCTATTTTTTGTAACAATTGATAAAATAGCAATACATTTTCAGTACTTAACAAATCCTTACCAACATGAAAAATAAACTACATTTGTAACAAATATTTACATAAATGCTTTCCTTTCGGGGTCTAACCATATATTCTGTCTCAAGTATTTGGGAATGTAATTCAGTGTGCAAGATTAAAATGACATCAAAGCGAAAGAAGGCCATGGTTTCAATGGATAGAGAGTTGGATGCTATTTAAGAATTTTGTATTTGCTTACTATCCATGTAACCTGGATTATCTGAATTTTCAATGGTTCACTTCACAAAAAGGCAGTTTGGGGTGAGGGTATTTGTTTGAAAATCTTTATGCTACATCCTTGTAAGTTTGGTATTTAACCAACATTTTGTTTCTGAGTTACATGTTCTCAGATACACAAACAGAATAAAATATCTTCTGGGCTTGTAGGCCATGGTCGATGTGTAGGAATTGCTTTGGGTGGAATACAATACTTCCTCTATTTATTGTAAGTACATAGTAGATACAGTAAAAAGCAATTTTGTGTATTTTCAACAAAATCTCCCTACAGCAAAGTAACCCCCTTTTTTCTAAAAAAAAATTGGCACTAATGTTTGTTTAAATAGTATATGTTCACGAAACATAACTAATAGAATTAATAAAATGTTTATTTTGAATTTTGTGAAAATAGTTTATGAAGTTCTCTTCATTCTGGCTTAATTTTGTATGATTTTGTATAACCAGCACACCACGAGAGATACAGCATAATGTGAATAAGGTGATTCAGGACAACTTTTAGACTCCTGCATCTTCCCCTCAGGAAGGTATTCCCTTCCATTTCATGTACATAAAAATTTATTACACAGAAACTGTAGATCCTGTTAGAACACAATTTTTGCCAAACTTTTTGTTGCATTACTTATTTCCAAGATATTCATTGCTATTGGCTTTAATTTTGCAATACTTTATCATACATTTTTTGAAGGGCTAAGTCACCATACTTTCTTTTCTTCATGAAGTCAGGCATTGAGTATGTAATTTTGAATCCCGCATATAACGATTTGCTTTCTGAAGGCTTGAGTACTGCTTCAGCCATCTTATATATGTAGTCCTCCATGGTCTAGCGGTAAAATGCTAGCTTGTAGTTACCAAGGTTGCAGCTTTAAACCCAATTGAGGATGATGGGTTTTTATGGTGTAAAAATTCTTAGCATGTCTTCCTTCAGAAGATAAGCAAAACCAGTGGTTCCATGTCATAAATTTACATCATGTAAAAGAACCTCAAACCAGATAAGAGGTCTGAGCAAAATTAAGCAGTGTTCCATGCCTAATATAGAATGGGACACTGAGAACCACAGTTAAAGAGGCTCTATAAATAAAAACTCAATTTATTTAATCACCCTTGCAGCTAAATAAAAATGGGTAATAAAATAATTTCTGGGAACATTTATTTCATTTAACATAAAATAGGCAGAAAATAAGCCTTAGTAGGAATAGTATAGGGGATCTAAAAGTAAATGGTGGGTAGAGAAAGCAATGGAATGTAACATTTAGATTTTTCATACAAGCCTACTTGTTCAACTCAATGAGAACAACATCATGCAAAGAGAAGTGAAATACAAATGTTCTGAAGTATGAGAACTCTGAAATGACTTGAGTAAAATTGAATGTTTAACTCACTGTTTATAAGAGTTTGTTTGAAAAGATCCTATAATAAGTTACCACCAACACCACTACCAACCGGTATCAGACTTTCTAAGCTTTAAGCGTCTAGTTATCTCTACTGAAACCAGCAAGCAAATGACCTCCAAATGGCCTGCGCAGTGTTTGACCTTTCTGTATCCTCCATGCTGATTGACATCTGCTGCTATCAAAGAAAAGGTGCGGATGAAACCATACAACATTTTTAAAACTACTTTTGAAGGCTTTACTGACCAACATTATGAATGATGGTACTGAAACTGGTCACCATTGTCCACACATCCATTTTTGGCACCTCTTTAGGAAACTATCCATCACTTATGTTGAGAAATGCTGGCCATTTCCTGGCAGATATTTTGTTTTAATTCTTCCAGGATGTGTGTGTTTGTCCTGTACACCTAATGTTTTAAGTTATCCCAGATACAGAAATTGCTTATTAGAGCTCCAAGAAAAACCTTTCTCCACTAATGGCACACCATACACCAAATTTTTCGTTATGAAGAATTACTTCATGAACAATATTTGGTTCTGAGTTATAGGGCCAATTTTTTTTGAGTCAACATTTGATGCTCGTACATACGTGAATACAATTTTGTCCCCCCTCCCCTTTTCTTTTTAGAGAATCAATAGATGGGTAGCATGATTTTGCCTTTTTTCAACAAGACTCTGCAACAGCTCATATGACCAATCTTTTGATGAGAACAATTGAAAGTGTAAATTATTATGAAAATTGAATCAGTTTTGAAATACTTAATATTTACATGTAAGTGATGTTAAGTGTTTCAAAACTGATTCAATTTTTATAACAATTTAGATTACATCACTGTTACTAGCTTATTCAAATATATGTAAACTGAAAGTGCGTTTCAGGACAGAATCATTAGTGGATATTTGTGGTCCCTTCAGTCCCCTGATCTAACCCCCTGCACTTTCTATCTCTGGGGTATGGAAGAATTAAAACAAAATATTTGTTACAAAATTGCAAGTATTTCTCAACGTGAACAACGGCGAGTGATGGATAGTTTCCTATGAAGTGCCAAAAATGTATGGACAATGGTGACCAGTTTCAGTATCTCCTTTCATAAAGTTGGTAAGTAAAGCCTTTAAGAGTAGTTTTAAAAATGTTGTATGGTTTCATCTGCATCTTTCTATGACAATGGAAGATGGCAACGAGCGTGGAGGATGCTGAGAGGCCAAACGGCACGTAGTCCATTCAGAGATTTTCTGCTCTCCCGGTATAAGGGGAATACAAAATGAAAGCAGTGCTATATGATTATGGGTGATTAGAGGTGGCAGCAATGATTGCAGTTATTATTAAATGCACAATGTACAAAGATGCTTATGCTTACTTGTTTTCTGGTGGAGACATAGTCACATTTCCAAGCGCATTTGGAGAAGGTAATTGCAGAGTAGGTGGTTGTTGTTGTTGCTGCTGTTGTGCTGCACTGCTTACTGCTGAAATTCTATTGCTTACAGGTGCTGTACTGTGTTGTGCTCTACCACCAAGTTTATTAATGAATTTGGAACGTGACTGGGGGGCTTTCATTCGTCCACTGTCGCCAGCTCCAGTATTGGAGGGTGAATCTCTGTAGTTGCCTTTCACAGCCATACGCTTAGCACGTCTCTTCCAGCCCTGTTTAAAAAAATACTTTTACTGTTACAGTCAAAGCTAAGTGTCTATAAATAAGCTAATTTTCAACTGAACTCCTGGAGAAGAATATTGTATGTAATAATCAACCACCATACTTTCAGGTCCATTGTTGGGGGCACCTGGAAGCAACTTAGAACAATCAATGGCAGATTGCTGCAAAGAATCACTCAGAAGTATGCCAACATGCTTGATGGCTTGAACCCATGAGAAGATATAGAGAGGGATAAGTTACTTGTATGGGAGTTAGTATGAGAGTTAGGAATGTTAGAATGATTGATGAAAACCAGGAATGAGTTGGAGTCAACTCGAAACTTTAGTCAGCTTTGCACCAAGAACTTGCAATATTACTAAGATAAGTGAAGTTTTTAGTTTCTAATTTGTTCTTACTTTAAAACTTCTGCAGTTTGGATAGAGTATTCAGCTACAAATTGCCAGGCTTGGGAACTACATTTTGCTGAATGATGCTAGGAGTTGTATTATAATGTCAGTATGGACAATTTGCAACAGCTGTTGCCAGAAATGCAGAAAATGTAACTTGGTACAGAAGAATGAAATCTGGTTTGGTATCAGTGCTGGGAAAGATGAAATACTCAGATGAGGTTCTGGAATATTGCTTTGGGTGTGACTCTATGGGTAAAGAAGACCAACCTGTGGTCTGGCAAAATCTTTCTCCTTATTTTTAATTTTCCTTAACCATCAATTTCTAACTGAACCCAGAGATTTTCCTATTTCTATTAAACCTTCCTTAAATTTAACATTCAACATCTTTTTACTTACAATTTCATTTGGTAAACTGAACTATTTCTTCTTTTGCAATTTTCCTCTCATACTCATTGCTCCTTCATACTCTAAGATTAAATGCCAATTATTATTTATTTATGCCAACAAACTTACTGTTGGTGTTTTTAAACACACAAGCCGTTCTACCTCTTAAATGCCAATAATTATCATAATTCATATTACACAATGAAGAGTACAATTGACCACGTATCGATCATCTCTAGCAGGCGTTTTAGCTTTGGAGCCTGGGTTGGTCTTCTAACATAGGTGCCAGTATCAATAAATGTTTTGTAGGCCCTTCCAACAACAGATGAAGTCACATTGATCTCTCTAGGCACTGCGCTGTTCAACCTTCCTGTACCATGTGACTGCTCGAGCAACTTCGACTTCAGATAGGTACCTCATTTTAAATTATTGAATGTAATAAGTTTTAGAAAGATACAATACTTCGTTAACCACACGAAAAAGACATTTCAACAATACATGAATCTACACAGGGGTCTCCGTCTAGGGGATATGTGAATGGCGACCACAAGGTACCCAAGCTGAGTAGAACATTACTTCCACTTACTGGTGTTTTGCTCCTCACTGTAACTTTTCTATCTGACCTTACCTTGGTCATCTCTTGTTCTCTTCCGACCCCGATGCTATTAGGGTTCCCGAGGGCTAGGGAGTCTTTATTTTTCCAACCTCTCCATTTCTCTAATTTCTCTATAAAATCTTAACCCCTAACATGCTGACCTGTCATGGCATGTAATATGTCCTCTGATTGGTAATCAGAGGATATGGTCGGTGAATTTATTTTGATAACTCTCCCGGTCAGGTCGGTGAGACCCGTAAACCAACGACAGGTGTGGTCCTCCAGACATTCTGGGGGTTGTGAGAGAGCGATGTGACCGCCAAAACGTAAAAATATGGTGCTCTCTAAAAAGCGGTTACATTTACTGTTAAGTCTCTTCAATATATTGGAGAGCAAGAGGATTAATGACTTCATTGTCAGAAATCCAGCATTAGCTAACAACAATATTACACAATGGGCACTTTCGTTGATTTTCTCTTTTCCTTAAGCCTTTTAGCACCAGGCCTGTCCTGACCCATGCAAATCCCTCATTTGTGGTCATTATTTACTATGCTTACACAGCAATGAGATTGTGCTACACCAATTGGGAGAAGTACAACTCTATCAGCAGCAGAAGAATGATTTCTGCTGGAAGCAAGATGATAGTGATAAAGTGGGCAGAAGCATCCTGGAAAGACATTATGCATTCAAATGGAAAAAGATCACACTGCAATGGACCATACAGTGCTGTAACCCTTGTTTCAGCATAGGAAACTGTTCCATTGAGGATTCTACAAACTACCACATGGGACCAAGAATGGTGTAGCAGGGCAATGTAGGCCCACCTCTGTAGCGTGGTGGTAGCATGTATGTCTCACATCCAAGAGGTCGTTAGCTCGAACCTCGCTTAGGGTGAGTTATCTGAATACGTTTCTTTCCGAAGTTTTGCCTTATCCTGAGAAGACAGATGCTGGGTAACTTAAAGCTCTATGGACCTCGGGCTCATTTGAGCATCATTTCATCCACTTCATTCATTCACCATCCATATGACACTATGTTGGAGGATGTTATAAACAAAAAAAAAAAAAAAAAAAAAAAAAAAAAAAAAAAAAAAGGAGCAATGTAGACAACTTGTCTACATAACACCTTAATGACTCCTAGGGTCAGCCAAATACAGGGCTCTTCATTTAAAACCTAACGGGCTCACAGCATTTTGCCTGTGTACGATTGGCTGTGCCACAGCTAGGTTTGCTCCTACATAAACTCTGCGCATAAAGCATGTATAACACTCTTACCTTGTAGAAGATGATGAAAATGTTGTCCACTCTCGGCTAAACAAGCATTATTTCGGGAGAGCACATTCTGATTCACGCAATTAAGTTGGGCGACTGTAATGTTTCCGATTTCAATTCTAATATTTTGTTTTAGTTCTTCCAATGTATGAGGATCTGTCTCATAAACTTTGTGTTTTAGGTTGCCCCACTAGTAAAACTTATACTCTGTTAGTTCGGGGGAGTGAGAGGGCCATACACCAGCACTCTATCTTCAAACACTTCCCTAATTTTATTCACAGACTTGTCAGTTCATGATAAAATGGGGTCAAAATGTCATTTTGGCACCTCTCTGCATTTACAGTCTGCTCATAGAATATTGGACTGATCATGCGCCTAGTACTAACAGCACACCAAACTCCAACTCTTCGATTATAATGAGGGATTTCTTTAATACAATGTGGGTTTTCAGAGGCCCAGTACCGACTGTTATGAGTGTTGACACAACCATTTAGATGGAACCATGCATCGTCGGAAAAGAACAGAAGCTGTGGATCAATTAAACCATCATTCACTGATGAAAGAAACCATTCACAATAATGCATTCATGATAGATACTGAGTCACCTTGTTTTAAAGCATAGACACTTGTACACTTATACGGTTTTAGTTTTGGATAAATCCACATACATTGGAAGAACTAAAACAAAATAATAGAAATGAAATCAAAAACATTACAGTGGCCCAACTTAATTGTGTGAATTAGAATGTGTTCTCCCAATATAATGCTTGTTTAGCTGAGGGTGGATGACATTTCTAAGCTTCTATGAGGTAAGAGTGTTAAACATGCTTTACACATGTAGTTTATATAGGAGCAAAGCCGGCTGTGGCACACCCAATCACACACAGGCAAAATGCTCTATGCTCATTACATTTTAAATGAAGAACCCTGTACAAAAGAGCTACTTGGCAGCATTATGATCAGTTTAAGGAGGCAGAAAAAGTTTAGCCGAAATGAGCAAATGCAGGTCGTTTCAGGTTGAGTGGGTACATTACCTATACATTTTTACTTTCTCTACTGGTAAGTAGGGGAAGTATTGTATTCCACCCAAAAATTCGATGTCGAGATTTCACCGGAAATACATGTTTTGAGGCCCCCTGAATCCGAAAAAAGCATTTTTAGAAAAAGATCCGGGTGTGTGTCTGTGTGTCAGTCTGTCAGTCTGTGGACAGCATAACTCAAAAACGAAAAGTCTGTTAAAAACCAAAGTTGGTATTTACGTTTACTGTTTTTCAAGGATGTGACACGAAGATTTTGAAGAAAATAGCCCCACCCTAAACTACCCTTTACATGGAAAATTTTTCGAAAATTTTGATTTTATTGAAAATGGCTCTAACAATTTTTATTAAAATGTCATATGTTTGAGATATTTTGATGACAAATGAAATGTATATCTTGAATTTTCTGGCTATAGCCCCTGTAGTCGTATTTACTCTGGACGACTTTTGCATAACTGGTAAACCGTTAGAGATAGACCAACTCATATTATACAAAAAATGTAGATCTTGCTAAAATACACAATTTATGTCTCAATAAATTTTCTTGTAGGGTGAACCATTTCGGAGATATTCCTTGTTATGTGTGTGAGTTTCGGAAAACTTAGAACTTTCGTGAAATGGGTCATCGTTGTTCATTTTTTTATATGTTACGTGTGCAAAGAGAACGGAATCTCAAAGCTTTAAAAGATGTGACTATCGCACAAAGCCTACTGTATTCCAATATTCCCCTTGCACCTACAAGGAAATAAGCAATAAGATAAGTTGTACAAATGTTTATTTTAACTAACCCGAAGAAGATATAGGAATAAGAGTTTGTAAGAATGGTTAGTACAAAAGTAGAGAAAGTCATGTGAGTGCAACACATCAGATTTTTTATGTATAATTTACATGTAAAATATATAATATAGAAAACTTTTCTGCACAAAGGAGAAAAGAAAAGAAAAGAAAAGGGAGGGAAATGGAGAGCAGCTGAATGCCAGAGCATAAATATCCAAGCAAATAACTAAAATTTTTATTTAGACAATCTGGACATCAATTTCATATATTCCTTTTAAGTTTATTAATATTCTGGTATGCAAAAAATCTATTCAGCATGTTCCAAAGACTTTAATGATTAATCATTTATACATACAAAATGACTATTATTCAGTTAATAATAATACTACTGGCAATACTATTGGTAATACCATTACTGCCACTGCCGTCGCCACCACCACTGCCACCTCCACCACCACCACCAGTAATAATAATACTAATAATACTAATACTACTACTACTAATACTAACACTAACAATAATAACAATAATAATAATAATAATAATAATAATAATAATAATAATAATAATAATGATAATAATAAGGATGATAATAATAATAATACTAATAATAATAATAATAATAATTAATAATAATTAATAATAACAGCAACAGCAACAACAACAACAATAACAATAATAATAATAATAATAATAATAATAATAATAATAATAATAATAATAATAATAATAATAATTCAGTTAATAATAATACTACTGGCAATACTATTGGTAATACCATTACTGCCACTGCCGTCGCCACCACCACCACCACCACCACCACCACCACCACCACCAGTAATAATAATACTAATAATACTAATACTAACACTAACAATAACAACAACAACGACAATAATAATAATAATAATAATAATAATAATAATAATAATAATAATAATAATAATAATAATAATAATAATAATAATAATAATAATAATAATGCAGACTTCATATTTAAAGGGTCCAGAAAAAAAAAGAGCTAAGTTAATTTTTTGTTTTTCGAGTTCTCCAGTATATGAAAATATGGAACAGACCCAATATATTCTACTTTAATATGAGGGAAAAATAAACTCAGTCACACTGTAAATGAGCTTGGAAGAAAATCTGTATAGGGAAAGAAAGAGCCCAGATCAGTTCATATGAAACAGGGAAATAAAAGGCTTAGTCCATTAAACTGATTACAGCAGAAAGAAGATCTGACGTTATTAATAGGGCCTGGATTCTTAGTTTTTTAACTACGTTATTCCTTGATAGTTAACTGCAGTAGTTTAATTTAATTATCTGCTTCATGATCATCGAAGCCAAATGCTTGAATCTTATAAAACCTAAAAATGGCTAACTGAGACTTTGAAACCTAAAAGAGGCTAATTCCCCTATTCATTTCAAAATGGAAAATATCAGCTATCAACGAAAAAAAAAAAAAATTACTTTAAAATCGGAAAATGAAATATTTATTATGAATGGACTTTGATTGTTACATCTCTGCTGTCTTTTCACTTAAGTAAGCTTAAGAGGAGTAGTGACAATGATGCAAGAGGCAACTGACTTGTATTTAGCTGTGTGGGATCAAGTTCATATTGTTGCAAGCAAGGAGTGTGGGCATTGTTGTCGTGGGGAAAGGGGTCGTTAGGAGAACCCGCCATAAACTCAAGCCAGTCTGTTTAAAAACAGTTGACTATAGGAAGGTTTCAAAGCAGAGCCAGTGTCATGCCTGAAGTCAGCTCTTCTCGAAGTTGGTTGATTCTGCAGTGGATAGGTAACGATCCGAACTTCACCACAGATAGTAAAGTAATATTTTGCCAAATCTGCCAAAAGCAGGTAAGGATTAAACATACCTGTTCTAATGCATATAGCATTTAAACTATAATTTTATTTACATATTTTCAAGGTGCCCTCTGACAAAAATCGTATTTTGCATAATGCATATAGTGTCTCCAATAAACTATAATTTTATTTATGTATTCTCCAGGTACCCTCTGACCAAAAATCGCATTTTGAGCAGCACAAAGGATCTGCGGGACATATCAGCAACATTACTATACAAAAGAAGACAATTTTCCATCGTACCAGCCACCAATTTCCAGTTTTCCTGGCTGTTCAGCGTAGGATAATTTTAATATAAAATTATGTGAAGCCCTGGTTTCAGCTAACATACCATGGAATGCGCTACAGAATCCTGCAGTCATCGCAAGATACCAGATGAACCAACAGTGAAAAAAATTATTTGCAAAAACTGTACCAGAAAACTATCGAAGGCATCAGAGGTGATATTGGTGACAGTTACATCTGGCTTTCAGTAGACGAGACCACAGATAGTTGCGGTCAATATATTGCAAATGTTGTGGTAGGTAAACTAGAGTCCACAGAACCTGGTAAACCTCATCTTATACTGTGCAAGATGCTGGAAAAAACAAACCATAGCACCATAGCTTGCGCTTTCCGAGATGCGCTTCACATTCTATGGCCAGCAGAAAAACAGGATGACAAGTTTGTACTTCTTGTGAGTGACAGTGTGGCATATATGCTCAAAGCTGGTGAGGTATTGAAGAGTTTCTATCCTGACCTGCTACATGTCACATGCATAGCCCATGGCTTACACCGATTGGCGAAAGAAGTTAGAAATAGTTTTCCAGGGGTGAACAGCAATGTTTCTTCTGTGAAGAAAGTGTTTTTAAAAGCTCCTAGCCGCATTGTCGCTTTCAAGGAAATGTTACCTGGAACTCCTCTTCCACCCAAACCCATCGTCACTCGGTGGGGGACATGGCTCAAGGCAGCAATCTATCATGCCGATCATTTTGAACACATCAAAAACATCAACCTCGTTTGATGTCAATGAGACAGCCTGCATAGAGAAGGCTAAAACAGCTCTCCAGGACAAGACCACCGTTTCACTCGCCTTCATTAAGGCAAACTTTGCTGACCTTCCTGGAGCTATTGAACGTTTGGAATCTGCACAGTTGCCATTAAAGGATGCAATTGAAGTTGCCGACTCCATTTTCAGCAAGGAAATACCAGGGCCTGTGGGTGCATCCTGTAAATCGAAGGCCACCAAAATTCTACAGCGAAATCCTGGGTTTTCAACAATGAAGAATGTATCTGCAGTTCTCCGAGAACAAATTACTGACAAGGTGCCAAGGGTACCGGGAGCAGTTGCTTCAATGAAGTTGGCTCCTATGACATCTTGCTGTGTGGAGCGTACATTTTCGTACTAATAATAATTAGTTAATAATTAGAAAATGTTTTAAGAGATAGCAGGAAAAGTTTTACCTTGCAAAACTTGGAAATGCATTTAGTTGTGCAATGTAACAGCAAGTGAAAACTGTGTTGTGTACTTTGTGAATTTTTATTGTTTTTCCAGATTTATTAGAAGTGACAAAAGTATACGTCAAGCGTTAACTGAAACTGTTTTCTTAGTTATTTTTATTTTCTGTTGATATGAAGTGTTGAAAATGTTTTAACTGTCATTCTGTACTATATATTTCAATAACATTTAGAAATAATGTATATAGTACTGTACTGAAGAGGCGTGGGGTTACAATAAATAACATAATAAAATTAATAATGAATAAATAATAATGTAAAAACTATTTCAGGAGGTTAAAAAACTGAAAAAAACTTTTTAAGATACAAAAATAACTAAAAAGTTGATTTTAAAAACCTAAAATTCTGGGCCCTAGTTATTAAAGTAACAATTCCAATAAGAGGATATTCTTACTTGAAATGTGATAAAAACATGGATTTATAAACCAGAAAGTTCACACAGAAGTCCCAAAAGACTGGATAAAGATGTTAATATCAGCTCGGTCAAAAATATAATAATAGTGAATATTTGATGTTGTTGAGGCAACATCTAAAATGTTTCCCAATGGACAGCATTCCTGAAACACTTCTACAAGCAGAAAATGTCCCTTTGCTACCCATCCAGTTAGAGAACTTATCACAGACATAACTCACCCAAGGCTTGTGAAATTCAGGATGACTTATAACGGAGCATGGGAGACTGCTGCTTTGAAATTGGCTTATCCAACTGAAGATTCCAATGGACTACAGTTTGATATGCCTGGGTTTTCTTATTTGAGTAAGATTGTGTGATGATTTCCAAACCTTCCCTACTTTTACTATAATATAGTTTAAAATAAAGTTCTATTTTATTCAAATTTATATTTTCAGACCTGCTACTCATTTTGTGTGAGAAACACCAGGACCTACACGTTTTGAAAATATTTTGTGGGTCAGAAGCACAAGAATATTATGACAGTATTCCTATTGTTTGAAGTTCCCAGAATGGGTAAAAATTATACTGCTTTGAATTAATGGACTTGACCTCTTCTTTCATAGAATGATTTACTTTTACTCAACTTCTTAACATGTGTATCAAAGATTTGAATAACTATACAATAAAATTATTATATATTTACAGAGTATTACTTGAGAATTTGTAACTTTACAAAGTAAGTGTAAATGTTACAGAATTATAAGATCATGAAAAGATTTAAATAAAAACACTGATGTCCTGTAAAATTTATAAAACTGGACTTAGCCAATTCTTCCCCTCAGAACGTAGCATAGAACTGTTTTAGAAAAATTCAAGGAGAGTTTTGAAAATCAAGGTGATTGCCAGGATATTACAGGATTTCCAGGGTGCTAGACATCCAGGTTATTACATGCAGTCAGAGTTGGGCCTTTATCTACATCATCTACATTATAGTAAAATATGCATAATTAATGTAACAGATGTAAAATGAGTCAAATTCTTCAGTAACTTTTAGTCTTTGTACAATTATATTTTACATTCAATTAATGTGGACTTCAAATTACTGTTTACATCTGGTGGTGATCTCCCAATGTTATATCAGATAACAGCTGATGTAAGTCACAGTGTTATGAACTGTGATTAAGAAAGAGAAATGAAAATAGATCTCAACAAATATGAATATAATTTTTTTTGTGACAAAATTTCTAATTATGAACGAAGGTGGCAGACAAATTTACAATGTTTAGATAGAAGTTAACTGTTGCATGTTAATTGATGCAGTGTTGCATCTGTAAAGTGATTCCTAAAATAATGTATTAAAACTCATAGAAGTGGCATCTAAGAGCCAAAAATTTTGGCACATTCCCATTCTACATCAGACATGTTAGTTGAAGATACTGCAGAGGTGAGTGGACCAATGGAACAGATGGATGTAGTAACAAGAACTTGCAGTTTAACGCCCCATATTAACTTGGATCTCATTGCTGGTCCTCCCTCAAAACAAGCCTTCAGCTCTACATCTGGATGTTCAATAATCAGTTACTCTGAAAAGATGAGTGCTTTAGGAGAAAAGAAAATGAACTTGGCATATACTTTTTGGAGGAGTGACAACATTTAGTATTGCAGAAAGAAAGTACTTTAAGAACATGTCATAGAAATTAATAATCTACTTGAATTAAAACATCTTTCAAACGTACTGCTTGATGACGTTTACTAAGAGAAATCTCAACAAAGAGACGGTGATCCTGATTCAGTGTTTAACTGATGGATAGAAAAATGAAACCAATAAAACACAGTATATTGTCACAATGGTAGACAATGTTAATGAAAATATTGTTAAACCAAGAACTACATTTCTGGAGGCTTTAAATTGGTCGGGTGAGTCAGAGACTGGAAAGATTTCCAGGAATTATATAATAAAGGAAGCATCTGAAATAGTAAAAACATGGCATAACACAAACATCTATGTAAGCAATGTGGTAGAAATAAGCAAGGGTCATAAATTATAGCATTGCTTGTAAGACACAAACTACAAATTTACTGGCTAAATATTTTATTTATTTATTTATTTATTTTCAACCATAAAAACATATACATGTTGTGGTTGTGTCACTAAAAAAACTACTTACAAAATATAGTACTTACATACATAATATTCACAGGCACAATCTATCTACAAACCCTCATCTAAAACTCAAGCTCAAAAACCTCCAGACTACAAAGGACACCTTGTACCAGATACTGTTTCACCACTTACATCCTTAGATCTGCATTTACCTCAACAATGCAAAAACTCATCAGTTGAATAATAACACTTTTCCATCAAAAATTGCTTGAGATGTTTTTTGAAACGGTGAATGGAATTTATATTTTTTACTTCAATTGGTAATTTGTTGTAATATTTAATGCCTCTGTAGTAAAAACTATTTTCAAACAATTTTTTGTTATGTGGGGTTAGATGTAATTTAGTTTTTTCTCTTGTGTTATGACAGATAATTTCAGAATTGGTGGTAAAATCTTTGATGTGTGTTTTCACTAGTACAATTGTTTCATATAAGTATATACAGGGCAATGGCAAAATGTTTAGTTCTTTAAAGAATGGTTTGCAGCTGACAATAAAAGGTAAACTGAGAATAATTCTAATGACCCTTTTTTGTAATTTGAATATTTTAATAGCTTCGCTACTATTTCCCCACAAGGATATTCCGTATGAAATTAAGGAGTGAAATTTGGAGAAATACATGACCCTAAGTGTATTTTTGCTCACTGAGTGTTTCAAAATGTTAATTTGGAAGCAGATTTGACCTAGTTTTTTAATTAATTCATTAATATGAGGTTTCCAACTGAGATTTTCATCAATATATAATCCTAAAAATTTTGACTTATTTGAATATTTTATATTTGTTCCTTCTAGCTGTATGGTAGGAAAGTTTAATGATTTGTTGTTTATGTGATGAAATCCTACAGCTAAACACTTCTCCTTATTTAGACATAGACTATTTTCATTAAACCAAGAAGCTGTGTGTAATGTGACTGCGTTAATATTTATTTTTAAAGTGTCATCATTTTTTCCTGATGTTAGTATACTGGTATCATCTGCAAATATTAAGTATTTTATACTGTTATTTTGATTGTTATCAACAAGATCATTTATATATAAAAGAAACAATAATGGGCCTAAGACTGAACCTTGCGGAACTCCGCAATCAATTGTGCGTTCCTCTGATAAAAAAGATTATATGCTACAAACAAACATCTAATCAAAAATACTGAAAGAATAAAACACTTCACATCAGCAGCAACAAGATTTTCTAAGGGTGGTTCTGCAGTTAGTCTTACTGTGAACACCTGCTGGTGTTCTCAACGAGATAGCTGTGTCTCCTGAAACATAGTTTCATAACAATGTATAAATGGCACCTAATGAATTCAATAAATTCTCAATATCAATAAAATCACAATTACGAGGGTGGGTCAATAAGTAATGCCTCCTATTTGTTTTCTCTTTTAATTGCCAAGAAAATTGAATCCAATTTACATAGCTTGAAAACTACAACATTGACAATTAATTTGTCACTTTTCAATATAATCTCCGTCCTTTTCCACAGTTTTGGTCCACCTTTTAACTAGGGCATGTATTCCAGTGTGGTAAAACACAGGGTCTTGCTTCCTAAGCCATTGACACACGGACGTTTTCACAGCCGCCTCATCTTCAAAATGAATCCCACGATGAGCTTCCTTTAGTGGCCCGAACAGATGGAAGTCTGATGGTGCCAGGTCAGGGCTGTATGGGGGGTGAGGTAAGACTTGCCATCCCAATTTCTCAATTTCTGCAGTGGTGTAACAGCTGGTGTGTGGTTTTGCATTGTCATGCAAAAGAACAACATCCGCCATAGTTTTTGTTGGGCGAACTCAGCGAAGACGTGCTTTCAGCTTTTTGAGAGTTCTGACGTATTGGACAGAATTTATTGTGCATCCCTACTCCAAAAAATCAATCATAAGCACACCCTCTGCATCCCAAAACACTGTTGCCATAACTTTCCCTGCCGACTGCTGAGTTTTGAATTTTTTTTCTTCGGTGACGTTGTGTGATGCCATTCCATTGACTGCCGCTTTGATTCAGGTTCAAAAAAATGAACCCACCTTTCGTCTCCAGTAACAATTTTTTCCAGAAACTCCTCTCCCTCCAAATTGATGCGCTGCAAGTGTCCAGAGGCTATTTTTTTCCTTGTTTCTTTGTTTTGGGCGGTTAACATTCTTGGTACCTAACGTAAACAAACTTTTGAGTAACCCAGTTGTTGAATAATCGTCATCATACTGCCTTTACTGAGGGAGGTAATGCGACACAATTCACCTGTTGTTATCCAGCGATCACCACGAATGATCTCATTGACTCGCTGAATGTTGCATGGAGTCACTGCAGTCACCGGCCTGCCGCTTCGCGTTTCATCTGCCAATGGTGTTTGCCCTTAAGCTTCGTTACAGCGATGAGCCCATCGTCTAACAGTGCTGACATCCACCGTTGCATCACCATACACATTTTTTAGCCTTTTGTGAGTGCGAATTGGCATTTCACCTTCCGCAGTCAAAAATTCAATCACAGAACGCTGTCTAATACGAATGTCGATGTCAGCCATTTTGCAAGAGGATGCAGTGCTGCCACCTGTTGACTTAGGAAGTTACTACTGCAGGGGATTGGAGAAGAAGGTTTGAGGAATTGCGCCAAATTCAAATTTTTCACATAAGTAACTTAATTAAGGAAAAAAAATAGGAGGCATTACTTATTGACCCACCCTCATATTTTAAGAAAACGTTCTTTAACAAGCAAATAAAACATTTGCACTCTTAGATCCTGTCAGACAGCAATGCTAGTCAGAAGTCAGAGAATAGTGTTACTGATGGAGCAGCATTATGGATGGTCCTATCTTTACCTGATGATCATACTGATAAGCTAAATTTTGTTGAGATACACATTAAAGTTCCTGTATATACAGAGTGTTTCAAAAATAGAGCATAAGTTCAGGTATGTTTTCCCCATATGTAGACAACGAAAAGGTTGAGCAACATGTGTGCGGAAATGTGGGGTTCAGAGTTATTGTCTTAAAAATGGTGATATTTGCTGGAACACATTTCTTACAACTGTTGCTCTTGCAACAGTCTCTGGACAGTTACATGAGGAGCATTCACTTGCAGCACCAACCTTCATGTACTGGTAGAAGGAGTCATGTGCACAGAATCCAGAATCATCTCCTCTACCTCTGGAGTTGTAGGTCTTGGTTGTCCCCTCTCCAAAACCAGGTGGTGTAAATCAAGGAAAATTAAAGCTATTAACAGTGAAGCAACAGAATCTAAAATAAGAACAAATTGGAAATTAAAAGAACATTAACAAGATAAATGAAGCTTTTAGATTCTAATTTGTTCTTTTTTAGTTTCAGGCAACGTAAACTTCCCATGAGTAAACAGACGGCAATGAAGACATTCAAATATCTTCCAATCTGGACATCTTCACTGTGGGTACCTCTCTTAGTACAAATAATGAGCCAGCATAGCATTGCCATCTACCTTGCCATACATGAAGTGTATTTCGGCCAACTCCTGATTTAAATACATGTTGCTCAGTCAAACCCTCAACACAACACTAAATGTACCCTTTGTCTTAGAATAAACTGCCAGTGAGTATCACTGTTTTGAAGGTTATAACTCAGAAACCAAGCATTCCACACCATGCTGTAATGTACTTTTTATTGTCTACATATGGGAAATGCATATCTGAATTTATGCCCTATATTTTTGAAACAGCCCATATGTACAACTTGGCAGCAAATGTGCTTCACCCACAATATCAGGGACAGATGCTCAAAAAAGAACATCAACACATGGAAGGATTTAGATTGGGAGTAATGGATGCAAGTCCAATACCTTTCAACAGCACTGAGAAAAAGCAGGAACTTTTGAGTAAGGGTATTACATCCCAAAAAGTCTCTTGCAGCATTCAAAACTAGTAGATTTGACTGATAAATTACTGAGCATTCCAGCTTCACCTTCACAAGTGATAAAGGCATTTTCTAACTGGTCTATTGTTGAGATTGTTTCAAATGAAACTATTTCATTTGAAAAATCCAAGAAGCTAGTACATATTTATTACTCACTTAAAATAAAAGATCAAGTCAGTGATGACTATTGACTAGATCAATGTGAGCAGCGGCATACTTGCCACCTTGCATGAGTAAGCCTGCAACATGCAGCACAACTCTGCTTTGGTGTAAGCTGCCATCAAGGCATGGTGGATACTGCTGGAGACCGGTGACGGGAATAAGTGGGGTTGCTATGACCTTCGCCCAGTAATGTATTCGCTATCATCCTGCACTACCACTTCCTCTACAGCCATGCTCCATACAACACTGCTGCATATTCACATACACTCATACTTAAACTCGTGGATTTGGAAGTCTGGACTAGAAAATATGAATGTGCAGTGTTCTAGCTTGTCAGTATGACAACAGTATAACTGTAAAATCATCTATAGTTCTGCTGCATCAGCAACACTAGTTTCTGACTTCTGACATGTACTGATATACTGGATCACACGATCTAAGATTGCAATTGTTTCATTTACTTTTAAAAGAAGTTTTACTTCACGTAAGAGTGATTCTACAATATAGAAATGTGATTGAATTCTTCATTAACTGCCACTTTAGCCATTGCTACAGTTATTTTTCAGTGAGACACAGAGATTTTGTTGAGAGCAATGTGTCCATGGTAGGACTTAACTCTAGAACCACCATCGCATAAAACTTGATACTGTTGTTTAGAATGTTTGATTTACTTTTGATGAAATCTATGTTGGTAGGAAGTCTTTAGCCAGTATATTTGTAGTGTGCAAGTTACAAGCAGAAATTGTGACCCTTGCTTATTTTCACTATGTTGTTGTTGTTATTAGCTAAAGCTGGATCTCTGACAATGAAGTCATTAATCCTCTTACTCTCCAATATTTTTCACTGATGAATAGGGTGCTAGAAGTGGGTAGGCATATTTGAAGGTGGTCTTGGTCCACTTCCTCTTGCAAATCACATAGAGGACAGAGTGTGAAGAATATATCTCAATTCTGTATAAATGTTTTGCCAGACAATTATGTCCTGTAAGCAACCTGAAGGTTGCAACTGCCGTTTTTCAAGGAATCTCAGGAATTACTAATCGGACATGGCTTCTTTTCATCTTATTTTATAGCACACATCAGATTTTCACTATGTTGTTCACATTATCTGACACAGTGTTGTAGCATGTTGCTATTTCAGACCTCTGTTTACTATATCACATAATTTATTCCATGACTCTGACACTTGACATATTGAAGGCCTCCAGAAACAAACTTCTTGGATTTTCAGGATTTGAATTAGCATTGTGTACAACTGTGACTATGCTGTTTGTATTACAGTAGTCTCACAAACCCAAGTGACTTGAAGATATGATTTTTAGCTTAGGCTGGCATATGTTTAATCGCCAGTTATACAATATCCTATTAGTTTACATCTCACTCTTTTATTACAGTGAAGGAAGCTCCTGTGGCTGAGGGGATAAAGGAGTTAAGTGACATGGCAACTAAAGAGCAGATAAACTAAACAGTTTTAGTAAGAGATAAAGGACTGGCAGACAGATTCAGATAAGAGTGGATGAAATACGATAGGGGAAACAAAGAAATGGATATGCTAAAACTGGAAATTCAAAACTTAAAAAGAACACTGGAAAGAATGGAAGACAAAAGCAGAAAATACAATGTAGTGATTTCAGGAGTTGAAGAGAAATGTGGAGTGGGAGTATATCAAGATTTAAGAGATCTACTAGTGAACAGATTGGAAACATATCTGAGAGGCTACGAGATTTGCGGTGCATTCAGAATCGCTAAAACACCAGGAAAAGAAATATTCTTGTGAAGTTCGCAAACAAGCAAACGGCTAAAGAAGTATTAAAGCAGGCAAAAAATTGAGAGGATCAACTGTTTACATCAACAAGGACTTAACATATGCACAAAGGGTGCAAATGAAGGAGTTAATTAATCAGCAAAACAAGCAAGAAATGAAGGCAATAGGGTATACATTAAAAACTTCACTGTACACAGTTGACCAGGCAGCATAGAGGAAAAACAGACTGAGTGACAGGCAGAGGCAGGACCAGCAGTCATTGCACCAAGAAAGGCTGTTAATGATAAAGTATCAGCAGGAAATACCACAAAACGGACGACTACACAGCATTTTACATGTGTGGTTCCGGTAACAAGTACATCAAATTCAAGTGTGAGCAAAACTCAGGGTATGGTAGGATGTGGAGCACAAAAGAAACAGGGGAAAGAGCCAAGGTGGGAGGAAGTGAAAAAAAGTGTGAATTCAAGAATAGTTACAGAAAAAATGTCAAATGAAATACCTAAGGAATCAATGAGGGTGAGGGGGAATGGTAGAACTAAAGATAATCAATGAATGAGGTAGTAGAGGGTTTTCATTCATGGTGAAAGTGAGGTTATAGCGAAGTAGTGTAATTGGGATAATGAAGATTAGCAAAGTGTACAATGTAAACTGGTTAATAAAAGTTATAAGAGTGAAGCTAATAAGAAAAGTGGAGAAAGAGGGAAAGTGAATTGGGTTGGGAGACAAAATAAAACAAAAATAAAAATTAAAGGGTGGGAGCAGGGTAAGATTAGTGAAAAGGTAAACATGTGTAATGTGTATGTAAAAGGCAATTATACAGAAGGGTTACCCTTATAACAAAGAGGCCAGGGCCCAGCTTAGTGGTAGCCCAAGGTGTGTAAGATTTGGTATTCAATAAATCATTCATTCATTCATATCTGTTAGTTTAGTTACTTTCCAAATTGGAAGGTTGGAATGCCTCAACAATAAATAAAGCAGTAATGGACATCCAAGAGAAATCAACAATGGCATTATGGCCAAACTCTGCACTTTATGCATTATGTAACATGTGAAGAACTGTATAGGAGCAGTACTGTTTATCTGCTTACACCAACTCAGAGAAGTGATTAAATATATAGACATTAAAAGTTAGCTGTTAACTTTTCAGCAATGGGCATTCTTCTACCACAACACAATTGCATATAACATGAAGGATTTCATTTTCCTAAAATGATTTAATAAAGTTTTGAAAAATAATTTAAAGAGCAAGATTTGTGAAGATTATAATTATGCAGTAGCTAAAACTTCAACACAACAAGTGTACTATTATACACTGAATTTAATACTTACATATTTCTCACTTGTTGGAACAGTTGCCCATAATTCTCCAAGCCTTTTACTCATTGTGGCAAAATCTGAAAAGATTTTTTTGAAGCACAAAATGAATAATCAATTATATATGTGTGTGTGTGTGTATAAATTAATGGCAGTCACTGCAATATATCACAACAAAATATTTTCTTACCCATATCTGGATTTACTCTCAAAATTTCCTGGCGTATTTCTTTTGCCCACAACATGTATGCAGTGAAGCGACTTTTCTGGAAACATAAAATTGTTAAATTGCTAAATGAAGTGCTAATCAGATACAGAAAGAAAAATAAGATTTTGTAATATATGTAGAATTATAAATATAAATGTCCCATATCACATAATCAAAAGTTGTGATTACCAGTGCACAGTTATGTTCCTCCACAGAAAAAAATATAGATTACAAATGATAAATTCATTGGAAAAGTAGAATCATACTGAAAAATTCAATGTCATAGATGGATTGAATATTTCAGTATGGTTTGACACACAGCTTGTGTGAAAGAGCAATTAATTACTATAATGAATTTATTCTATAGAAACATCTAAAATGAACAGGTAACATTTAATAATGTATTGTAAAAATGCTACAAGAAACTATTGAAGCAAGTTTCTCATCTCAAAATATGAAAAAAGTCAATAAAGAATAATAAAAAGAATTATTTTGTATCAAATCAATATTATGAAGAAATATACCTTGTTATGTTACTCTGTGGCTTATACACTACTTTCCAATACCAATTTTAAAGCATTTTTGCTCAAAAAGCTCAATTTCAAAACAGGGTTATTACACTTTTTCTTCTCACATATGTGAGGAATCTGCCCTTACAGCTTTTCCATGTTTTCGTTACTCTCTTTAAAAGGCTTTTCTTTTTTTTTTTTTTCTTATCTAAAAGCAAAAATAGTGAAGCAATGTAGGAAAATTATGGAAACTGATTTGGATTTATATAACCTACCTGCACATGAAACTTGTAAAATATTTGTATAACAGTCTGGGATGGTTTGAAGAGAAATCCACCAGAATACAGTAGTTTTCTGATCAATTTCAAAGTGATAAGACAAAAATTAAAATTCAAAAATCTACATAAAGAACCATAGGTAAGGAGAAAATCTGACCATAATTTAAAAGTAATAAACCTAACCAAACAAACCTCCAGCGCATTGGTCTGGTTGGCTCACTTGGTTAGGCACTGGCCTACTGATCCCAAGGTTAAAATCTGGCTCAGACCAATGATTTTTAAGTGTAAATGTAAAAGAACTCCTATGGGACGAAACTCTGATACACCAACAGTGTTGAAATGATACTGAAAATTGATAGTGTCGTTAACAAACAAAAATTTATTTTTAAACCTTCAGCACAGAAGAACTAAAACTTTCTGACAAGTCTAGAAGTCTGTGTGAAGTTCAGTGAATAAGAATGAATGTGTGGGAGATGAGAATGTGCAAATAAATATTCTGGCTCAGTGGCATAACCTGACTATCAGACTCAGGTATTTAAACCAAAGAATATTGTAAACTTTCTTAAAATATGTTGTTATGTTGTTAGCTAATGCTGGATTTCTGACAATGAAGTCATTAATCCTCTTGCTCTCCAATATTTTTCACAATGACATTGAAGAGAGCAATAGCAGTAATAGTAACCATTTTTTAGAGAGCACCATATTTTTATGTTTTGGCGGTCACATCACTCTCTCACAACCCCCAGAATGTCTGGAGGACCACACATGTCATTGGTTTACGGGTCTCACCGACCTGACCGGGAGAATTATCAAAATAAATTCACCGACCATATCCTCTGATTACCAATTAGAGGACGTATTACATGCCATGACAGGTCAGCATGTTGGGGTTAAGATTTTATAGAGAAATTAGAGAAATGGAGAGGTTGGAAAAATAAAAGACTCCCTAGCCCTTGGGAACCCTAATAGCATTGGGGTCGGAAGAGAACAAGAGATGACCAAGGTAAGGTCAGATAGAAAAGTTACAGTGAGGAGCAAAACACCAGTAAGTGGAAGTAATGTTATGCTCAGCTTGGGTACCTTGTGGTCGCTATTCACATATCCCCTAGATGGAGACCCCTGAGGCAATATTTATATATACATACATGAGCAATAGCTGTAGAGATATTAAATTACAGCCAGAAAACTACTATGTTACAAATATGTCCCACTGACTAAAACAAAGGAATGTGGAATCAAACAAGTGAAGCAAACATAATTCGTTACAAGTTACTTAGGGATCAACTTATTTTACTCAGTGCAGAACTGAGGATGCAGGTGAATGTTTATAAAACATGTCCTAGGTAAAAAATCTAATGTTACATTCACACGACTTTCTATATCCCTCTTTACCAACTATTATAGCAAATGTTTATACATTTATCTACTTCATATTAAGGAATATGTAGGTTGTAAAAAATGATTTCACTTTATTGGTTATCTATGGTTTCATTCCCTATTTCATTGTAGGTACAAACAGAATACTGAAAGCTGAAACAATAGTAAAAATCTTTGAAAAGCAGGTCGCTATGAGATAACTTTGAAATTCCATTCTGTCCCCATTAATAGTGTATTACAGCACTACTAGCCAATGTTTAATAAATCTATCTACATGGGTGATCAAAGAAAGCCTAAAAAGCTAAATATGGACAAATGTAAGGTTAAATGCAGTGAGTTGCAGATTCCAGAGTCCCCTGAAATTGTTGGAGAAAGTACGTCAGCAAACCTGGGCAATGTTAATTCCAGCTCAAAGGAATGTATGCCAAACAGTTTGGAGGTACATTGTGAGTCCTTTAGTGACTTAAAGTGTTCCATAATCACAGATCTTGTAGGTAATATTACCAATGTAGTTTCAGCTGAGAAAATGTCCGCAAATAATAAAAGATCAGTAACCTCTTAGAAGAAATAACAAAAATCCATGATAGACCCAAATAGAAAATGCTTCATTAAGAGCTGAATTAAAAATTGAAAAAGAAGAGAGACGCATGCCTGCCATGTCGTACACCAGTGCGGTGGTAACTAAAATGGTGGATAGCGACACACTAAAAGTACAGAAAGTCCTACAGAAACAAAAATGTACAGTTCTATTACATCTGAGACTGGCAAGGATACAAAGGAGGTTCAAGACACATTGACAAAGAATCTGAACCCAGCAAAGGATACACTGAAAATTTGCAATATAAAAAGGACTGACCAGAAGATAATTCTCAAGACAGAGACAGAAGAAGATATGAAGGTTTTGAATCATGAGAGATTAAAGAACAAGGAATCAAAGATAGAATCATTAAAAAAGAGAAATCCACCAATCATATTATGATATGTTTGTTAACGAAACAGTGGAAGACATTAAATGTAATTTATACAAACAAACTTTGCCGAGAAAATAAGTAGGAAAAGTTTTGATGAAGACAAATTGATTTTCAAAATGAGTCCCAGAAATAAAAACATGGCTAATTCTCACTTTATTAAAACACAGGAAGACAAGAATTCCTTGAACAAGGCTGTAAAGCATTCCAAAGAATGAGAACTTCTGCTTACTGCATTTAATTTTATTAGAGTAGATGAGTACAAAAAGTTACAGATCTCATAACCAGAAGATGGTGCCATATAAACTTAAAATTTTATTTTTAATGGGCATGCTTTCAACAGGAATTGTGTACTCTGCAATATCAATATAGGCATTAACTTCCTTAATGTACTTAGATACTTAAAATATGATCCACTTTAACAGAATTGCTCTTTGGAGTTTTCATCTTTTCTCGTCTGAAAGAAAGAGCATGATTCAAAAGAGAATCTGCTAAACTGTTGAAACTTAATGTGTAAATCTAATCTGTCTTCAACATTTCTGTCAATATTTATGTAACGAATGGTAGAGACAATATTACTAAGATAAGTGAAGCTTTTAGTTTCTAATTTGTTCTTATTTTAGAATCATAGAGAGTTGTTCTTCATTATTTATGCCAGGAATTTCTTCTAATATTAATGAAACAAAGAAGGCATCAGGAATTTCTTTCTTAATTCCATGCCTCATGACGGCACTCACATATGAAATGAAGTCACTCTGAATATCAGGTGAAGTTGCATGAAAAACAGTACACTTTTCTAGGTGCTCTTACAGAGGGTTATCAAATATTGCTAATTCATTTAAATATTCAATATAATTGGCTCTGTTTGAAGATCCTTCATTCTTATTGTGACCATGAAAAGTAAGTACCCATTTTTCTAGAAAAACATACAGCCCATACAAAATGAGCTCTGTTGTTTTTCACTTCATTGTTGTGCTGTTCAACTGAGAGTTTATATTGATTGTTCAATGAAAATTCTATTCCTGGATTTATCCCAAACATTTTTAGTTGCTTTTTGTAAAATTAACTTTTCTTCCAAAGAAAGATCAATAAAACATTTGTTTTAAGTATTACGATATAGCCAGGAATCACTTTCATAAACTTCAATGTTGAAATGTCTTTACATTTTTTAATGTTTATCTAATACTCAGTGTGGGCTTTGGAGGATCTGCTTTAATTTCAAATTGCTTTTTAGAGAAATTTTAATGTTTGGAAGCTTCTAACATTGAGTTTGTCAATCACACAACAATTTATTTCTATTTTCATTGCCACAATGGCATGGAAATGACTACTGTAGCTCTAATTCACGTTGTGACATCATGGATGCAACTGCCTGTGTCCCAGAATCCATGCAAACCTTAACCTACATTTGTTTTAATAGTAAGTAACCAAGTGTCCAAGAGCACATATACAAGAAACAAAACGAACTGTGATTTACTCTCTATTCACGACTATAAATGTAATAATGTTGCACAATTCTTAGCATAAGATATATAATAATGCACTACATCTGTGAGTCAAGCACAAAACACCTGTGTCCTCCAGCTGACGACAAATGGCGTTGACCCAAGCTTTGTTTTGAATCATACTGCTGCAGAGTGGCACAAATTCAAATCATAATGTTTAGGAAAGCTATATTTTTTAATTATATTTACTGATGCCACAAAATTATAATGAACACCAATTTGGCAATCACTTTGAGGAAAATTACATCGTATGTAATACATCTCTCACATCCATTGACGCTACGCCCCTGTTCTATATAGACCAAATGATTTTCCAGACAGATCCCATAAAATGATAATGAAATCCTTAAAAGAAAATACATAATATGCATGGAAGACAAGAGAAACAAAAGTTATCCTTGATCATGAGAACAAAGGGAAAAGAATTCAGGAACTTCTAAAAGAGAATGAATACTTGAACATCAACCCAGGCCCATTGACTAAATGCATTAAAGACATAAATGAGTGAGTGCGTAGGATTTTAGGGCCCATTGACAGCTAGATTATTAGAGACCATGACATAAATGATGCTCTCAAAAATAGCAAATTACTACTGTAAAGCTAACAACAATACCTAAAGTTAAACAATCCAAGAGTTTCAATGATGTTTGGCATACTGCAAATCCACAAAACTGGCAGAAGATACCAGTAATGTACATGATCAACACTACATCACACCATCTAGCAAACTGGTTGCTAAAAATTGACTCTAGCTACCCTATCTGCACACCATATCACCTAACCATACATAAGGTAACCTAGACTATTCTCTATCACGTAGGGCCTAACCTGACCTTACACCATGAAGTAACCAGCTGTGTTTTAGACCTCCTGTTGGAAACAAAATTCAAGAAGCTAGTAACCAAACGAAGAAATACAAGCTTAAGGGTAGCAATTGGTCCTTGCATTCTGCTGGAGGGGGAGGGTTTTGGCTACCCACGTGGTGGAAGGGTCTAAATGAACAGGAGGGGATGGATGCATCATGGCGATCATCATAGCAACGGAAGGTGCAACCAATTAGAGCTAAGATGTTTCCATACGAACACTAAACGCTAAACCAGTGTTGTCAATATTTAACACGTGATTAACATGTGCTTGGCCTGCAATCTAGCGTAAGATAAACTGTGCGTCTTATCTTGTTTTCCCTGCATTGTATACAATGTCTCCCTCCAGCTCCAACTTGCAATGTATGTATCAGATATTGCCGCTGACTTGTGCTGACAAGTTCGTTTGCATCATTCTATTTATGTGATTATTTGACTTGTATTGACGTATGTCTGAATCTGTGTATCTGTGCATATGTTGTTAGCATTTACAACTGTCTCACTCTTTTAATGAATAATTATGTCCAAAAATATTGACAAAGACAGCGTAGTCAAACGAAAAACTTAACGTACTCAGGAAGTGAATGAAATTGTGTTTGGTAAGGTACATATCCCAATTAAAGAATTGTGCAGTTAATGGTATTGCTGAAGAACATGGTTACAAAATTGTTTGGTGTTGCCCTTTTCGAGTGTACTCCCATTTAATTAATTTGGGCTGAAGTAAAGGGTTACGTTGTGCAAAACAAAGATTTCACTGTGTCATCTGTAATAAAGCTACATCAATAAAAAGCTGAAAACTGAAAAAGCGGTTACTGATACAAAGGGTATAATAAGTGCAAAACGGAAAAATGGACTCTTAGAAGCAAGGTTAGAACAGTTTGCCATTTCCACGGGTAATTCAAGCAAATACAGCAATAACGCAAGCAAGTCGGATATCAGTGGCATTTCCCATTACAGTATTCCACAGGTATGTTTCTTTTGTAAACATTAATCTTTACAGTGACATAATACTTCCATATTCCATCCTTTGCATGTAGATGAACTATTTTACTATTGTTTTCGAATACGAATATAAATTATACCTGCTCAACATTCCAAACGCAATCCAACGTAATGCTAAAGTGCTGTCCACATGGCGCATAAGAGGCAACGTCGCCTCTCGTTCACCGCCAACTGTCAATACTTTTCTTGTTTGACACCGATAATAATAAGCATAACCTTCGTAGTAGTTAAATTCAACTACCCTCACTGTGGGACCTATCTCATAATGATGACCAATTTTTTCTATGTTTGCAAATTCACTGCCAGCATTTACTGTTCTTGGCTGCCAAACAAAGACTAAGCAATATAGGATGATCAAATTTAAGCTTTGTAAGTTTACTTTTTATTATAGGTACTTTTTTTCAAACAACAGCCGTCATCTATCAGGTTGGGTACTTGAAGGACCACCCTTGTGTATGCTTGTTAAAGCTTCTGGAAGTGGAAAATTATTTCTCTCTTTCACTCTGAGTTTCACATTCATACTCATAAATAAATGGTTGCATGCCCTTACAGCTAATTCTGTGAGCAATATTACCAATAATATCAGATTTTTCTTTCCTCATTGTGAAAAGAGATTATCAAAATACATTTTGCTTAGGAGAAATTAACTCTGTATTTATATAAGCTAAATGAATAGAAAGTCTAGAAATTAGCATCTTGTATTAATATGTAGAAGCTGAAGCTATTGACAGCAAAGCAATACAAATATTATAATTATAATAAATGTTTTGTTCAAACTTCACTTACATTATAAATTCCTCAGTTCTATAACTAGTGTCACAATTCATTCAATTGAAGCTAGTTCTAGTACCAAGTAATTTATAATTATACAAGATAATTTAAGTGTTTTTTTTTTTTTTTTTTTTTATGTCAATCTACTGCTGGTGTTTTTAAATACACAAGCCTTGTGTGGGCAATGTTTGAGAGGCGGAATAAGGACTGAAAAATTCAATGCCATAGTCCTGATTCCACCTCTATTAAGTGAAGTGTGTTACAAAATATTTATGATACTCATAGTAGCACCTATAAACTCAGCTTTATATAGATGTCAAGGGCAGCTCGGCAGATGAAGAAGTGACTGAAGTAAAGCTTAACCTGAATTTTAAAAACATGCAACATATTATAAACATTTATCTTTTATAAATTTATAACTATATCTTGCTTAGAAAACCAATATTGGAATTTGAAAAAGCATGAAGTGCTTCTCCTAACATCTTCTTGCTTTCAAAGAATGCTGTACATTTTTGTATCTCTTTCTTTCCCATTTCTTCCTTGCATTAGTTTTAATTCAGGAGCAAACAGGTTTCTGCAAAAAGCTCCTCTTTTCTCCCTCCCTCTCTCTCTCAGTATTTAAGTATAGAGCTTTTGGAGGATACTATGGCAACAGACACTGTGGCAACGACGTGGTCTGTAGTTTGTTAGAGACTCTGTTTTCTCGTTGGTGCAAAGAAGACAAAGACTTGCTGCTACGAGGGGCGTCTCAAAAGTAACTTGCACTATTTTTTTAAAAAATAACAAAACATTTAAATATTTTAAAAAGGGTATATTTTGAAAGCTACATTCAGTACCTATTTTTCCACATAATTTTCTTGAACCTAAATACATTTTTGATACCGTGGTAACAGTTTTTTTAACTCAATGTCAAACCACTCTACCGCCAAACTGGATAGCCATCTTTCCACTTCTTGTTTCAGTTCCTCGTCATTTACGAAGCACCTTCCCCCAAGATGTTGCTGCAACTCCGGAAAAAGATGGTAATCACTCAGTGCAAGGTCAGGTGCACTAGATGGATGACCGAAAACATTCCATCGAAACTGCTCAAAAGGGCTTGAGTTTCACGAGCAACGTACGGGCAAGTGTTATCGTGGACCAGAAAAACTATTTTGCTCAACTTTCCCTTCCTTTTGTTTTGTATGGCTCTTTTGAGTTTTCTCAGCACCTCACAATAGCGAGCAGCTGTCATCGTGGTCCCATGGAGCAGGTAATCAATTAACAATACTCCCTTCGAATCCCAGAATATCGTTGTGATGACCTTGACAGTCGATGCAACAACTTTTGCCTTTTTTTGGAGTTGCCTCATCCATTCGTTTCCACAACTTGCACACACTTTCGATAGACACAGATCCTTAGAAATAATCCTGTGAAGCGATGCACGGCTTATTTTAATATACGGAGGAAGTTGAAACAAACCTGCATCAAGTGTAAGGCGCTGATCGGTGTTCACGCTGCTCGAACCTCGTCAACAATATCCGGAGCGAGGGAAGTGGAGGGTCGGCCACTTCATTGTTCATTGTGTAATGTTCTTCTCCCTTCAATGAACGATTGGGGCCAACGAGAAACCATTTGTCTTGACAAAACGTCTTTTCCATAAACACTGCACAACTCGCAATGAATTTCAGTCTCACATTTATTTTTTCCCGTCAGAAAACGGATTACAGCGCGAACTTCGCAATCGGCGGTAGGAACGAGTGGAGTCTCCATTGTTACTGCCGTTTTAATGTCCAAGCAATAAACTTAGGGGCCTAGGAATTTTACGGTGCTGCTACTACACCCATACCTATATAACCTGGGACTTTCAGACTTTTTCCGCCTACCGCGCGGATTTAAAAAAATAGTGCAAGTTACTTTTGAGACGGCCCTCGTATTTAAGCATCCCACTCCACATTTATCTGTGAGTGTTAGAAAAGATAAAAAGCCGGGAAAGTCTTATCATCTGCATTTTAAAAGTAATTGGTATCAAGAGTATACATGGTTGTGTGGTAGTACTTTACTCCAAAAACTCTTCTGTTGGGCGTCTTTTACTAGGAGTGAAAATGGAGTTTGCAATAGTGCAGGATTTGGTGACTTCTCAAACACAACTCATGCTAACATTCGGATTCAAGTGAGCATTTAAAGTGTGCATTAAAATTGAGACAATCAGAAAGAAACTTAAACTCAATTAAGGATGCATTACATGAATCCGCCAGACTTTACATTGAAATATTTAATGAGAATGGGCAAATAGAAACCTTATGAAACTTGTAGCTCAAGCTGCTTTATTTATAGCAAAACAATAACTACAATTTTGTGGTCATAGTGAGCAGGTTTCATCTCATAAACAGGGTAATTTTAAATAACTGTTAAAAGCTTTGCTCGCTGTAAATTCTCATGAAATTAAAAACCAAAATAGTAAAATTAAATGTACACTCAGTGGTAAGTCTAAGACAATTCAGAACAAACTAATTCAGTGCATTTCAGACCACAGACATGGATATATAAATGAAGAGGTCAATGAACGTGAGTTTTTCTCTTTGCAAGTTGATGATACAACAGACGAGGTGCAAAACTGTCAAGATCCTGAGACTTGTAATGTCAAGTGGCAGTTAATGGAGTGTTTCTTAGGATTTTATGATGCAAGTTCTGATAATATGACACAAACCCTGTTTGAACTACTAGAGAGCATCCTAGGCCACTTCAATTACCACAATAAGCTGATTGGACAATGTTATGATGGTGCAAGAGTGATATCAGGGCATTTAACCCTTCCCGAGCGAACATGTTTTATGGCTCTGAGCGGAAGGTAATTCTGCTAAAATATGAAACTCTATTAAATACAGTTAAAACTATATAAACATGCTCAAATGTACTAAAACAAATTGTATACCTTGGTTTTTGTTAAATTGAATCATTATTGTCCTCCAGGAGTGTAGTTTTGTTAATTCGCATAAAAATGTTGTTACAAAAATGGCATAAGTAGCACTTCTCCATTTTGTATAGCGTAGTTCGTACATATAGGTATTCACAAATAAACCAACAGTGCTCCAGGAACTAAATAGTGTCACATTATGATATTTAATACTTCCATTTGTAATAATAACGGTAATGATGATAAAAAATTATAAAAGTTTTGATAGAAATGTGCAGTTACACCTAGCTAGGGCAGGGTATCTCAAATGTGTATATGATTTTCATAGCTACTTGTTTATCTCAATACTATTGAGATAATACTATCTCAGTTCTTTTATACTGGCAATTTCTTGGGGATTCCAAGAAGCAATCCTCGCTTTTTTGGCTGGTGGTGTCGCCTGTTGTTTTTTTGTTTCCCTGAATACATGTCTCCTCAATAATTATTTCCATAATTTCGTCATCAAAAAATAGGCCGAAAAATTCTGCTGGAAGCGTATTCTCATCAAAATGAGAAGGAAGTATTGGTCCCTGCTGGATATTGTGCACTGGGATATTAGATGTAGGCCCAGGGTCAAAATTACTCATCTCTACCCAGGTAGGTGTATAGTTGTCTGCAGCGTCACTTATGTCACTCTCACTCTCACTTGCACTTACACACGAATTCTCGCATATATCGCTCTCATCATCACTGAACACAGAATGCGATAACTCACTATCACTTTTGTTCAACAATTTTACAATTTCTTGCTCCGTCAACCCTTCCTTTCCCGCCATTCTGTCAAAAAACGAAAAAAACTCTCGCTTACTCGATGCAATCACCTCACTGTTTATTCCTACACTACTGAGAACTATGGCAGAAATTGTTAAATATGGAAAATCGGGGATAAACTGACCACAAACATCTGAAAGAACATTTCCTGCCATCTATTGGCAGTATATATGAATTATTTGAGCGAGAGGAGCCGATCCCAATAGCTCTATGACTCCAAGCCCACATATGGGTTTTTGCTCGTCAGGGTCCAGACAGGTCGCCCATATATGGGTTTTCGTTCGCAAAGGGTTAAATGAAGAAAGTAAAAGATCAAGTTCCCCAAGCCATTTTTATTTATAGCTTAGCACATCATTTAAATTTTGTTCTACAGCAAGGGTGCAACAATATTCCAAGCTGCTGAATTTTGTTTGCAAATATAAATGGGATTCCTTCTTTCATCAGTCAAGCAAATGGAACCAAATACTAAGTTCAGTAGTAGGAAGGCAAATTCCATCTGCTGTGGAAACAAGGTGGACCTCAAATTTAAAAGTACTTAAAGCAGTAGTGGAAAACTGGTCCACTTTGAAGGAGGTTTTTGAAGAAATAATAAGCAATCCTGGATCTGACAGTACATCCATCCATCGGAGTAGAGGGTTCCTGAATGATCTAAATGACTCTGAATTTTGTTTCTTGGCTCTCATTTTTTATGACTAGGGCAAGGCAATTAATAATTTTGCATCTTTTCCTTATGAAGGTTAAAACATTGCTTGCATATGCAGAAAGCTATGGCATTGACTAATGAGTTAAATAAAAGCAATTTGTTAGGGCATTTTTGTGCTTTTTCTTACTTTTTTTACGGATAAGTCATTGTTTGGCAATTTTTAGGTCATTTTGAGCATTTTAACTCTTTTCCGGAAGGTTGGGAGATTATTTGTATTTAAAATATGATTTGAAGCTTTCCTGGCGACGAACATATTCAAGATGCTCTCGGGCTTCGAGCCAGGTGTAGTGATGAAAAGACATCGACGTTTCTGGAGTGTACATCTCTCCCATCTTCAGGATGAATGACTAGCAAGAGTGAAGGGACCAGTACTGTCAGCCAGTACGTACAGAGTAGAAAACACCCAGTCTAGTGTGGAGGTGGTTCACCGCTCCGTTGAAATCTGTGTTTTCTGAGTCGGTCGATTTCCAATTTTAAGGCTGGTTTCCAAGATGGACTAAACTGCAATCCAGCGTCCCGGTTCAGTGTACTCTTCTCGGAGGAGATGGCCAGAGCCTCCTTAACCCTCCGTTCCCATAAACCGCTACATTTTGCCACAATGGTCGTTTCTTTGAAGTTAGCTCTGTGGTCTTTTTCAAAGCAGTGCTCCGCCAGCCCTGACTTTTCAGGCTGCATTAATCGTATGGACCGTTCGTGCTCCTTGACTCTGGTGAAAATGGTCCTGCCGGTTTGCCCTATGTACGGCGTCCCGCATTCACAGGGGATACGGTATACCCCTGGTACATTAAGGAGCAGTTTGTCCTTAACCGGCCTCACTAGGTGTTGGATCTTCAAAGGCGGCTTGTGGATGATTCTGATGTTGTGTTTAGCGAGAATTCTACTGATTCTGCCGGAAAGATTGCCAGTGTATGGGATGCAGGCAGTGGCGGTCGGCTGGTCTGGTGTTTGCTGAGTTTGTGGTTTTCCTCTCTTGGCCTTGGAGATAGAGGCTTCAATATCCTCTACGGAGTAGACGTTTTGGCGGAATGTGTGCCTCAGGTGCTGCAGCTCTTGTTTTAGGTGGCTGGGATCGGAGATCGACAGAGCTCTGTGGAACAGAGTGTTGAGAACTCCGACCCGTTGTGACTTATGATGGAAACTACGAGCATTCAAATAGAGGTCAGTATGTGTTGGTTTGCGGTATACTGCATGCCCCAGAGTACCGACCGACTCAGAAAACACAGATTTCAACGGAGCGGTGAACCACCTCCACACTAGACTGGGTGTTTTCTACTCGGTACGTACTGGCTGACAGTACTGGTCCCTTCACTCTTGCTAGTCATTCATCCTGAAGATGGGAGAGATGTACACTCCCAAAACGTCGATGTCTTTTCATCACTACACCTGGCTCAAAGCCTCCGACCCCAAATTCAGTTCACCATGGAAGTTGAGAAGGACGGAAATCTGCCATTTTTGGACATCCTGGTCTCCAGAAACAACAACGGTACTCTGGGGCATGCAGTATACCGCAAACCAACACATACTGACCTCTATTTGAATGCTCGCAGTTTCCATCATAAGTCACAACGGGTCGGAGTTCTCAACACTCTGTTCCACAGAGCTCTGTCGATCTCCGATCCCAGCCACCTAAAACAAGAGCTGCAGCACCTGAGGCACACATTCTGCCAAAACGTCTACTCCATAGAGGATATTGAAGCCTCTATCTCCAAGGCCAAGAGAGGAAAACCACAAACTCAGCAAACACCAGACCAGCCGACCGCCACTGCCTGCATCCCATACACTGGCAATCTTTCCGGCAGAATCAGTAGAATTCTCGCTAAACACAACATCAGAACCATCCACAAGCCGCCTTTGAAGATCCAACACCTAGTGAGGCCGGTTAAGGACAAACTGCTCCTTAATGTACCAGGGGTATACCGTATCCCCTGTGAATGCGGGACGCCGTACATAGGGCAAACCGGCAGGACCATTTTCACCAGAGTCAAGGAGCATGAACGGTCCATACGATTAATGCAGCCTGAAAAGTCAGGGCTGGCGGAGCACTGCTTTGAAAAAGACCACAGAGCTAACTTCAAAGAAACGACCATTGTGGCAAAATGTAGCGGTTTATGGGAACGGAGGGTTAAGGAGGCTCTGGCCATCTCCTCCGAGAAGAGTACACTGAACCGGGACGCTGGATTGCAGTTTAGTCCATCTTGGAAACCAGCCTTAAAATTGGAAATCGACCGACTCAGAAAACACAGATTTCAACGGAGCGGTGAACCACCTCCACACTAGACTGGGTGTTTTCTACTCGGTACATACTGGCTGACAGTACTGGTCCCTTCACTCTTGCTAGTCATTCATCCTGAAGATGGGAGAGATGTACACTCCCGAAACGTCGATGTCTTTTCATCACTACACCTGGCTCGAAGCCCGAGAGCATCTTGAATATATTTGTATTTAATTAATTTTTTTAAATATTATTTATTTATGGCAACAAACTTACTGTTGGTGTTTTTAAACACACAAGCCGTGTGTGGGCAAAGTTTGAGAGGCAGAACTGGAACTTAAAAATTCAATGCCACAACTGGGATTTGAACCACAGGCCTTCCGCTTACCGGGCAGCTGCTCTACCACTGAGCTATGGCAAAGTTTGAGAGGTAGAACTGGAACTTAAAAATTCAATGCCACAACTGGGATTTGAACCACAGACCTTCCGCTTACCGGGTGGCTGCTCTACCACTGTGGTTCAAATCCCAGTTGTGGCATTAAATTTTTAAGTTCCAGTTCTACCTCTCAAATTTTTTTAAAATTAAAATTCTGTATTTTTCCTTGTCAATACAATTTCTTGGCTTTAAGTCAATGCTACACTACCTCCTACCCCTATTTTTCAAGGAATGTGTATTATGAACTGGCTCAATTCTAGGAATTCAATTTCTTAGAGCTTATGCTACCTCCTACCCCTATTTTTCAAGGAATGTCCATTATGCACTGGCCCACTTCTAGGAATTCAATTTCTTAGAGTTTAAGCTACCTACTACCCCTATTTTTCAAGGAATGTGGTTAATGGACTTGCCCACACTCCCAAGGAAATTTCTATATCCAGGTAAACCGGCATTCTTGAGCTGTTAATTGAGGTGATCAGTTGTTTCTAGCACTTGTACGAGCACCATAAGGGCTGGTGTGGTACTTTAATAAAACAAAGGTGATGGTGCTGAGCTTTTGGCTCTTTTGTTATCTCGGGTCGTGGTGCAGGGTGAAATAACGTGGACACAGGATAAAACTTTTTCACAGTCTTTTATTCACACCTTTTTCATTGGGAATTACACACGTGTTATTTTGGTAAACATTCTATGCATGCTGACTGACCCAATATCATAAGTATATCATTAGTAACATCAAAATTTAATAAATGAATCGATTGCCTGCATACACATAATAAGCCTACAAGACAAAGAAGTAAGGCAAAGGACTGAATAAAATAGCCATAAGTATGATCACAATAATTAGCTCAAAATTTGTATCCTGTCTCTCCTCATAACAATGAACACAACTTAAAGGGCACATATTAAATGTATACTTAGATAATATTTGTGTCAATGTCAAATGTAAAAACTTAGGAATATTCATGGTATTGTGTTGTGAGATGACAAAATATTTAAAATTATAAAGGCCTGCTGTGTCATGCCAAAGCAAAAGACAAAAACATACAGTAAAGAAGATTGAAAATAAAAAAGAGGGTTATTGTGCAAAGTGAGGAAGTGAGAAAGTGTATCAAAGGAATAAGGAGAAATGCTGCACTGTGTTTCAAGCTTGTGAATATGTATGACAACTTGAAAAACAAAACAAGGAGCATGTGAGACAGAATATGTGGTCAGACCCCGAAAAGAAAGTATTTATGTAAATATATATATATATATACTGTAAAATTTAATTTATTTTTCATGTTGGTAGGGATTTGTTAAGTACAGAGCGTGTTATACCATTGTTTCATTGTTAAGAATATTATTTGTTTGATAACGTCATTAATGTTTAGTAATATGTTCAAATTTAATGTATATTATTAAGTTAATTATTTTAGATTTAATATGAAAAGTGTAGGGAGGATAGATAGAGATCGCTTCCTCAACATTTTGGGAACTATTTCACATGTAAGATGACGTCATGGGGGACGCCGTAAAAAGTATACGCATACGCGTATGAATACAGATGCGTAGTTAAGGAATGTGCTAGATTCAATGTCTTGGCATCCCATTATCTGAAGGGAGAAGACATGTATTTGATATGTGCAGGTTTAGATGCTAAAAGTATAATTTAAAATGACAAGCAGTATGAAGAAACGTTGAGGAAGTTGGTCAGCGTGCATAGAATGTTTACCAAAATACCACGTGTGTAATTCCACGTGAAAAAGGTGCGAATAAAAGATTGTGAAAAAGTTTTATCCTGCATCCACGCTATTTCATCCGAGATAAAGAAAGAGTCAAAAGCTCAGCATCATCACCTTCGTTTTATCAAAGAACCGCACAAGAGCAAAATGCCTAAAATGAAGGGGAGTAACAGTGTTAAATTGAAGGCATTTGTTTGAAAATATGGAGAAAATATTTTTTTCCACGGACGGTCATATATTATTCTGCAAGATCTGAACGTTTACGGTAGAACAACATATGTCATGGGAGAAGCATAAACGTGGCCTGCAATGACTTGAAAATAAATCCAGTGTAAGCTTACAGCAGATGCTTCTGGGTGAAACTCGTTCAACATTTTCACCATTTTGTGAGAAATTATGTGAAGCATTTTTATCAGCCGATATTCCACGTCACAAGCTGAATCACCCTAAGCTGCGCGCTTTCTTAGAAGAGGAGACAGGAAAATTAATTCCACATCCCAGAACATTGAGAAGAGCCTACATGGATTGGTGCTACAACAAAACTTTGCAACAAATAAAAAAAAGGGATTGGAGAAAAGAATATATTCATATCCATCAACGAGACAACAGACTCTGTAGGCTGTTATGTAGTGAATGTTATTGTTGGAGTTCTAGAAGCACACAGTCCGGGAGAACAATTTCTATTACACTGTGAGAAGCTGGACAATGTGAACTATTCAACCATCAGCTTAGTATTTGACCATGCATTGAGAATACTTTGGCCTAATGGGATTCAAAATTCCAATGTATTGCTTTTTATAACAGATGCAGCACCCTACATGATGAAAGCTACTGCTTCTTTAAGTGCACTCTACCCAAAAATGGTGTATGTCACATGTTTAGCGCACATACTACACCGGGTCGCAGAAGAAGTACATGCAAATTTTCCTGAAGTGGATAAATTAATTGAATGCATCAAGAAAGTATTCTTGGAAGCCCCCTCTCGAGTTGTACCAATTTTGGATTTCTTCCTGATGTAATAACTTCTCTGGAAAAATCTCAAGTGGCATTAATGGAACAGCTACAAATAGTGGATGACGTAGTGAACAATTTGAGCCATACATATGGTAAAGTGGGTGATGCAGTGACAATGAAGATAAAGAAGTGTATAGACAAGAACAGGGGGTACAAAACATTGTGTTCAATTGGCACTGCTTTGTCTGGTGAACAGTTTTCTCTTGCTGACGGTAAGTTAAATCCAGGAGATATTGCTTGCTTTCAGTATGCTCCAATTGTTTCCGTTGAAGTAGAGAGGAGCTTTTCCATTTATAAGCCAGTACTAGCAGACAATAGACAATCATTTTTATTTGAGAATCTCCGCCAATTTGTGATCGTTAACTGCAACTCAAAATTGTTATAAAAGTGCACTGAAATGGAATTTCTTCAATAAAAGATAATCTAACATGTACATTTATAATTTTCTTTTTATATTTTGATTTTATGCTATATTTTATGTAACTTAGTAACAAAGTGAGTGCTTAATGTAATAATAATGATGATGACGACGATGATAATAATAATAATAACAACAATAGTAATAGTAATTATAATAATAATAATAATAATAATAATAATAATAATAATAATAATAATAATAATAATAATAATAATAATAATAATAATAATGATAATGATGATGATGATGATGATGATGATGATGATGATGATGATGATGATGATAATTAGCATTTTCACTGGTAATTCTTTATTTTTTGTAACTAACATTTTTGGGGTCATTTTTTGTAATTTTTAGGTCGTAAATGCATTTTTTACCAAATTATAGGTCATTAAATGCCTGGCCCTATTTATGACATTTTCACTCTGATGTTTAACACATGCACCCACCCACCCACGCACGCGCACACACACACACACACACACACACAAAAGAAAAAGATTGGGACAGAAATTATTGTATAAGTAAAATTCAAGCAACTTTTTAGTTGAAAACAGTAAAAGAAATGAAGACAATTGTCAAAATATTTTCTGAAGTGAAAGTAAGGAGTAATCTCAACAAGAGACATCTTTCTCAGTTATCTGATGGAGAAATGTTCTTAAAACAAGTTATTTTATGAGATAATTTATGATATTTTGCTGTAAATTACTACTAGGTTTCAAAGTTCAAGGAAACTGACATTTCTAAGTTTGGTGGATACTGCAAGTTCAAGGAACTATACAGGGAGTTTCCAACAAGTGCTTTGAGGAACTTGACTTAGTGCTATCCATACATATTCAAGAAACTTTAATATTGTGACTTTGGTGGGTGTAAAGTAAAGAAGACAGATGTAGTCGAGATAAAGAAACACTTTTATTTCCGTAAACAGTAACTTTGTACACTCGTTGCAACAGCAAGAAAGTCTTTCCGATTCACCAACAGCACGGCTCCGAATTCGTAACACAAAAACTGTCCCTTCTCACACTTTACCGCTATTTATATCTCCCAGGCACTATTCTGGAAACTTCAGGAAAGTTCAGTTATTATTGCGGTGAAATACAAAGCAGAAAATTCCAGAATCCCTTTCTCTCTTTCGGCAAGCGCCCCAACAATGCGGCCATTCTCTATCTCTTCCCTTCGGCTCCTTTGCGGTAGTGCCGACAATAATGCGATGGGCGACAATATCTTCAAAACGCCCATGAACTTCTTTATGGGGATAAAGATTACATTCATGTTAATGTATCAAAAGTATTGGAAATTATGCAGCAAAATAATGTTCATCAAGGCATTTTTCTGGAAGTGTACCAGTTGTTTTCACTAGTAATGTCTGCCTGTTGAAAGAAACTTTTTGTGTTTCAAGACAATTAAAACTTAATTGCAGAATACAATTTTCCAACAGCATTTGTCATTCTTGGCTAACATTTCTATACATAAAGATCTTCTTACCGAGCTACAAGAACAGCCCTCTTTCTTGGATCACATAATGGACAGGTTTGCTGCCCTGAAAGACCTAATATACAAAAAATTCGCTAAGATTGAAATTTTTTTCTCTAACAACAGTCCTACTTAGAAAACACATTACCACTTCACTTCATTTCTGAGACATGAGCTGCCACTGATAGATGGTTTAAATTTATTATGCATTCTGATTTTATGTATGAAAGCTCAAACTCTTATCAGCTTCAATAAAAACAGCTCACAAAACAAGACTACTGAAACAATTTTAAACCAGTATCACAACACGATTTATGATTTCTTAATCTAATTAATTTTCTAAACATAAATGCTCCTCAAGGTCTAAGCATGATAGATTTATATACCTACTCTTGAACAAAGAAATAAATATTTCTGAGGCATCCATCAACAAGAAATATGTGGTGTCCTTTGTCTCCACATATATTAGGTGATGCAACTTTATTCCTATTTGGATACACTAAGACTTTAAAAAAAAGAAAGGAACAAAAAGAGATGATGATAAATAACAATATCATCGTCATCGTCAACGTCATCATCATGTGTATTAATACAACCAGGTATTGGGAGGTAAGTAATACAGTTACAGATGTCCTAATAATTTTATTAGGACATGTTCAAAGAAAACAAATGTGCACATTGGAGAGCATGTTGCGTGAACTAAGTAATTTGCTAAGAATACAATTTATTCTTTATTTTTAAATACTCAGGGTTTGTTAGAAGTAGAACCCCGCTAATCTAAATTAATTGGGGCTGTGATTCGTTCGGATTATCCAATAAATGGAAAAAAAAAAATTATATAAGGATAGGATTAGCAGCTACAAGGTAATGTAATGTATCAATGTGAGGAAGTACCAACATTGTAATTACCGTGCACAACATAATGACAATGTATTCTTCTGAACTGTGGACATAGCTGATCACATGTGATAGTAGCAGTATGTAGAACAGCACGCTGCTGCCATACCAAACAACATGATGTTCATGCAATGCTGGTGTAACATGGCATCTTCAAGCAGCTTTAATTCTTTACAGCAGAAGAAATTACCAACTTTGCAAGTTAAGTGAAAATGTCATTTGACAGTGATTAAATGCATTGTGTACAGGCACACTGCCTATAACAAAGTTCCGCAAAACATTTGTTCCAATGTTGTTACCTAATGCTGGATTTCTGACAATCAAGTAATTAATCCTCTTTCTCTCCAATATGGATAGCTAGAAGTGGCTGGGCATATTTGAAGGTGGTGTTGGTCCATTTCCTCTTGCAGATCACATAGAGGACAGGGTGGTGAAGAATATATCCCAATTCTGTTTAAATGTTTTGCCAGACAATCATGTACTGTAATCAACCTGAAGGTTGCATCTGCTGTTTTTCCAGGATACTCAGGAATTATTGTTTGAATGTTTGGTAGTTCCCATCTTTTATTTTTTGATCTTTCATAGTAATATTTTGCAATAATTTTTTTGAATTCAGAGTTGACTAATCTTTTAGCTGCATAAAATGGCAGATTAACTATAGATTTCTGTACACTGGCTGTACCCTTTTTTGCAAGAAAATCAGCTTTCTCATTACCACTCAGTCCACAGTGAGCTGGTATCCATTGGAAGACTGGGTGTTTTTGAAATGCTGTTAGATGGGTAAGGTTTTTTGGTGACAACTTGGAAGTAATTGCTATAATTGCCACCCTGGAATCTGAGAGAATAATTGCTTGATGAAAATGTGAAATTCTATACAAAAGATTTTGTAGGGCCATTTGAATTGCTTCAGTTTCTCCCTCAAAGTTTGTAGTACCATAACTTAAAGATTTGTAATAGGAAAAGAGGTGACACGTGCCTCCAGCCCCTGCTCCATCTCGGTTTGATATCAATGATCTACCAGTATATATATGGAGCCATTTATGTTCCAGAAATCTAGTATGGATTCTCTAATGCCAATAATTTTAGAACACTAGTTGGAGTATCACTTTTCTTAACTTCTTCTGTCAGGTGTAAATTATATGTGATGTCTAATGTTTGTGTCGGATTGACTTTAGATATGAAGTTTTCCTTTGAAAGAGGAAGGTATATATTATATATTCTTCTTGATGTCTTGAATTTTGGAAAGAAAGCTCTCCTGAGACTTTATATATGTGTAAAATTTCTCTTGTTCCATGTATTGAATGGAAGTCTGATCAACTTTTCGTGTTGAATAAGAGCTGCTTTTTCTATTTCATATTTAAAGGGGTATTGGTTTGTTAGTATTTCCATACCTGGTATTGGTGTGGTTTTGATAGCACCTGTAATTAGTCTCAGACTTTGGTTTTGAAAGATTTGAATTTTTTTTGTATTTGCTGTTATAAGAACCTCACTGCAGTAAGTAAATAATGGCTTTATATACACATTGTATGTTGTGTTAAGAGTTGCTCTGGAACATCCCCACTTCATTCCTCCTGTTAGACATTTTAACAGTGAAAGGTGCCTTTCTGCTCTTTGTATTACATTTTCTATTTGCTTGGTCTATGTAAGCTTGGTATCAAATGTAACTCCTAAATACTTTGCTTCCTTTGTTTCTGGTAATTGTAGACCCTCAAAATTTAGTTTTAATTTTAGTGGTTTTTATCTTAGTGAAAAGCTTTGGTAGTTTAATTTTGTTGTATTAACAGTCATTAAATTTTCTTTGGTCCACTTTTGTAGGTTGGTTAAGGATTGTTGCATGGTTTTCTCTAGTTCTGTGCTTTTGTTTTTTGATTTTGAGATCCACATTACTAAGTTATCGGCAAATAGTGCACACTTCACACCTGATATTTGTATTTGTTGTGGCAGATCAGTAATAAATATATTAAAAAGTGCAGTGCTGAGCACTGTGCCTTGTGCTAAGCCACGGTGTACTTGTTTACATTTAGATATATTCCTGCCATATCTCGTAGCAATAAAGCATTGTGTTAGGAAATGACTTTGCCACGAAAACATTGGACCTTTTATCCTTAATTTTATTACTTTCTTTAGTAGTTTTGTTCTGCATATAGAATTATATGCACTTTGGAAATCAATAATCTTCTTTTCTATTATCATTATCTTCTTTTCTATTAAAGGAAAATTTCTAATTTATAGTAGGGAATCAAATTTTGTACCCCTCACAAAGCAATCAGGCACTCTAATGGTTGCACTACACTCATTAAAAATTACAAAGTTGTACCTTGAGGTTCCTTTAAATTCAACAAAACAGAGCCACAAGCAGAGACAAAAAAGCAGTGCCCTTCACATGGAACAGTTCTGTCACCTAGAAACACAACTTAGCATATGCCTGTACTTTATAAACTTACACCCTTATCCTTTCTCTGAGCTTTCATTCTGCCCACTATTTTCCCATCACGTATTATCAGCTTCTTTTTTGAAGACTTCTCAAGCATGTATAAAGACTGTGCCTGTAAAAATAAAGTAAAGCAATGAATAATCACACAAAATGCATTTGCATATACAATACAATTTTCTTATGTTATTTATATCTTCAAAATCTTCAATTGAATTATATTCATTTTATAAATACATTCATTGGCCATATTGACACCTTTGTTTAATAAGACTATTTCACCACATTTTTGTTAGTAAAGCAACTGTGAGGTTTGTAACAGAAATTATTTTGCTCAGCACTGTAAGTGAATAAAGTCTAATTTTCCTTATGATATAAATCAGGCATCGGCAAACATGTACTCAATGAGGTATCAGTATGACGTCTCTACATGCAACCCGCAATGCACATAACATAATGTAGAACAGGGGATGGCATTGACCTTCGTTCAGAGTCAGTGGTGGACTCACTCGCTACAGAGTAGAATAAGGAATGGTAAGTGTTGTTCAGTGTTATTAATTAACTCACATTTTAAATTAAATTAATTACAACAACACTGTTTTCAAACTTCTATGAAAGGAAGATAATGGTACATATACTTGAATCCAGCTATTTTGGTCTACGATACTTTAGATAGGCCTAGATATTTGAGCAATATATTTCAATTCGCTTCTGTTTGCAATGTACCATGAAAATCTAGTGATATATCACAAGTAGCCATTCTCAGTATAGCACGTAAATTATCATCTGTTAATCACGATACAAGATTCTTTTAGATTCAGTTTCTTTTGTTCTACACATTTCTTAAATGCTTGAAATAATTCTGCCCCTGTTGTATGTTCCCTGAGTGGAATGACTGCAAGCATATATTCTTGTATCGAGAGGTTGTTAGTAATGGTGCTTCATAATATTCATAAAGTTGAAGGGCTGTAAAATATAATCCTAATACAATACCAATTGTGCTGTTTTAACATTGTCAGTGCTTTCATCCAACGCGAGAGAAACGGCTATAAATTCATGGACCTCGGTTTGTAGTCTTTTTTCGGTTGTTTCTGCTAATTTTGTGTATCCTTCTCTGTATGGTTCGTGGTGATAATGCAATATTACTAAAAATATCATACTGTTCAGGGCAAGTTATGTTGGCAACTTTACTCTCAAATTTTTTATGAAATCTCCATCACTAAAACACCTCAGTGACTGAGCAATCTCCAAAGCAACAGCATAGCTGGCATGAAGTTGTCTATCAGTTATAATATTTGAATTAATATTAGGTGTATTATCTGAATATTGCTCTTTGAGCTGTTGCAGTTGGTTAGTCCGATCTAGACCTGAAAAAAATAAAATGAACAAAGGGCACTACATCAGTGTTATGCTACTTTAAATCATGGTGTAAATTTATGAATACATGCTTGCCTATAATTGTATGGTGATCTTATGAGATGTATCATAATGCCGCTTGATGTTTCATTGATGAGTGCCTTAGCACAACAAACACCTTACGTTACATGATGAGAGAAGAAATCATCAAAGTGCTATTCTATATATCAAATTTAATAGACCAGGAATAATTAGATGCACTCTAATTCTATGAATATACTAAGACTTTAAGTTAAATAAACTAATATTCTTCAACGTTATAAATAAAAAAATGTATCTTTAAATCTTAGTATGTCTTTGACAGACATGTTTAGAAGTACAGGTAAATACCACAGGACAGTCTGCCCGTGAACGGTGTGTATGCAGTGCCAGTTAAGGCTTTGAGGGAGGGGGAGACAGAGTAAGTGCAGCCCCTGACACGTCATAGTTGCAAGGCTTCATTGAGTACATGTTTGCCGATGCCTGATATAAATGAGTTTATTACATTAAGTTTAAGAGCAGTGCCAGTGTTTCTGGTTGTCATAGAACGTTCTGTATGATGGAACAGAATCCAAATTCCCATTACAATTACACTAGCCTGCAACAGTTTCCCAGTTTTGATGAACATAGGGTATTTGTAGGGAAATTTTTTTTTTTGAAAATGATAACAGTTTTTCCATAACACCTACCATTTTTATGCAATTCAAAATTTTATTAATTAAGCTAGACACTAGACCTATACAGTAATATGTATGTATGAAACTATAATTATGATTATTATAGGTCCATAATTTTATAACTAAAGATGAATGACATTCATTTTGAATCTTCAGCTTATTTAGAAAATAAACCACCCCTTATGTTCTTCTGTGATGAGCTGATAACTAACCTAAGCAGTTTGATTGTGATTGGCTAGTATTTATTTATCTCTACGCAACCATGTGCAGGCAATAAAGCTTTCAACTATTGAATCTTAGACAAACATTCATTACTCACCCTTATATGGATACATCTGTATAAAGGTATATCTGAACTTTAGTTGCTTCTTATAACTCGCGGTGATCGGTAGTGCGATTTCCGGAAAAGGTTTATCATTTCTATTTCTTTATTTTTAGTTTGTATTGTGTCGTGGTACATTTTTAACAATGGATTCAATCTCTTCTAGGAGAAAATGTGTGAACAATTCTAATAACACCTGTTACGTGTGTGGTTTTTTCTTGCCACAGAAGCAGAAAACTAACATTACATCATTTATTAAAAATGTGTATTTTGCATATTTTAATGTTAAGCTAGGACATCAAAACCAAACATGGGCTCCACATACTGTTTGCAAAACATGTAATGAAGGACTAAGGCAGTGGTACACTGGAAAACAGAAATCAATGAAGTTCGGGATTCCTATGATATCGCGTGAACAAAAAATCATTAGGATGATTGTTACTTCTGCATGTGTAACATATCTGGTTTCAATAAAAAAAAAATCAAAAATTAAATATCCAGATGGTCTTGTATCAGCTTTAAGACCTGTGCCATGTGGAATATATCTCCCTATTCTTGTTCCACCAACTCATATAGAGGATACCGAGAGTTCAGTCTCTGGGCCAACAGATAATTCCAATGTTGATGAGTATTTCCCAGCACACACTGTTGAAGACAAGTCACGGAATTTTAGTCAAGAAGAGTTGTACGACTTAGCTAGAGATTTAGATTTTACCAAGGACAAGAGCGAATTACCAGGATGAGATTAAAAGAGAAAAATCAGCTGGGCCCAGACACCACATTTTCCTGGTATAGGAATAGAGATAAAGTATTTACCAAATTCTTTAAGATTGTTACTGCAGTGATGTGCCAGGTTTAATTCAACAACTAGGAAGACCGACATATAATAGTAACAACTGGCATTTATTTATTGATGTTTCAAAACATCTATTATTGCATAATAGAAGTGAATTTGCCTCAGTACCACTTGCACATTGTTTTCCTAAGAGAGTCATATGGAAATCTTGAAACCATTTTAGAAAAGATTAATTACCAGGAACATTAATGGCTATTATGCGGGGACCTAAAGGTATCCAGTATCTTACTAGGGCAACAAGGAGGTTATACAAAACACCCATGTTTTTTTATGAGAATGGGGCAGTAGAGATAGGGTTAAACATTAGACAACGAGAGAATGGCCTAAGACAAAAAGTTGAACTCCAGGAGAAAAAAATGTAATTTGTGCCAGTCTAGTTGATCCAAAGAAAATGTTATTACCTCCATTGCATATAAAACTAGGTATTATGAAACAATTCGTGAAAACATTGGAACAAAATGGTTCGTGTTTCATATATTTGAGTAGTACATTTTCTGTGATGTCTGAAGCTAAGGTAAAAGAGGGCGTATTTTATGGACCTCAGATAAAGCAGCTAATGAAGGACAGTGCACTTTTGCATGTCATGAATGATAGAGAGCTTCAAGCATGGTGTGCTTTCAAAGAAATAGTTGATAAGTTTCTGGTAAATACAAAGGATCTGCAATATGAAGTAATTGTTAGAAATATGTTAGAAAAGTTACGAATACTTGGGTGTAATATGAGTTTAAAAGTTCACTTTTTGTATTCACATCTAGACTATTTTCCTGATAATTTAGGATCCCTCGGTGATGAACAAGGTGAAATATTCCATCAAGAAATCAAGAAGATGGAGAGTAGATATCAGGGTCGGTGGAATGTTATGATGCTAGCGGACTACTGTTGGTGCTTGAAAAGGGAAATCGCTCAACCAGGCTATAAACGTAAATCAATGCAGGCATTCTTCTGGGAAAGGAAAATGTAACTTCCTACCCTCTTTTACAGGTATGTAGGTATTTATTTTTATTGTTTAGTGAGAAATTTTTCATTCTTTATTTTATAACAGTTTTTATACATAAAACACACCATTTTTCATTATTTTCATTATAATGGTGATTTGTAGAAAAACCTTACATGATAGAGAAAAACTGTAGTCACCAATCAATTTAGCACATCGAAATTAGTTAATATCACCTTTCAGATTTCAAACTGGCAGGGAAACATTTTTTTTTTGCAGGCTAGTGTTATTATTGATTCTGTACAGTACTGGGATATCTTCAAGATTACAACAATGGTGAATTTATTGCCAATTCATACCATAAAATTGAAAAATAAGAAGACTTGAAAGTGGTTAATTTTTTCGTCTGTAGTTCGTTCCAAAATATTTTCAAATTATTACTTATCACTTACTTCATTAAGATATAGCAAACACAGCTGGGAGGAGGAGGAGGAGGAGGTGGAGGTGGAGGTGGAGGTGGAGGTGGAGGTGGAGGTGGAGGTGGAGGTGGAGGTGGAGGTGGTGGCGGTGGCGGTGGCGGTGGCGGTGGCGGTGGCGGTGGCGGTGGCGGTGGCGGTGGCGGTGGCGGTGGCGGTGGCGGTGGCGGTGGCGGTGGCGGTGGCGGTGGCGGTGGCGGTGGCGGTGGCGGTGGCGGTGGCGGTGGCGGTGGCGGTGGCGGTGGCGGTGGCGGTGGCGGTGGCGGTGGCGGTGGCGGTGGCGGTGGCGGTGGCGGTGGCGGTGGCGGTGGCGGTGGCGGTGGCGGTGGCGGTGGCGGTGGCGGTGGCGGTGGCGGTGGCGGTGGCGGTGGCGGTGGCGGTGGCGGTGGCGGTGGCGGTGGCGGTGGCGGTGGCGGTGGCGGTGGCGGTGGCGGTGGCGGTGGCGGTGGCGGTGGCGGTGGCGGTGGCGGTGGCGGTGGCGGTGGCGGTGGCGGTGGCGGTGGCGGTGGCGGTGGCGGTGGTGGTGGTGGTGGTGGTGGTGGTGGTGGTGGTGGTGGTGGCGGCGGCGGCGGCGGTGGAGATGATGATCTGATACGTACCTGCGTTGGTGTACTGACTTGTGAATCTCTGCGCATGTTGGTTTTGTTTGAATCTGACCTTTCATCCATTACCAAACTATCATCATCCATATCCTCGTCTTCATCTACATCACTCCCTGTAAATGTGAGGTATTTGACAGTTTCGCAAAAATGAGGCATTTAAGTTTGTGACTATTCTTAATAACCAAATAATAGTTCTCCCAGTTGCATTACATTTGATGTCATGCTGTTATGTATAAATTCATTACACGAGGTGCTAGAGCTGAGTTGAGGATGAAAACAGCAAGGTAACAATTGAAATTGTATGTTTTATTTATGCATGCTCTTTAACTCCTATGGTTTTCAGCATCCCATTCTATGCTGGGCAATAAAGATTGTTTAATTTTACTCATAGGCCTCTTTATCAGCTTAAGGTTCTTCTATGTGCTGGAAATCTATGATATAGAACCAGTGGCTTACTTCCCTTCAAAAGGAAGCTATGCTAAGAGGGTTTACGCTTGAAAAAATTCACTGCCCTCTGCTGGATTTGAATGTACAACCTTGGGAATCCGAGGCTGGCATGTTATCCCTACACCATGGAGGATGACTTCTCAAGTGATGCTACACACCTTGGATGGAAGTATATATGACAGCCTTGTTGAGGACATCTGGGAACAAGAAAAGCTGCGTCCAATACTAGTGCACATGGGTACAACTGCGACTGTAAACAAACATGATGTGGTAAAGAGCTTGCCTTCAAGAAAACGAATTGGTCCTACCAGCTAGTAATGATATCAGGTGATATCTTACTGTAGAGGAAGCTTTGTTGAAGTTGGACCTGGTGGAGCACTGCAAGCCTGTGGGTGTTCACTGCAACTGTGATTGAGCATGTATTTTCTTCTTAACGGTGCTGTCAATTGTTGTATCCCAGAGTTTCAACTTGCAGAGTTTTTACATGCCAATATGGGCCGGTTTCACCAATCAATGTTAAGTTATAATTGTGTTAAACTGATTTAACACTGAAGTTAACGCAAATTCTGTTTCATCGATCAATGGTACCTTTAACATAAAGTTAAACTCGATGTTAATTTAACATTGGTGTATCCCTGAGTTAAGGCATTTAATGCATGTTAGAAGTTGGAAAATGGCTGCAGCCAACCAAGCTGTTTATGCAGGTTTGCTGAATTTGAAATTTTAGAATGCATTTCTAATGGAAGAATGGATGTGCATAAAAATAAATTTCAAAACCTGCAAAAGGAGGAGCTTTTAAAGCAATACACACTTTTCAAAGTGGTCATGTTTAATGATATGCCTGAATGGTAACAAGTCTGAAAATGTAATAAAGTTTGTAAAATTTTCTTCATGGTTACAATTCACATGACGACACGTTGCAGTGCATTTATTTACAAATTTCTAGGGCATGCAATCTTATTTATGTGGCTATATGTGCTTTGTTTCTGATAATATAGGTTGTGCTTTAATACTCTATTTGAATTTTGTTCTAGTTCTGGACATGTGCAAGATATTAAAATATGATGGCAACAAATGAATCAACATAGGTAATATTTCTCAATTAATACAAATTAAGCAAGTATTAAACATATTTTAAATACCTATTTTAAACTATAATTGATATACTATCATTCTGACCTTAAACATTTCATCGCAGTTTATATAATTCTTTGCCTACTTAAATATGTTGCAAGTGTACTGTGCTCAAAGGATGTAGGCAATTGTTTCATCGTGCTGTACAGTGCTTCACGAGACATTTTTTATTATGAATTTGCTACCTCAGTTGATTTGTAGTTGTCCCTATTTTGGATGGATAAGGTAACAAATAATATTCAACCAGATGCAGCTTAAAAATGGATACATTTGTAGATTAACTAGCTGAAATACCTGGCATTGTCTGTGGTTTGATGGTTTATCCCTACCACTTTTGGACTTAGGTTGCACTTACCCAATAGCCATGTGTTTCTTTGGAGACATTTAAAAGAGTATTACTTAATACAGTTAAACAAAGAGTTAATTAAAACTATGAATTGTATTTATTATTTATTTATGCCAACAAACTTACTGTTGGTGTTTTTAAACACACAAGCCATGTGTGGGCAATGTTTGAGAGGTAGAACTGGAACTTAAACATTTAATGCCACAGCTCGGATTTGAACCACAGACCCTCCACTTACTAGTGAGGTGCTCAAACCATTAAGCTACTGTGACAACCTGCCAGAATGACATTGAATTCTCAAACCAGTTTGTCTTTTTTCTGTTAAACCACAAAGGCAATCTCACATCAGAGACAATTACCCCAATGGTCACTTAGTATTGCAAGTACTTTATGTCCCAGGATTAAATAACCTTCAGATGGTAATTATTATTTATGTCAACAAACTTACTGTTGGTGTTGTATGAATTGTATGTTGAAGAGCAAGTAGTGGAGAACATGGGAATTATTATGTAAAAGAAAAGTGAGTAGAGAAAATTTAACACTTAGAAGTACAAATTTTTAAGATTGGTCGACCAATGTCGGAGTGTATCACCTTCATACATACGAACAGTGAAAGAAAAGAGAGCAGAGAAGCTGTGTGAATTAAATACACATTTCTACTTCAACCATGGTATGAATTGTATGTTGAAGGGCAAGTAGAAGATATGTGAATGTGTTATGTAAAAAAGATCAAGTAGAGAAAACCATAAGAAATGTAATATGCTGCATAGTAAAATGGATACCATAAAAACCTCATCTATGAAAATACATACACATTCTAAAGTAAGAACAAATTAGAAACTAAAAACTTCACTTATCTTAGTATTATTTGCTGACCCTGGGTTTCAAGCTGTGTCCAGCTCATTCTCAAAGCCATATAAACAAATTCGTTACCAAGCTACAATCTTTTATTTTTTCCTGAAAAACAAATACTCTTATTCAATTTTTATTTACCAATCTCTGAAAACAAAAATTTATAAATACAATCTATAGATGGTAATTCGAAGTTCATGACACGGTTTCTGTTTTTTAAAATAATTTTTTTTTCCCAAACCATTAAATCTATAGGATTACTTCATTGCTTTAATAATTTAACTTCTGGATTAATTTCATGATTAAATGACCAAAAATGATCTGCCACAGCTGATTTATCAGTTTGTTTATATTCAATATTTCTAAAATGTTCTTTTATTCTGGTTTCTAGATGACGTTTAGTTTTACTAATATGTTGTTAGCTAATGCTGGAATTCTGACAATGAAGTCATTAATCCTCTTGCTCTCCAATATTTTTCACTGATGGATGGGGCACTAGAAGTGGCCGGGCATATTTGAAGGTGGTCTCGATCCATTTCCTCTTGCAGATCACATAGAGGACAGAGTGGTGAAGAATATATCCCAATTCTGTTTAAATGTTTTGCCAGACAATCATGTCCTGTAATCAACCTGAAGGTTGCAACTGCTGTTTTTCGAGGATACTCAGGAATCACTGTTTGAATGTTTGGTAGTTCCCATCTTTTATTCTTTGATTTTTCATAGTAATATTTTGCAACAATTTTTTTGAATTCAGAGTTGACTAATCTTTTAGCTGCATAAAATGGTAGATTAACTATAGATTTTTGTACACCGCTGGTACCCCTTTTTGCAAGAAAATCAGCTTCCTCATTACCACTCAGTCCACAGTGAGCCGGTATCCATTGGAAGACTAGGTGTTTTTGAAGTGCTGTTAGATGGCTAAGCATCTTCCAACATTCTATAATAGTTTGGTTTTTTGGTGACAACTTGGAAGTAATTGCTATAATTGCTGCCCTGGAATCTGAGAGAATAACTGCTTGCTGAAAATGTGAAATTCTGTACAAAAGATTTTGTAGGGCCATTCGAATTGCTTCAATTTCTCCATCAAAGTTAGTAGTTCCATAACTTAAAGATTTGTAATAGGAAAAGAGGTGACATGTGACTCCAGCACCTGCTCCATCTTGGTTTGATATCAATGATCCATCAGTATAAATATGGAGCCACTCATGTTCTGGAAATCTAGTATGGATTGTCTCTAATGCCAATAATTTTAGAACACTAGTTGGAGTATCACTTTCCTTAACTTCTTCTGTCAGGTGTAAATAATATGTGATGTCTAATGTTTGTGTCGGATTGACTTTAGATATGAAGTTTTCCTTTGAATTATGAAGGTGTACATCCTTCTTGATGTCTTGAATTTTGGAAAGAAAGCTCTCCTGAGTCTTTAGTGTATGTGTAAAATTTCTCTTGTGCCATGTATTGAATGGGAGTCTGATCAACTTTTCGTGTTGAATAAGAGCCGCTTTTTCTATTTCATATTCAATGGGGTATTGGTTGGTTAGTATTTCCATAGCTGCTATTGGTGTGGTTTTGATAGCACCTGTAATTAACCTCAGACTTTGGTTTTGAAAGATTTGAATTTTTTTTGTGTTTGCTGTTACAAGAACTTCGCTGCAGTAAGTAAATAATGGTTTGATATATACGTTGTATGTTGTGTTAAGCGTTGCTCTGGAACATCCCCACTTCATTCCTGTTAGACGTTTTAACAGTGAAAGGCGCCTCTCTGCTCTTTGTATTACATTTTCTATTTGTTTGGTCCATGTAAGTTTGGTATCAAATGTAACTCCTAAATACTTTGCTTCCTTTGTTTCTGGTAATTGTTGACCCTCAAAATTTAGTTTTATTTTTAGTGGTTTTTTTCTTAGTGAAAAGATTTGGTAGTTTGATTTTGTTGTATTAACAGTCATTAAATTTTCTTTGGTCCACCTCTGTAAGTTGGTTAAGGATTGTTGCATGGTTTTTTCCAGTTCTGTACTTTTGCTTTTTGGTTTTGAAGTCCACATTACCAAGTCATCAGCAAATAGTGCACACTTCACGCCTGATTCTTGTATTTGTTGTGGTAGATCATTAATAAATATATTAAAAAGTGTAGTGCTGAGCACTGCACCTTGTGGCAAGCCACGGTGTATTTGTTTATATTTAGATATATTTCTTCCATATCTGGTTGCAATAAAGCGTTGTGTTAGGAAATGACATAGCCATGAAAACATTGGACCTTGTATCCCTATTTTTTTTACTTTCTTTAGTAGTTTTGTTCTGCATATAGAATCATATGCACTTTGAAAATCAATAAAAACTGATAAATTATCTTCTTTTCTATTGAAGGAGTCTTTGATTTCTTGACTGAGAAGTAAGACCTGTTCATTTGTAGAGTGGAACTCTCTGAATCCAGCTTGACATGGAGATATTAAATTTTGTGATTCTAGGAACCAATTTAACCTGTTTGACACCATTCTTTCCATCACTTTTGCTATTATGCTGGTAAGAGCTATTGGTCTATAATTTTTTATTTCTGATGCTGTTTTGTCTTTCTTCAAGAGTGGGACAATTATTGCTTTTTGCCATTCAGCAGGTACAGTGGTTTTCCAGGATAGATTGTAGAGTTTCAGTAGCTGTTGTTTTGCTGTTTTTCCAAGGTTTTTTATGAACTCTGAATGTATGTGATCTGGTCCAGGAGACTTTTTGTTTTTTAGATTATTTATTGCAATGTTCAATTCTTGCATATTAAAATTTTGAAAAAAGATATTGCACTGAGTGTTAGGATTACATTCTCTTTCTTGTTTCGAATCTTTCTTAAATTCTTTACGTTCTTTTTTATTATTTCTTGTTACTTTGTGTGCATTTGCATAATATTTATTGAATGTTTCGGCTATGACTGCATCATTTACTAACATTTTATTGTTGTGTATGATAGGTGTGCTGTTGTTTTCTTTCCTGTCCTTGACATTTTTTATGAACTTATGAGCTTTGTTACCATCTGTCCTATAATCCATTTTTTCTAAGAAATTATTAAAGTGATTCCTTTTAGCAGTATTAATTTCTTTTTTTAGTGAGGCACATTTCTTCCGCCATATTTGTGTATCTGATATGTTTTTTGTTTGTTCAGCTGTATTTCTAGCTATATCCCTTTGCTTTTTCAGTTCTTCTAACTGGGGGTTCCAAAAGGGTTTGAAATTTTTGATTCTTCCACGAGGAATATGTTTTTTTGCAGTTTCTAGGATGACTTTACAGAATTCTTTGTTCATATGATCTGGTTGGTCATGCAGCTGTGAGTTTGTTTGTTCTTTAAATTTATGTTCTAATTCAGTTTTATATTTGTTCCAATCTGCTTTTTTGAAGTTCCAATACAGATTCGTAAGACCTTGACTGTTATTTGTATTCTCTAGTTTTATATCAGCAATTACCGCTCTGTGACCAGAACTTGGATCTTCTATAACTTTTTTTTTTAATTTTTGAAACAATATCTGTTGTAGCTAACAAGAGGTCTGGGTTACTGCCCGCTCCAGAATAATGTATGAAGGTTGTGGGATCTTCTTTACTATAAATCAGTTCAAAAGTTGTGGTATTCAAAAATTCTTCCACTATCTTCCCTGTAGAATCCACTTTTTCATAACCCCATCTTTTGGAATGTGCATTGAAATCCCCAATTACGATTGTTTAATTTAATTGGTCAATAAGTGAGAGATCCGGTACATTCCTGGGAGGATTGTAAATACTGTATAAATGTAGATGTGTTTTGTTATCCCAAAAATTTAGCTTTATTAATTCGCTTTTATCTGTGTTATCCATTTCTTTAACAATTTCAAAGGAGGTTTTAATATCCTTTTTGACTCCAACTAATATTCCACTACTTATCTGTCTATTTCGCCAATATAAACTTTACCAATATAAACTTTATCACAATCTAAACAGCTAAATTGATAAATGCCAGATTTTTTATAATTTGGTATTTTATCTTTTTTTGAAAAATTAAGTAAATTTTGTATATTAAATTTATTTTGAGGGACCAAATTTATTCCATATTCTTTAAAAATCCTTGTAAATTTTTTATTAGCCCATGGATGGTAAGTAAACTTTTTAAAAATACAATTATCTTTTTTTTTTTTTTTTTTTTTTTAAGGGTTGAAACTTCTTTGACAGCTTTTTGATACTTAAATTCCTCTATCCTTTTATGTATAAAATCTGTATTAAAACCATTAATTACTGCAGTGTTAATAATGTGTTTATATTCTATGTCAAATTCATCTTTATTAAGGGGTATATTTATTAACCTATAAATTAAACTATTAAAAACAGCAAATTTATGTGCAAAAGGATTAAAACTTTTATATTTTATGTACTTATGAGTGTGAGTAGATTTTCTGTAAATACCAAATTTCAATTTATTGTTATGTCTTTTAATTTTTAAGTCCAGAAATGAAAGGAATCCATTATTCTCAGTTTCCAAAGTGAATTGTATAGCTTTATCTTGTAAATTTAAAAGTTTTAAAGCATCATTTATCTGTTTTTTTAGGGACAACAGCAAAAATGTCATCCACATATGTATACCATATTTTAAAAATTAGAGGGAATGATTTTGTAATTTGAGTTTAAAAAAAACTCATGAAAAGATTAGCAAGAAATGGCGAAAGTGGACTACCCATTGCCAAGCCAGAAGTTTGTTGAAAAAAATTACCATTAAAACTAAAGAAATTTTGATCTAAACAAAGATTTGTAAGTTTTACAAAATCATCTATTAAGTCATTGTCTAATTCTAAAGAATTTAACCATTTTTTTAAAAAAATCAAAAGCTTTTTTCTAGGAATGCTAGGAAATAAAGCAATTACATCAAAAGAAACGAGTTTATCATTATCAGACAATATTATGTTATTAATCTTAAAGCTTTAAAAGATTTGACTATCGCTCAAAGCCTACTGCATTCCCATTTTCTCCTTGAACCTACTAGATAAACAACAAGATAATATCTGCAAATGTTTATCTCAACTAACACGAAGAAGATATAGGAATAAGAGTTTGTAGGAATGGTTAGTATAAGAGCAGATGGGGGTGGGGGGAGGGTAGTATGGTTTTAGGGCACTCAACTGCTGTGGTCATTAGCACCCAAGCAACACTAAAAGCATAAAAAGGTAAAAATGAAACCAACAGGTCTAAAACTAAAACAATAAAACATTAAAACCATCACCAATACAGTGTCAGCAACTGCAAAGTCGGGTGAAAATGTTCCAACATTAATGGATAAAACAGCTCGCATCAATGGCCAAACGTAAAAGGATAAAAGATCAATATGCAAGTCAGACATTTGCACACAGTTCGCTTAAACGAATAAAACCTAACACATGCTCTACTGCACCGGTAGTGTCTGCCAGCAACTCAGCCAGGTTTGCTGTCAGGCCTAGTGAGTCACGGAGCTGACGTAAATACTGACACTGAACTAAAACATGCCGCACCGACAGAGGCTCATGACAATGAGCACAGAGCGGTGCAGCATCAGAAGATAAAAACTGACCATGACTAAAATTGCGGTGCCTGATACGCATTCTGGCTAAAATTACTTCCTCGCGGCAGGAGGCACGCGAGGAAGTCCACCAGGCAACACCTCCCGTAGTTTGTTCCCCTGAAGGCAATGCCAGTCATCACTCCACCGAGAAAAGACCTCATGACGTAAAAATGTGCTAAAATCAACAAAGGGGGAACAGAAGAGTTAAAACGCCTGGGAGCTAAAACTGCTCCTTACCAGCAGCATCGACAGCCTCGTTTCCTTGCAGACCTACATGTCCAGGTACCCACACAAAGGAGACGCAAGTGCCAGCACTGGCGAGGGAGTGAAGGCAACCCTGGATACGCTGTACCAGGGGGTGGTAATGATACAGCGTCCATAGGCTCTGAATGGCACTCAAGGAATCTGAGCAAATGATCCATTTCTGCAAGGCTTGTCAACGTATAAATAAAAGTGCTTGGTAAATGCTAAAAAGCTCTGCAGTAAAAATCGAGCACTGCGCTAAAAGACGAAAGTTAAAACTCTGACGATCATGAATAAAGGCACACCTGACTCCGCGCTTGTCCTTCGAGCCATCAGTGTATATAAAACTACCCGGGCCTATCTGCGCCTGAAGATCTAAAAAGGCCAAATGAAGGACTGAACCTGGTGTCAAGGACTTCGGCATGGACACCTCAGATTAACCTGGATTTCAGAGCGGAGCCATGGGGGAAACCGTGTTTCTCCTCTGGCAAGTGTCGTTGGGAAATCAACATCACACAGTCGAAGCAGAGAATGAAACCGAACGCCAGGAGGGAGTAGGGCCAGGGAGCACTTTGAGTATAGACAGTCCAGAGAATCATTAAATGAAAGAATTTAGATGGATTTTCCGGCAAACTACAAAGGCCACAGGTGTAGCTGCAAAGAAGAACTTCACGCCGATAAGAAAGTGGAGGTTTGGCAGCTTCCGCACACAGGCTGATAACTGGACTCATTGGAAAAGTGCCAAGACTCAAGCGGAGACCACGGTGATGTGTAGGATCAAGACGTTTCAAAATCGACAGGCGAGCCGACGAATACACAATACAGCCGTAGTCCAGTTTAGATCGGACCAAAGAGCGATACAACCTTAAAAGTACAGTCCGATCAGCTCCAAAGGATGTGGCACTAAAAACGCATAAAACACTAAGAGAACGGTCACACCTGGCCTTCAAATAAGATATATGAGAGGCCCAGCTAAGCTTCCTGTCAAACACCTATCCCAAAAATTTCTCCTCGTCTGCGAGAGGGAGAACATCTGGGCTGAGGTGAAGAGAAGGGGAAAGAAATGCCTTCCGGCACCAGAAGTTCACAAAGACGGTTTTCTTGGCAGAGAACTTGAAGTCGTTTTCCAGACTCCAATGAAGAGGCGGTCAAGGCAGAGTTGGAGTGCCATTCTAAGAGATGAGTATGCCGAGAACTACAGTAAATGGCAAAATCATCCACAAAAAGGGAGGATGAAACACCAGCGGGAACACACTCCACAATGGGATTGATGGCCACAGCGAATAAGGTGACGCTGAGTACCGAGCCCTGCGGTACTCCGTTCTCTTGAGTAAAAACACGAGATAAAACAGAACCAATCCGCACTTGTAAGACTCGAGCCCTCATAAACTCTTGGATAAAAAGGGGCAGATGACCCCAAAAGCCCCATTTATGGAGGGTACGAAGAATTCCGTACCACCAGCAAGTGTCATACACCTTCTCAAGGTCAAAGAACACAGTGACCATTTGACTTTTCCTCAGAAAGGCATCCATGATGTGCCTCGAAAGCGAGACTAAATGGTTGACCGTTGAACGGAAGCGACGAAAACCGCACTGAACGTTGACTAGCAGACGATTAGATTAATCATGCCCTCCATCACCTTGCAAATGGCATTGGTGAGAGAGATCAGACAGTAACTGGAAGGGAGATGACGATCCTTCCCTGGTTCTAAAATCAGAAGGACGTTGGCCTTTCCCCAAGCGGATGGAAAAGTAGTGGTATGCCAGATGCGGTTATACACCTCCAAGAGAAAGAGCGGAAGAAAGGTGCTGTAGCATTAAAACGTGAACATCATCCGGTCCTGGAGTCACCGGTTTGGAAGAAGTGTGGGCCCGCTCCAGCTCCGTCGTGGTAAAAAGGGCATTGCAACACTTGCGGTTAGAAGAGGGAAAGAGAATTTTATGCGACTCAGCCCGGGTCGTGAGGGTTAAAAATCTTGGGTGAAAATTCGAAGAACTGGAAATGCCAGCAAACGCCTTGCCCAGCTCGAGCAACAGCTCAAGGGCAAGCGATGGTGTCATTATTAATCCGCAGCCCAGGTACCGTGGAAGCTGAGATTTTGCCAGCCACATGGCGGAGCTTGTCCCAAACAGATGAAGGGGTGTGGTAATTAAAATACTCCACAAACCGGAGCCAGGATGTCCTTTTACTGACCTGTATGATACGACAGGCTCTAGCACGCTGTTGCTTGAAGGTAACCAGATTCTCTAGAGTGCGATGATGCCGGGAAACTTGAAGTGCAGCCCTGCGTGCACGGATAGTGGCTCAGCATTCATCAGTCCACCAGGGAACCGGTAATCATCGCGGTTGAGAAGACGACTGTGGGATTGCACGCGAAGCAGCGGAGATGATAATGGGAGTAAGGTGTTACACCATCTGGTCAACATCATCGAACAGGTGGTCTTTGAAAGCAGCGCAGCGACAATAAAGAGGCCAGTTGGCTTTGTTTAATTGCCGGGTGGGTACACGTGATGGCAGAGAGCAGTGCGATAACAGGCTAATAACACAAGGAAAATGATCGCTCGAGAAGGTGTCAGAGACGATGTTCCACTGAAAATGATGTGCAAGCTGTGCTGAGCAGACAGATAAATCCAGGTGGGGAAAGTGTGCCGGAAGAATCAGAAACAAAAGTGGCTTCACTGGTGTTAAGGAGAGAGAGACAATTCTGGGTGAAAAAATCAGCTAGGTAGGTTCTCCTTACGCATGACCTAGATGAGCCCCAAAGAGGATGATGGGCATTGAAGTCTCCCAGCAGAAGATAGGGCGCTGGGAGCTGGACAACAAGGGCCACAAGGTCCGCAAAAGCGAAGGGAGAACCAGGTGGAAAATACAAGGAACACAGGGTGAAACTAAAGCCGGGTAAACTGAGGGTGACAGCCTCAGCTTGCAAGGTAATGGTAAGAGTGATAGGTTGGTAAAAAACGTGGTCTTGAATCAGAAGTATGACACCACCATGTGCAGGAGAACCAGGTTCCGGTGCAAGGTTGAAACGCACCGGAATAAAGCCAGGCAAAGTAAAAGGGTCCTGTGGGCAAAGTTTGGTCTCCTGTAAGCACAAGACAATAGGAGAGAGCGATTTGGTTAAAAGCTGTAATTCGACTCTATGTGTGCGTATGCCATGTGTATTCCACTGAACGAGGAGCATCCGGAGAGAAAGGGAGTGCGCTGTTTAGAATCACTTGGGCTGCGTCTGGCGCTTTAACTTGGCCTTCAGCTGGAGTGTGGGACCAGGGCTTGCAGGAGGTGGTGGCTCCTCCTCCATTGGTTCTTCCTAAGGAAGAGGCTCAGCAGCACCGGGGGCGGAAGATAGTGCTGCAAAACGATTGCCCGTAGTCAAAGGATGCTTAGCTCGACTGCAACCTGGGCATCCTGAGATCGGGATCTGTGAGGAGGCGAAGGAGAACTATCTTTTAAGCTACATGGGTCACTGCCTGAGGTCTTAGGATCTTTCAGAAAGTTGGTGCGTTTTGGCTGCGTTTTAAATTTGTGAGGCCCTAACCAACGGATATTGTTTTGGAAGCGGCGCAACCAGAAGTCAATGCTGTAATAGTAGGAGTAGCGACTGCAGTTAGAGGTACAGGACTAGTTTGTGTACTCATATTCCGCTTTTGGACTTGGGTTTGCACCACTGAGCTAAACATACCAAATCTCAGGAGAGAAGGCTTGCGAGCTAGATGGCGTTTGCAGGCTTCATTGAAACATAAGCATTCTTTCACCCGCAGATCTTGGATGGCCTTCTCAGCCAGAAACCGTGGGCAATCGCTGGAAGTCGCTGGATAGGGCCCCTACAATTTACACAGAAAACAGATAAACAAGCTCCGTCGTGGGCATCCTTTGCACACATAGCGCAAACAGCCGTAGCAAATTTGCAAGATACCCTAGTGTGACCAAAGCGTTGGCACTGAAAACAACGCATTGGGTGTGGTATATATGGCCGAATATTTATAACCTCGTACCCTGCCTTAAGTTTCGATGGGAGATCAAGCTGATTGAACGTAAGGAAGATAGTACGGGTAGGCACCTGTGCACCATCGCATTTGGCTTTGACATGATAAACCTCAGTAACACCTTGGTCCGACAGATAATTCAAAATTTCTTCCTCCGACATATCATCCAAAAGAGAGGTTGTGATGACTCTCTTGGATGAGTTCAAGCTATGGTGCTTCTCAACACGGATAGGATATCCATGGAGTAGTTTGACCTTTAGCAATCTGTCGCACTGGGTGGCTGTAAAAGTCTCAATCAATAGCGTACCATTTCTAGTCGGGTGCAAGACTTGACAGGACTGGCGATCTTATGTAGGCCCGCCTGGATGATAAAGGGATTCACTTTCAAGAAACTCTGTGACTCTTCCACTCTACTAATCACTAGGTACTGAGCTGCTGACACTGTGGTGACCTCTTTTTCATCGTTGATTTGTCGTCGTCTCTTCGGAGTGTTGATAGCCATAAAAGCATAAAAAATAATTCCATCCCCCAGTGCTCCCCACCCACCACGGAGCCCAACAAGAGGTCATCCCACTGGGATGACAGGGCTACACAGGGGATATAGCAGGCTCGCCGTCCCACTTACCCTGGAGATCAGTGCAATACCCAATCCTGGCCGATTGACTAGGGGTGGGTTAGTCCCTAGCTTCCCGTTTAGATGAAGCAGAAACCAAAGCGATGTATAGGAAATGCACACCCTCCCTGAATTCAGAAGAAAACTGAACCGAGCTCAGATATGCACCCCTCAACCACCAGGATAATCCTTTCCACCGACATGGGTCTCCACGTGGGTGGGCTTTTTGACTGGCTCCCTCACCACGAAGTGGAGCCCACATCAAGGGAGTCATTTGGCTCAGGGCCCCGGGTGCGCCAAACCCGTACCTACCGTAGTAGGTTCCCCTGGGGGCGTACAAGAGCAGAGAAAGTCATGTGAGTGCAACAGATCAGATTTTTATATATACAGATTAAGAACAAAACAGATTTCTAGCACAATTTACTTGCAACTTAATCGATGTGTACCAAGTTAAGTGCTATGGACTAACATTAGAACTGAAAGTTTTGTATTAAAAGCTGCAATGCACAGTTTGCCTGTGAAAATATCATTAAATTATTACCCTGATATAACAGGCTGTTACACTTACAACCTGAGTGGGGCAAGTTTTATCCCAGGTTTTCACTCTGCCCAAGCAGTTCTGATCATCAGTACAATATTTTGGCAAACACTTACCTAGAGAGTCAATACTAGAATCATCCTCCACTCCTTCCGGTGGTGGGTACATCCCCAATTCTGAATCAGATCCGGATGAACCATTGTCTCCCTTGCTAGGATAGTCGTCTTGCATATCCTCCTGTATAATGAAGTATATTTGTATCTATTACAGTCATGAAATATGTTCTGCACTAATCTATGTTGATTCCAAGCAGCTATAACTAAAAATAATCATACTTTATAAATAGCCACAAACATTCAAAGCTATTCTTAAATGTTGCCAATAATTGCCAATAGATTTTTCTTTTAAACTATTCCAAAATATTTATGAACGTAATAAGGGCTATTATTTATAACTGCTGAATAACCTACCCCTTCAGAAAGATCTTGCTGATGTTCCATCTTTATAGGCTTTTCAATAGAACTCTGGGGTTTTCGTCCACGACCTCCGCTCATCACATGTGGCATCACTGAAATTACATTGGTTAAAACAGTGATTGCTATGGTTCTTGTTCAACATGGTTATTAGCAGCTAGATTTCTCTAAGCAATAAGTGCAAGCAGACAGTGGTTTGTCTAAGAAAGTTGAGAGCACCTAGCTCCTTGATATTAACCTGATTATTATGGCAACCGTCTTGGTTGAATCACCAATACTCTCATCCAGGATGGTAGTTACTATTACCATGAATAGATTCACAGTGCAATATACAACACATATGTAGCTCTTCAACACAATCTGCAAAGAATGGCACATTCTGTCAGGGTATTATTCCTGAAATTCCTGGGTGTTAAGCTTTAACGTGTGCTGCAATTCATAAATCAGTTTGTACAATTTGTAAAATGTAAGTGTCCAAGATAACAGGCAGAAAAGACAATATTGAGCTCACAGAAGTAGCTTTTAACAACACTACAAATGACCACTGAAGTGCTCATACCAAATACAATTGAAAAGATATAATTACCCATGGTAATACTAAAGACAATTAATATGTAAATATTAATGGATACTTGCTCGTTTATTATCAAGGAAATGTTATATTGAAGAATAATAGAAAGTTGAATTAAGCTCATAAAAACAAATATGCACTGCTTAGGTGATAATTATTGTTTATTTATGCCAACAAACTTACTGTTGGTGTTTTTAAACACACAAGCTGCATGTGGGCACTGCTTAGATTGTATTGTGGTAATGTTCATTATAACCTATACAGTAGACCTACGCTAATCTGAACTAATAGGGACTGAACCCTGTTCAAATTAGTGAGAAACTTGGATTAAGTGGATTTTCCTGAAATACGACAACACATTGACTTTAAGCATTTATGTGTTAGTATTAATATGATTGAAAGTAGGAAATTAGTATTTGACAAGTACATTCTGAGAATGCTGCTGCAACTGCTAGTGATGTAATGTTTATACAACGTTGGCAAAACATTGTCTCTTCAAATTGTTTCAGTGCATCTCATCTTCATTCCAAGGATTAGGCAATGCTGCCTGTTCTGTCTTCAAAAGATGTTTGACCATCTTTAAATATGCACACCTGAAGCTATTAGCAGTAAAGCAAATTGATCCACAAATAACACAAAGTAATTGTGAGGAATATTGAGTTTAAGTCAATTTATTGAGGTGAAGTGTGAGTAATTACTTTGTGTTATTTGTGGATGTTTGAACATTGCTTTGAATTTGCGTCACAAGATCACTGACTTCACTTCTTAAGTGTTGATTTGCTTTTCTGTCATGTTTTCTAATTAACATAAAAAAAAATTGCACATTATTGTAGGTCTAGGCCTTCTGTTTTTTAGTTTTTGGGTATAGGATAGCCAACAGATTCACTGTTTACTCCTATGGTATTTATTTCATGTTTTTCTGTGCTAATAAATTTACGTTTTTACTTGGAAAAACTAGTTCTTCATTTTTTCCTGTTTTTAAAATTCAAAACAAATTTGCTAGATGTTTGGCTCAGTTGGGTAGACACTGGCCTACTGATCTCAAAGTTGTGGGTTCAAATCCAGCCCAGACCAATGGTTTTTAAGTGTGCTTAAAAACGACAGCTCCATGTCAGTAGATATAGTGGCATATAAAAGAAGTCCTGTGGGGCTAAATTCCGGCACATCGATGATGCTGATAAGATCCTGGCAACTGACAACATTGCTAAGCAATTAAATAATTGTAAGACTTAAAGCTTTCACGCAAGCATTATTAATCAAGGCTTCACGGGTGAACAGCCGTGTGAGATTTACAAACATTGAGCTTTCGGCCATTGTAGACTTCATGGCCTTCATCAGAATCAAAAGAACGACTGTGCTCCGCTCTCCATATATATATATACTATTGTTAGGTGGGAGGGGGTTGCACTGCCCAGGCCAATGAACAGGTGACGATTTGTGATTGGGTCTGCCGTTTTGGGGTATGGTTTTTTTTTTTTAAAGGGGAGACAGATAGAGAGTTGGAGATAAAAGAGTGGCTTATTTCGCCGGAAGTGCGGGATATGTAAGGATTTCACGGGGAGAATTGGGAGAGGTGTGGCGTTGTAACGAGGTTCCACTGAGCACCCTCGATATTCAGGTAATTGTCCAGTAAATTAAATTACCGGTAACGTGAAGGGTGGCCGGGTGACAGTCATGACCGAGGCCCTGGCTGGCACACACGGGGAGTTCGGCTTAAGATAGTTGGTTTCGGGATCATCTAGGTGAGCGTCTATAGTTGTAGGAATTTGGAGTGACGCCGCTACAGCGCATGTAGTCACACATCTCATCACAAGGCGCGCGACCATGATTGTAGAAGCCGTTTGTTGGATATTTTCTTCGCTGTGGTGGTGCCTGTTGTGGAGGAGTGGACGTATATGCGGAAATGTTAGGCTGTTGAAGTTGGCGTTGTAACTGTTGGTGATGTTTTGTTAGCTGGGGTTGTGGTTTGAAGTGGTGTTCCTCTGTTTGAGATCCTGTTTCCTGTGTTGTTGGAGTGGGGCTGTCCGCGATTTCCTCGATCCGAGCAAGCTCACGCTGGATGGATTCGAGAATTTCGGTGTTATCCAATTCAATCACTGCCGCTCGAAGTTCGTTGAGAAGCCTCGCGGCAGCGTTGAATCCGGTAGTAACCTTTTCTGGACGTCTTAGTCAGCAGGAAAGCAGACGGCAGACTTGGGCATACTGTCTACCGTAAGCCCACTCATACGGACCGCTATTTAAATAAAGTCTCAAATCATCATCCCAGACAAAAACGAGGCATGATTAAGACACTCGTAAACCGTGCTTCTCGCATTTGCGAGCCACACTTATTACAACAAGAACTCTGTCACCTTGAGAAAGCCTTACTTTCTAATGGATATTCTATTCAAGAGGTCAAAAGAGCCTGCCGCCCTGCCAAGCCGAAACCTGCCTCACAAAAAACAAACAAGCCCAAACATAACGGTATAGTTTTCCTGCCATATTTCCAGAATGTCACCGACCGTATTCAACACATACTACAACGGCACAGTATCAAGACTGTCTTCAAGCCCACCAGGCAACTGAACAGCCTATTACGCTCTGCTAAAGACCCCCGGGACCCCTTGTCATCAGCCGGTGTTTACCGTATTCCCTGTTCCTGCGGATCGGTCTACATCGGAACTACTCAACGCAGTATCAACACAAGACTCACCGAACATAAAAGAAGCTGCCGCCTGGGCCAAACAGATAAGTCCGCAGTTGCCCAACACGCCATTGAAGCGGAGGGAGAACACATAATTAAGTTCCAGGACACAAACATCCTTTCATCCACAACACACTACCATGCCCGGTTACAGCGCGAAGCCATTGAAATATATAAACATCCCAACAATTTCAACAAGAAAGAAGAAGTTTTGAAACTAAACAGCAACTGGTATCCTGTCATTGAAGGCAAGAAACGACATAAAACAGCAGAAACTGAAGCGATCCAATCAGGAGGCAACACCTTGAGCGAAGCCCGCCCCCTCCCACCGGCCGTGCGCCGCCCGAGCCAATCAGCGGAGGCCACTAGAAGGATAAATACCGCAGCTCCGACAGTCCACACCTCAGACGCTACGCTAACTTCTCCGAGGAGATTACGACCGCGCCACTGAAGATGTCCGCCGCAGATGTGGACGAAACGTCTGGGTTCTTCAACTCCAGCAGACCACGGCATAACAGCCCGGAAACAACTCCTAGTTATACTGACTCCGGCCGTGAAAGCCTTCGCTCTCTCAACTACAAAATAAACTACTACGTATAATAAGCCAAAGCCCCATACTTAGCACCATCCAAACAACTGCACGAAGACTTACACATGCATACGATAGATCAATTTATTAAGAAGCTAGCTTTCGATTTATACAATAAAATCTCATCGCACCACAATACAGTTATCACTGCACTTGGACAATACGAAACGACCATCGACAAACACAAGAGACCGCTATCCCTATTTGACAGAAACCTGACTAATCCAGACATACACGATGCCATAAACCATTTCCTTGACAGTCTTATACAGTAACCTAATCCACTGACTTTGCTTCTAAGTTACAGACATCCCACGTGACGTCCGTCTCCTACAGAGCCCTCCAAGACCTTGCGCTACCTAGCCAAGGCGGACCCAGGGGAGAGGGCCCCCTCGAGTGTCACACGGCGTGACGCGGACACGCGGCACATGATGAGTGTGGACACCAAGACGCCCTTGCGACACCTGAACTTGAAAGGCAACGTTCAAGCACAGACACGGCTCCCACTGAAGATGCCAAACACTGACAGGGCTCCCACTCTGGACACCAAGCACAGACACGGCTCCCACTGTGGACGCCAAGCACCGACACGGCTCCCACTAGGGACGTCAAACATAGATTAAGTAAAACTACTGTAAATTTCATTATCACTGTCACCTCCAACTCCCCAGGCTGTAGCCAGGACTTGATCATGACTGCAGCCCGGGACTTCGTCGTTGACGCGCTCGCATGCACTGCATGCCAGCATGAAACTGTACGTTATTGACCGGGGTGCAAATGCGGGACCCGACTGTCATACGCACAATCATTCATTAAAATCTCCCCTGCAAGACAGGGCACAACTTCTGTAATTACCAACTGTTACTGCCCCTAGCAGGCAGCTCTCATCCATCGCCATTAAACGCGCAGAAGCCTTAATGCGGCTCTGCAAAGAAATGTCTTCCAGTGGTTTTTTTTAGCAAGTAGGCTGCCCGGGTTCGAAACCAGGGTAAGAGTCTTACTCTCGCATGCGTGCATGCGCTTAGGGTGTAAGTAGCATTTTTCCCCACCCCCCCCCAAAAAAAAAAAGAAAGAAAAAGAAAAACTAGGTTGCCACTAGGTTGCCTCTTCAGATCTTCAGCTCAACCAGATCATTGATATGGGAAAGAAGAAAGCAGCAAAACCAGCACAAAAGCTGTGCACAAGACTTCTGTCTTGGCGCGAGTCAACACGCTGGTAGAAGAAACACACTTCACACAGGTAGAAGAAACAGCCCCTTCACGGCTGGACTTCGCCACCAAAGCGCAGCATCTCAGAGCGATAGCGTCACCAGCCTGCCCAGCGCCACCATTCGTGGCTGAGTCTCCGCCGCGAGCAGTCGCGGAGGAGTCAGCACCCACGCCGCCGGAACCATGAACATCGACGCCACCGCCGCCACCCACAGCATCCTCCTGACGGCATTACGCAGTAGTGTGCGGAGTTCTACGGGATTTTCCGTGCCGCTACCTGCTGTCCACCGCCAGGCAACTGTGGCATTCCATCATCAGGGCCAAGAGAATCTACACTGACCGTGACCCAACCATGATGGTAAGGCTGGAGTTTGCGGACCTGGGCGACCGGGAAGCTGCCTTGACAGCGGGGCTGCCCTTGTTAGGGCAACGCCTACGCATCGAGGCCAGCAGAACGGATCGCCTGGTCCCTTGTCGCCGCTGCTGCCAGTTCGGCCACCAGGCCGAGACCTGCTCCGCTATCCCACGGTGCCAATACTGCGGTGCCCAGGCTTTAACAACGAAGTGCAAAGGTCACACTTGAGACGCCGCCGTCGGTACTGTGCCACCTTTAATGGCTTCGGTCACTGCACAGGCCACGCACAGTGCCCTCTCCATCCTCGCCGGACTCCACAACTAAGCAGCACACCACAACAACGACAGAACCATCTACCAGCACCGAAAACCGCTGTCACAACTTCACCAGCTCCAGAGACTCCAACACCGCCGGAAACACAGGATACACCACCAGTCTCAGCTGTCAGCCAGGAGCTACGGGACGCGGCTCAGGACCTCCATGCGGAGTTACTGAATGTCAACACCCGCCTGGCTGCTATTGAGGAGACACTTGCCTCCATTTCCGCTGCAGCCTGCAGCTCAATCCAGAAGAACGTCGCAGAGGCTCTCGAGCCAATCAAGCAGAAGCTTCACCGGCTCGAGATCCCAACTGCCACCACCACCCGTGAGGCCGGGACACAGACTTGCCGCACCAAGGAACCACCACCACCTCAACAACGACTACCGCAGTTAGCTCCTGGAAGAGTAACCTCCAGAGGCATCCACAACCATGACGGGCGCCCCTGCAAGGAGCTGTATCGAGTAATGAAGTGCTCGACACATCCCGACTGACTGACGCCAGGACTCACAACCATGATCATTCCAATCACGACCATCTTCATCACCCACCATACGATTCAGAGTTCACCACTCACCACTATCACCAGGACTAGCTACCAGGGGGCACTCAGGACTTCGGACATGATTGTCTCCTGGTACTTCAGCTTCATTCGCTGTTACTGCCACTGGCAGGCAGCTTTCATCTTTCACCACCGAATGCGCAGGTGCTAAATGGGTACTGCACCACTGAGGTTTCGACCTCAAGACTTCCGGTGGGGTTTTTTAGTGAGTAGGCTGTCCGGGTTTGAAGCCAGGGTAGGAGTCTTACACTCGCATGCTTGCATGCGGTAAGGGCGTATGTCGCCTTTTTCCCCACAAAAAAAAAAAAAAAAAAAAGTGGTAGCAGCATTGGGACTTCGAGTAATGGGGAAGAGGAAAACTCAAAGCAGATCTTCAGCGCCAAACTCCGCCGTCACCAAGAACACCGAGACGCAACCTGACACGCCAAATCAGGGGGCCGGTTCCACGGGAGGCAGTGGCAGTGCTAATCCCGGAGTCCCCGGCAGTACCACCGCCGGCTATAGCTCAGCAACCGATTCATCTTCCGCCGCCGCCAGCTCACACTGTGCCTCATCCTGGATGCAGTGTTGTGTTCCATTGGGTCTCGAGGGACATACTTCCAAGGCAAGTCCTCTCCGCAGCGCAACACGAGTGGATATCAGCTATGAGGGCCACTCGCATCATCACTCACCATGGACCTTCAAACCTCGTCTGAGTCGTGTTCGCCGACACTCGGGACAGCGAAGCCGCTTTGAGTGGGGACCAGCCCCTGCTAGGGCAGCGCCTTCGCGCAGAGCCCAGCTGAGCTACCCGCCAAGTGCCCCACCACCGCTGCTGTCGTTTTGGGCACGACGCCACTTCCGGTGCCGCCTCACGTCGGTGCCACTACTGTGGGGCTCGTAGCCTCACAAAAGCCTGCACCGCTCACGACTTGCGTCGGCGCCGCCGGTGCTGCGCCACCTGCAATGGCTTCAGCCATTTTACAGGCCAGACGCAGTGCCCCTTGTATCCTTGGGCCCATGCCATACAACCAGCACCAGCCACCGCAGCCTCACATCAGATCATCGCCAACCACACAACAGGGTACTCCCTCGTACGCTGCAGCTACCGCCGGAGCACCGCTGCCCAGTCACGAGGTAGATGACTTTCGCCTGGAAGTCCGAAGCCTCCACCAACGCCTGGGCAGAGTAGAGGAAACCTTGCAGCAGCTGACCTCCGCCGTAACTTCTATCGCCAACAGAGAAACTGCACAAGGGGCAGTTACAGGATGTCCAAAACACTGTGAGCGATATACACAAATTAGCAGCAGCCAACGTGTCATCGCTGCACACTGACGTCCGGAAGTGCAGCCTCAAGATAAACACACTCTGCCAGGCAAACAACAAAAGACTGGCAACAACTGAACACCAACTACTCCATCACACCACTGGATTCAAAGCTGCAACCAAACTATTTGATGAACTACGAAATGCAACCATAGAGTGAAACAACAGAAACATCCTGGAATCCTTCCAAAGAAAATTGGCCAGAATCGAGAATAGAGAACCAACAAGCACTCATGAAGCCACTACACAGACCCAAGCGCCTACACTTGCAGAAGATCCAAACAGATGGCAACAAAGACACCACACAACTTCAGAACCACCACCATACCATCGACAGCAGACACAATATCATCGCCAGCAGATACACCACAGCCAACAAAAGCAACACAACTACCAACCGTCACCACCCCAACAGCCAGGCTCACCCTTCACCGGATGGACCAACCCCTACGGTACTGCACCATGCAGTCAACTTTGTGAGGTGACGGAATGCGATGTCGTCTTAGCCAGAAGACGCAGCCAGCAACACTTCAACTCTACACAACCTTAGAGAACTTCTTCTCACCAATGCCAACTTAGCAGTTTAAAGGAACCATCCCCGCCGTCACCGCAGAATAAAACATCACTCCCCTAATCCTAACTATTCCACGTCCAACTCCCTGTGTGCAGCAGCCAGGGTCTTGGCTATGACTGTCACCCGAACATCCTTTAGCTCGATGCCGGTAATTTATCGGCTTTATCCCCACGTTAACGAGGGTGCTCTGCTGAACCTTGCTATGCTCGCTACACTTCTCCCTTTAATCTCCTGAAACCAACTCCCTCCCTTCTCCCTTCCTCCCTGGCATAATAAGCCACCCTTTTAGGCTAATTCTTTTATCTCCAGCTCTCTTTCTGTCTCCCCTTAAAAAAAAAAAAAGATGTGTTTGATGGCTATTGTCCAAGCAGGTCTTAGTTGAAGTCTGCGGTCCCTATTGTAGTTATTTGGATGTAGTTTGATTTGGATGGCTTCCTTAATGATCCTGTCCCAGTATTTATCAGTATGATCGAGAAATTTGATGTCTTCAAAGCTTATTTTATGGACATACTCTATACAGTGCTCGGCCACTGCAGACTTATCTAGTTGTAGGAGCCTGATATTGCGTTGGTGTTCTTTACATCTTTCTTCTATTGTGCGTCCTGTTTGGCCTACATACACCTTTCCACATTTGCAAGAAATCCTGTATCCTGTAAATAAAATAATTTAACTAGCCCTGTTTGGGTTAGGCAGATTTTCAGGTTAGCGGGATTCGGATTGGTGGGACTCTATTGTATAGTGTTTTAAGCTTATATGGGTGATAAGATAACAAGGTATACCATATTGATCGAAATTTAAACCACTCCTTTCCCTTAAAGTTTAAGAAAAAAGGGGTAAAAAATAGTTTGGCATGAAAATAATCTATATGTGGATTGATGCAAGAAAAATGAGTATAAACATTTCTGTTCTTGTCTTATATTATGTAAGCATCACATTGACAATACACACACATTGCCATATTTTGTATCACTAACAGTATTCACTTCATCACTATCACTGTCGCATTTTCTTCATTCTCTTCCCATAATATGTCATCTTTGTTGACATCCAGTGCATTCAGTATGCTGCATTTTTCTAAGCCCTTGATGATGGATTCTGATATGGTAGACCATAAAGAAGGAATCCACACACACAGAAGGGTGACTGATAGCTTTTTAATCTCACTAGACAGTGTAAGGTGATGATTTATTTCCAGGAGCCAATCTGAACACCTTTTTTGGAGATTGCCTTTAAACGGCTATTTACAGCAACATGTAGCACTTGCAGTTTTGGAATCATGCTTCCTTGTATGAGGGCTATTCCAGAAGTACCCAACCTGATGTTCAGATGGCGGTTGTTGTTCCAAACATATGACTGTAGGAAGTCCAAGCTTATAAAGCTATTTAATTTAAAAGGTGAGTCAATTAATAACACTAAACAACACTTTTATAATTTTCCAGAACGCGTTTCGGAGGTTAACTTTCCTCCATTATCAACCGGATAGTAAGATAATTATAAAGCTATGTTTGAAGTTTGACAGAGCGACGTTGTTTAATATTTGTTTGGCGGCCATCAATAGTGAATGTTCTTAGCCCATGTGTAAACATGGATAAAACTGATCATTGTTATGCTACACAATATTTCATTCGAAAGGACTTAGTTCAAGTAATATTAAAGCTGAGCTAGATTCTACCCTGGTGGAGTCTGCTCCTTTGTTTACAATAGTAAAATATTGGGTGACAGAGTTTAAACAAAGCCATACAAGCTGCCAAGATGAACATTCCGATGGTCAACCAAATGAGGTGACTATCCCAGAAATTTTAAAAAAATCCACAAAGAGGTATTGGTTGAGTATCGACTGTAAGTGCGCAAGCTGGCAGACATTGTAGGCATTTCAAAAATTGCTGTATATCGCATTATTACCGAAAATTTGGACATGAGAAAACTATGTGCAAGATGGGTGCTGTGTTTTGTTCACAATGGAACAAAAACAGCATCATGAAGATGCTTCAGTTGAGTGTTTGGCGATGTTTTGCAGTAATAAAGCTGAGTTTTTGTGTAGATTCACAACCATGGATGAAATATGGATCCATTACTTCACACCTGAGATGAAGGAACAGTTGAAACACTGGATTGAAAGGGAAGAATTGGCTTCAAAGAAGTCAGAGACAGTTCCATCTGCAGGAAAGGTCATAGCGTCAGTTTTGTGGGAATCATGTGAGATAATTTTCATTATCTTCAAAAAAGAAAAATCAATCAGTGGCAAGTATTATGCGAACTTGTTGCAGTATTTGAGTGATGAGACCAAGAAAAACAGCTGCATTTAGCAAAAATGAAAGTTTTGTTTCATCAGGATAATGCATCAGTGCACACATCCAGTATTGCCATGGCCAAAATCAATCAGTTAAAGTTCGAATTGGTTCTGGCTATTCACCAGATTTAGCCCCCTCTGATTATTTTCTGTTTTTAAATGACTCGGTGGTAAAAGACTTGCCAACAATGAAAAGGTGGAATCTACAGTTAATGGCTATTTTGCAGAGCCAAAATAAGTTATAAACAAGGCATCGAAGCCATTGAGCATCGCTGGGAAAAAGTATCGAGTTAAAAGGAGACTATGCAGAGAAATAAAGATGTTTTCTCACAAAATGCTTGTGTTTTCTTTGTTAGGTTGGGTACTTCTAGGACAGCCCTTGTGCTATGACAAGGTCCAACTTTTGTACAGCAAGTTTATTCTTACTTCAAGAGTTTAGAAACATCTAAAACTTGCATGGCTCTATTAGGAAGCAGTGTTCCAGAGTGCAATTCCAAACAGAAGACAGCCAGTGAACGATCAGTTGCACTGCTATCCAGCCTTTTTCGTGGCAGTGAATCACTAAGCTCTAGAAAAGTTTTCTTTGTGCATAATTTTTCTCTTGAGGATGACATAAGAGGTAACCTTCCCCCAATGGCTGGAACTGCTAACATAATTTATTTCTATATTTTTTTTTTATTCCAATTCCTTGTAATATGATACTTTTGTTCCTTTTCTGTCCACCCCCGTATAGCATAGCATGTCAAAAAATGTAGGTATCTTGTCAACAGTGACAATCTGATGAAAAGGGTATGAGTGATCTGTTGCATTTGAATGACACACTGCTGAAAGTTACTTCATTTCTCCTTAAAATCAGCTGGCATTCTCTGAGCTAGTGTAGTACTTCATCAGAGAACAACACCATTCCTCTGCATATGTTGACAGTAGCTACTAATACAGGGAGTTCTCCTTGTGGTAAGTTTAAGACTTTTGTGATCTTCAAGGCCTTTAATTGGATTATTTCTCATTGGCATCCCATCTTTCCTCTTATCTCACATACAGGAAAGAATAATTGTATCTTCAAGTTCTGAATATCTGCCACATTTCAGTCCCCTGAACAATTTTGTAATTGAAGTGCTTTCTCTGTTTTTTTCTGGAGCAATTTAACATTGTACATAGATCTGTCCAGTTCACACTTTCTTCTGGCCTCTCTGTTGGTTGTACTTTTGGCACAAGGCACAACTGCAAGTTTGAAGCTTACACCTTAACTATGCCGAACACCTGGCTTCAAGCTTTTGATGCTTTTTGCTCCAAATGACCAATCATTATGGCAAGAAAGAATCTTTTTTACCAGGGTCATGCTTCTCTCTAAAACTGAATTGAACTGGGGAAGCTAGCAAATACACAATGTTAACATCAACACTCAAGTAAAAGTGTGCACTGTTACCTAATAAAATGCTGCCAGCTTCGGTTCCAGACATTGATTCTACTGTTGCAAATGAGCATAGATTTTAACAGCAAAGGTGATGTATGAGGCCAAGGTAACAAATATAAGCTACAACCCAAATTTTTGTCAAAAGTATGACATTTTTGGGCTAGAATGGTAAGTTATGTATAATTAGTACACACTAAATGGAAGTTAGTTTAAGCAAGTATTTTGAAGATCAAACAGTGTCAGATATTTTGAATAGTTTGTGAATAAGTACATGCAGCATGCTTCAATAAGAAATTGTAATTGACATTTCAGAAAAAGCTTGAATGCTCACCAAAGATTAACTTTAATACTGAGAAACACTACCACCATCACTACCAAGGTGCATCTCTGAACTGTTCCATTTGGGTACTGGCAGCTCTGATGCTATGAGGAGTTTCTGCCTACTTTGGCTACTTTGTGCACTTAACAACTAATAGTCGCTAGCAGCTACATTTTCATTTGATTTCAAGACATACTATACTTTCTCTGAGTCATTGGCATTGTCACTTACTACCTTCTCAATGAAAAACTTGGAATTTTAACTTTTTGGCATTGACAGCTTTCCCTTATCAATGACTCAATTATTGAGCAAAGAGATTGAATTGTCTGGGGCACATAACAATTTTACTGTGCAAATAACTGCACAGTAATTTGAGAGGTAGAAACGCAACAATGCCACAGCTGGGATTTGAATCACAGACCCTCTGCTCACTAGGCGGGCGCTGTAACCACTAAGCTAATGTTACAACCTGCCAGAATGACTTGGAATTCCCCAACCGATTTGTATTTCTCCCGGAAAGCTACGATACGAATTGGTTTGAGAATTCAATGCTACTTTGGCAGGTTGTCATTGTAGCTTAGTGGTTAGAGCACCTGCCTAGTGAGTGGAGGGTCTGTGGTTCAAATTCCAGCTGTGGCATCAAATTTTTCAGTTCCAATTCTGCTTCTCAAACATTAGCCACACACGGCTTGTGAGTTTAAAAATACCAACAGCAAGTTTGCTGGCGTAAATAAATAATGATTGCACATTAATATTAACTGCCTAGGGGCTCTTTTAACAGTAGTTTGGGGAGGGGGAATTTTCTTGAAAATCTTCATATACTGCACCACATATGTAGCATATACACAAACAACCTTTTCTAAAAATGTAAATTATAGGAACCTCAGAATATGAATTTGTGTATTCTGTGTATTAAATTTTTGGATGGAATACAACAGTTCTACTTGAATAAATATACATTGCATACTTAAGTTACACACCTTTCATGGTTACAGTAAAAGATTTCTATGAAATTCCCCCCACATCAAATGGTCCTTTATATGGAAAATGTTTCATTATTTTTTCATAAATGATTCTAATAATTGCGCTAAAAATATCAGAAGTTTGAGATACTGGCTAATGAATGAAATATATATTTGAAACTTATTTATGAAAAAGACCTGAGAGTTCATTATTGTATGAAAAATATGCCAAATAACTTTCTATCACACTAACCCCTTTTTTAAGTGTTTATCATTGCTTGTTTTAATGCTTCCAAATGGAAGTCTATTTAGTTGGTCAATCAATGCATACAAAATCTGGTTACCTTGAGAATGAGTTATGGTAATGAGATTTTTACACAATCTTGAAACCCAAAAATCGTGAAATGTGCTCTTTGCTCATAATTTAACAAGTTGCAAATGTGATAAAAACAGCAGTGATATCACCATTTCTTATTAAAGTCTGTATTAATTTGAAAACTTATCCAGGCTGACATTTATTGTAATTTGTGCAAAGTGTTAATAACAATAAGCTTTAATGTGAAGCTGAATATACTGGATACTATGAATGATCCTGGGTAGAGAAAGTAGTAATAACACATCAGACTTTTCTTTTTGACTATCTGGCACTTTTTCTCTCCATCTTTGACATTTTGTTATTTCATTTCTCTATCTTTCTTCGCCAAAGCCTTCCCTTACATATGTAAATTAATATACTCAATTTATAATTCAATCCTAATCTGACTGTAAGATGTTAAGATAAAGTAAGTTCAACACGCTGAATGTTATACTGAAAATTCTGTATTGGCCTGAAAACAAGCTGTGCTTTTTATCCAAATTTCACTCTCGAAAAGTTAGGGTGCAGCTTGTATCTCCTATTTTGTCTTTTTACATACCCTTGCAGTAAAAAAGAATTATGCTTATTTGCAACAATACAACTAGCATCCGTAATTGAAACTGGCAGCAGGGCATTTTATTACACAGCTATGCAAACTTTTACTGGTATTTTATTCGCACTAACATTGTGTAGGTCTACCAATATTATTTTGTTAGTTTCTAATGTAGTTTCACTTGGATACTGATAAAAAAGCCTGATTTATGCCAATATGAATGACCAATTAGACAGATAAGCATCAAGTCAAGGAATTTGGTGCAGTTACAGTTAAGGAAAAATTTAAGCTACTAACAGTAAAGCAACAGAATCTAAATTAAGAACAAATCAGAAACTAAAAGCTCTACTTATCTTATTAATATTGCAAGTTGTTGTACTGCTGACTAGTGTCAAGTTGCATCCAACTTATCCTTAAAGCTATCCAAACAAGTTACCATAGTCACCGATGCTCAATTTAAAGATCTATTTGTCGCCAACCTCTGAAAACAAAAACTTATGTGTACAATCTATTGGTGGTACTTCAAAATTCACAACGTGGTCCTTGTTTTTTAAAATTAATATCTTTTCCCAAACCATTAAATCTATAGGTCCATTTAACTGTTTTAATAATAGTAATTTAATAATATTTAATAATGTTAATATTTTAATAATATTTATTTATGAAATAAATCCAGAAGTTAAATTATTAGAACAATTAAATGGACCTATAGATTTAATGGTTTGGGAAAAGATATTAATTTTAAAAAACAAGAACTGCATTATGAATTTTGAAATACCACCAATTGATTTGTATTATAAGTTTTTGTTTTCAGAGATTGGAGACAAATAGATCTTTTAAGTTGAGCATTGGTAACTATGGTAACTTGTTTGGATAGCTTTAAGAATAAGTTGGATGCAACTTGAAACTAATCGGCAGTACAACAACTTGCAATATTAGAGTGAAGCTTTCAGTTTCCAATTTGTTCTTAATTTAGATTTTTACAGTTGTAAGTCATAAAACCATAACCAACAGAGATGTCAGACGAAAGTATGGACTGACAAATTTAATGTGCGGTGTTGGGTTGCTTTAGAAGAAAAATGGAAGAAGACAGTTTCAATGAGAAAATCATTCAGGGTACAGGAATGTGGCAAATATCCAGAACTTAAAGCTAAGGTTCTTTATGTGCAAGATGAGAGGAAAGATGGGATGCCTATCTCACAAGAAATAATTCACCTGAATGCCTGGAGATTGCAAGAGTTTTAAACATGCCATGAGTATTGGTGGTGCTGTCAGTTCATGTGTAGAAATGGTCTTGCTCTCTGATGAAATACTATACTAGTACAGAGAATGCCAGCAGATTTTGAAGAGAAACTGGAACTTCCGGCGGTACATCATCCAGTTGTGGAAGTGTCACCTTCTGAATAAAAGGCAATTTTGATCAAATGCCAGAACTTTTTAATGTGCCAAGCAGTGCAACATTAGACACAAAAGAGGCAGAAAGTATCCCATTTAGAGGACCCAGCAATGAAAAAATAGAACGACTGTTACAGTCAATGGGTGAAAGTTGCCCCATTTTCACATAAATGCTAAGGCTTTCACGGCCGGCATTGCTAATTCCATTTCGCATTCTTTCCGGGCTTGTAGGCCATGGTCCAGTAGTTGTATTCTCCAACGTTTCGCCGAAAACTTCATTCGACATCTTCAGGGAAGTCAAAGCTGTGTAAAACAGGCTCTGGCGTCCAAAACATGACTGGATCGTTCTGTCCGTTAGCGTTCTATTTATTGCCATGCGAGGGAGGAGGGCGTGACTTATTGGGGGTGGGGCATGGTTGCCTATTGGATGTCATCGGTCGGTGTATTGGCTCCGATTCTGGTATCAGAGGAGAAACTCCCCTTTGATGTGGTTTTGAACTATGCTTCTCAGGGCCGGGATCCAAGATTTATTTATCTGCTGCCTCTCTTCCTTACGGTTGAAGGCGTTGTCATGTTTAAATATTTCAATATCTTAAAGTGTCAATCTAGCCTGATAGTGAGCCATCCTTAAGAGTACAACAGTGTCCTTGTAGCTGATGTCGTGGCCAAAGAGTAGGGAATGTTCTGCCACTGCTGACTTTTCTGTCTGTCCTAACTGGCTGTGTACACAGCCATAACACAGCCGGTTAGGACAGACAGAAAAGTCAGCAGTGGCAGAACATTCCCTACTCTTTGGCCACGACATCAGCTACAAGGACACTGTTGTACTCTTAAGGATGGCTCACTATCAGACTAGATTGACACGGGAAGCTATTGAAATATTTAAACATGACAACGCCTTCAACCGTAAGGAAGAGAGGCAGCAGATAAATAAATCTTGGATCCCGGCCCTGAGAAGCATTAGTTCAAAACCACATCAAAGGGGAGTTTCTCCTCTGATACCAGAATCGGAGCCAATACACCGACCGATGACATCCAATAGGCAACCATGCCCCACCACCAATAAGTCACGCCCTCCTCCCTTGCATGGCAATAAATAGAACGCTAACAGACAGAACGATCCAGTCTTGTTTTGGATGCCAGAGCCTGTTTTACACACCTTTGACTTCCCTGAAGATGCCGAACGAAGTTTTGGGCGAAACGTTGGAGAATACAACTACTGGACCACAGCCTACAAGCCCGGAAAGAATGCATTTTGGAATTGCCCCATTTTGTCATTCTGAAGAGGAAAACTATGCCCAAAGAAAACTTTCCTAAGGGCTTAGTGATTAACTGCCAGGAAAAGGGCTAGATAACAATGCAACTGATCGTTGAGTGGCTGTCTACTGTTTGGACTTGCAGACCTGAAGCACTGCTTGCTTAGAGAGCTATGATATTTTTGGATGCTTTGAAGGGACATCTAACTGCTGAAGCAAAAGATAAATTTGCTGTACAAATGACAGACCTTGACATCACACCCAGAGGAATGACTTCAAAACTACAGCTGCTAGATGTGATCATAAACAAGCCATTCAAGGACAACCTCTGAAAAATGTATTTAGATTGGCTCCTGGAGGAAGGCCATGTCCTTACACTGTCTGGTAAGAATAAGAAGTCATCAGTCACCCTTCTGTGTGACTGGATTCTTGCTTCATGGTCCTCCATATCATCAGAGTCCATCATTAAGGGGTTCAAGAAATGCTGTCAATATTGGCACTGATAGTGATGAAGTGAATAAGACAAATATGGTACCAGTATGTTAGGTGCCAATGTGTTGTATCATATGTTACAAAAATATTTAAAGTACACAAATCTAACATGTAAGTAAAAGTAAATTTCTGGTGATTTCTCTCCTCTCAATCAATGTGAGGCCTATTTTTTTGCAAAGTATTTTTTTAGTTCTTCCTCAAAATTTAGCGGTGTGGCTTATATGTGGTAGCTGCTTATTATTGGGCCAATACAGTACAAAATACCTGGTGGCATATCATTTCTGTCTCTTCTCTTGTAACGATTATCTATTTCATCTGGAGATTCAAAATCCATCAGTTTTGATGACTTCTTCCGTACTCTGCCAGATCTTGACACTCCAGTTACTTCAAGATCTGTAAAATAAGCATATGTTACTGCATTAAGCAAAACTGAATGCCCTAGATTAATACTGCATCCTTCATTCACACTAGGAAGCTGTAAGAAAGCAAAACATTAAGCACTCTTAAGCACAATCCAAGGTTCTCATGTACACTTACAAAACTATCAGCTGCATTGGAGCACTATTATCTGTTCACTGTTTACTCAAAAAGACATCACTGCAAGAAAAGGAATCAGTTTAAATCCCCTTGCTGGAAATAGTAATATTGTATACACATGTTCTAGTATTCTTTGAATGTGTGAAACAGCTGTTAATTTATGATTGAGTATTTTTCAATAATAATCTTCCACCTAGGTAATGGGGCTTATGCATCTTTTTAAAATGTACACATCTGTTAGGAGACTAGACTACGGTTTTACAAGGAAAGTTTGAATAAATTGAACCAGTTATGGGTCTGTCCAGTGTTAGTATCTGGACGTTTGTTAGATTTCTCAGTAATAAAACCTTAATTAAATCACTAGATATGAACTTAGGAGTCAAGTTTCTGGTGTGAACAAACTGGTTACCTTCGCAATCTTCAGTTTACATTGCTTCATTAGCATTTTATCAGATTATATAAAATATATACATCTGTAAAGTTTGTGTTAGTATCTGGACGAGGAAATGAGGTATAAAAAATGTGAGTAAATATAAATGGTATTTCTCCTCAGTTTAATAACATATTGACCGTTTGATCATTTAATAACCTTATACAAATCTTTTGTTTTGTAATGGATTATATTCATTTATACTACAACATTGGTATTATAATAGAACATTTAATAAACACAAGGGGTGCGTTGGTATTAGGACGTTAGTATCTGGACAAATATTCCTCACTGCACTAAATGATCCATCTTGATATTACCTGCCTCAGAAAATGATTTAAAACATTGAGAAACCACACAAAAGTGCACTACATACTACAGAGGCACAGTTATTAAACAAAACCTAGCCTAACAACAACAATAATAATAACACTAACAATAATGATAATAATTATAATAATGACTTTTCTGACAAAATGAAGAGTTTGATTTGGCTGTTATTGTCATTCACTGTTTGCACTTATTTCAAACTTCTAATGTTAGCAACCATTATGTTTTCCTCCAAGTCCAATGCATAGAGCTTATATCCAACAACATATGGAGAAATTGCCATGATCTGGTGGATTTTTTTGTGTGCGCTTAAGTGCAATCACACCTTCCCATTTTTCATCAAGTTCCTTCTTTGCAGATTCAATTTTGTTTGCTGGGACAGAAATTGCTGTGATGTTCAGTTGTTGGCAGCAATCACGGAATGTATCAGCATTACAGATGACTGTTCTCTTCGATTGTACGCTATTCCATGCATGGCGTTTTGCTACTGCACCAATGCCCCTTTACCATGGGATGAAGCAAAAGAATGTCCACTTAAGACTTTCCAAATTCAAATTTTGTTTTAAGAGGGTGACATTTGCAAAATTATATTTCTGTTTAAACTGTGATGCAGCTCCGTCTGAGAATACATGTAAATACTTCATCGATGGATTTTTTGTTTTGATGATCTGTTAGTACAGCATGGAGAAATGATTCAACACAATACCGAGCATGTGAAATGTCCGAAACTACAACATAACTGTCACATGTATGTATCCCATACCACATCACAGCAGTGAATAATGATACCTGGGGATTTGACTGTATTTCATCCTGGTAGTTACAAGAATAGTTTTCAACAAAATCTATTTGGATCTTAACATTTTCAGGTGACATCTTTGCAGATTTGAAACATTTTTGTGACTGTTCTTGATTAAATACATGAACCTTAAAAAATGGCAGTTGTTCTCTAAGTTCATCCAACATATCACTCAGCCCTTCTTCCACTAAAATGTACTCAAATCTCTTGTCTACTATTTTCCACTGGCAGTACTGTACTATAAGACTGCACCGTTCATCATTCTGACAGTCCTCAAACAGAGTGGTAATCTTTAACTTGCAAATATACCAATTATAGGTCAAACAGTTCTCTTCACTTGGATCACAAACAGTGTGTTGAATGAACTGGGCACTGAAAGTTCCAAAACTAGGAAAGTAATTGGAAAGCAGTGATTGCAAATTTTCAAAGTTCTCAAGGTACCGACACAAACATACATTGTGTGGTATGTCACAGTATGGTTTTACATGCACAGGACGTAGCTCTGCAAATTTACTACAGCTAATCTTCACCTCTGCATGCTGTATGCTTCATTAATTGTAAAGAGCCTGTGACGTCGGGCCACAATGTCTTTGGTGCTACTGCCCAAACTCTTAACACAAGCAGTCTTCCTACCAGAGTCAACTCAATTTATTTCATCATTGTTATAAAACTCAACAACAGTCTGTCTCTAACTATTTCGCTTGAACCTTCAATCACTTCAACTCCACACATTTCAGCCAACTTTTTAACATCATCTACTTTTTTTCCTGGACTCTTAGGCATTGCTTTGCTTGCCTTTTTCAAAGCCTTTCCCACTGCAGCAGGAGAGATTTTGTTGAACTTGTTAGATAAAACAGTTTCCTTTTTAGCAGCCCGACTGAGCCTTTTCCTCTCTGCATCTTTAGCTCTTCGCAGACCACGTTCTGTTGATGTTTCTGCACTTTTCCTTTTTTCCCTACATTTCCTCATTATCGTTTTCCTCTTGAGTTTATAATCAGCATCATTCTTATGTATTTTCATGTCCTGCTTCTGTCTCTCTGCATTTGTTTTCACCATGCTGCAACACCTGGGCATACAGCAACATTGGAAGTAATAAATAAAACTATTTGTAAATTAGTTGTACTCCAAAATATAATATGTACAGTTATAATTAAAATTAACTTACCAACGCTTAATTGTTGTGTACAACCCACACTCTTTAAGAAAAATAACAGCTGTAAGAGAACAAGCTTTGTGTATAACCAGAGGTTAAAGCAAAATGGCTGCAAAAACGTTAGTATCTGGACACAATAAGAATTGCAATTGGTTGGTTATGAAACATACTACAAACATGATAGCTACTGCCATCTCTTAAGAAGACATAGGATTAGCAGTTTTAGAAGCTGCAACCAAATGTCCGTATTTTCCAGGATGTTCTTGAAACATTTCTACAATTTCGTTAGTATCCGGACAATGAGGGAGAGCTAATTTCAGCATATTGTTTTTCTTAAATATTGCTGTTTAAACCAGAAATGCATATTGCTTAACTAAAGACAATGGTATTATGAAATTGTTAAAGAAAAAACATTCTCAAGATGAGCTAAATATAAGCTCTTAGAAGTCATACAAGTTGCAACATTTTTAGGAAATTTTCTCGTACATTTTCATCTTAACTTTATAGAGCAATATCTTATGTAAACAACTTCTGTCGACAACTTTACTGTCCAAAACATAAACTTCAATGCTTTTCTTATAATTTTTGTTTAGTTAGATATGAAAAATAATGTTTTTACTTTTTACCAAAATTGGACACTTTCTCCTGGATAGACCCTTATGCTCTACTACAGTTCTGTGAAATATTACATAGTTTAAACCATCAGCAGGTATTTTATTACAGATCATTGTAAGTAAGGGTACTAACACTTTTGGTCCGCTCATTATAGCTAATTGTGTGTTACATCTCACATATTATAATGTAATTTTCACTTGCCAGGGTTATTTAATTTTGAGACATCACTCTCCTTTTCAATTTCAAATTAAAGTAAAACCTCATTTATCCAGACTAACTGGGACCAAAGGCAATTCGAAAAATAAAACATCCGGATAATCTGGGTTATATGGGTAATAAGCAAAACAAAATTCTTAAATAAGCAGACTTGCCGTTTATGACAATAAAAAACTATGTCTTGTAATAAAATTATGTACAGTACATAGTAGGTATTGTTTACAAGACATTCAAAAATATAAAACTCTTAATCACAGAAAATAACACTTCTTAAAAAAGAACACAGTCTTGTGTTTTAAACACGTGTGGCATTTAAACGAAGTACAGTAAGACAATACTGCATCAGCAATATGTGACACACTACTAATCTTTCTTAAAGTCAACAGGTAGCATTTTACAGTACAGTACATATTACCATAATTTATTGTACAATTGAGGGGATTACTGCAACAGTGGTCTAACCCATTTTTTTTAAAAAATGGAGAAAAACAGTTAAATACACCTGGTTTTTTTTTTTTATTTTATTTGTTTTTTTTTTAGGGCAAGGAAAAACTTATTTGAATTGTACTAATACTTTCACTAATTGTTCACTAACACTTTCTCAGCATATTAAACAACAATGTACTAATTAGTGCTAAAATATTTTTGATACACAACAGATTTTGTGGTATGCAGCAAATCTTTTTCTGGATTGGCCTGCTGTTGCACTGACACTTTTTCTTCTGTCTTACCATGCAAAAACAAATCTTGCAGTAAATATGTACCTTTATTAATAAAATGAAACATTATTATTTATTTATGCCAACAAACTTACTGTTGGTGTTTTTAAACACTCAAGCCGTGTGTGGGCAATGTTTGAGAGGTAGAACTGGAACTTAAAAATTCAATGCCACAGCTGGAATTTGAACCACAGACCATCCGCTTCCTAGGCAGGTGCTCTAACCATTAAGCTACTGTGACAACCTGCCAGAATGACAGGTTTACTGGGAGAAATACAAAACGTTCCAGTTCTACCTCTCAAAAAATGAAACATGTTTTACCAATTTTTAAAAACTTTAAAGTGCCTTTTGTTAAATGGTAGGACATATTAAACGGCATTAAACATATTTAATTCATTTATGCGGAATGTTCAGGGATATCAAAATATAGAACATTATTTTACACTATCCATCTCATTTTCACACACATAAGCAGTAATAATTTTCAAGTTCATGCTGTTATTCAATGGTTAGTATATATTCAAAGGTAGTGAAATATGTTTTATTCGCTCAAGCTTTTGGAAGTATGATGTTTACAGTTTTATTTGCATGTTTATTGACATCAGGCATGTCAAAAAATTCACCATCCATCCCATTTTCATAGTTTTGAGTAACATTTTCAGAAATCAAACTATTCTAAAATGCATGATAAACTGGTAGGACTTATTTTAAAAGGTTGTTAATATCCTTAAGATTATTTGGATTTATTTATTTTATTTTTAACGTCCTCCAATGTAATGTCATATCGGATGATGAATGAATGAAACAGGTGAAATGATGCTCAAATGAGCCCGAGGTCCATGGAGCTTTAAGTTACCCAACATTTGTCTTCTCAGGATAAGGGAAAACCTGGGAAAAAACCTTACCCGGATAACTTAACCTAAGCAAGATTTGAACTCATGACCTCTTGAACATGAGGCAGACACGCTAACCATCCCTACCGAGGTGGGCTTCGCTATTTATGTTTAGACCACGGTTGCACTAAAGCAACATGAATTTTTGTCTGAGGGAAAATATTAGTAGTTTCAATTTAATATAAGGAATGGGTTTTGGTCCAAACCATGTAGTAGGAAGATGGTTCACATGAAAACCTGACAGATGGCATCAATATTGCAAGTTGTGTATCGGGGAGGATTAGAGCACTGTTGTGCTCACTCCCTCAATTTATAAAGGAACCGTACATTGAATCAAACTAAAAAGCAAATATTTGCCGTACATACATATAGTTATGTTCTTATCATAGTTAAATTCATTATCTAATGTCAACATTTAATTTTTGAAAAAATATATCTGCAAATCTGATCCGGATGCGGTTTTCGTCGCAATTGCTCCAGCGTCGACAGCCTGACACGCATGGAAGCTTATATTCAAAATGTCTTTCTGCTGAAGCAGCATGTCACGGGTGTCTTCTTCGATCTGCAGAAGGCCTACATGGCGCTGTGGGATTCTTCGCACTCTGCATCTGTACGGTTTACGCGGTCATTTAGTGATCTTTGTTTTTAATTTTTTAAAGCTACGCTGCTTTCGTGTCCCCATTGGAACCACGGTCTCACAGGAGAGGGATCCAGGAGAATTGTGTGCCCCAGGGGTCGATTTTCAGTGTCACGCTTTTTGCCGTTGCCATTAACGGTAGATATCACTAGCGTTGTTCGCTGCAAAATACCGATGTCGCCGTATGTTGACGATTTTGCTATATACTACCGCTCCTATAGTCTTGAGCACATTGAACGTGAACTGCAGCTGACCTTAACATCCATCGCCGAGTGGGCGCTTTGCACCGGCTTTCAGTTCTCCCCTACGAAAACACAGTGCGTCCACTTTCATCGACTTCCTGATCTTCATTTGCGTGGCACACATCTGCCGTTTGTTCCGCACCTTAAGTTCATGGGCGTTCTCCTCGACAGCACACTCAAATGGGAGCACCATATTCGCCATCTTCGTGCTTCCTGCGATCGTGCGCTTCAGGGGATTCTATCAGGGGCATCTTGGGGCGGTGATCGCACGGTAATGTTGAGGCCGTAACGCTCCTTGGTCCGGTCCAAACTTGATTATGGCACGGCCTCCGCCTCTAAACTTCGCGCTTTAGATACTACTCATCATACTGGTATCCTGTCTTGCCACTCAGAACTAGTCTAGTCGAGTCGAGTGTCTTTATGTTGAGTCTGGTGAACCTCCATTGTCTATCCGGTGCTCGTTGCTGCTCTGCTGTTATGTAGCCCGTTTGACAGCTAATCCTAGTCATCTATCATTTCAATGCGTATTGCGCACCGTTACATGCGAAATACCACTATATCTAGCCCCTGTGGTATATGGTTTCAAGAATTGCCTTCCACACAAGTCCTCCGACTGCCTGCGGTAGAACGGTCTTCTCTTGGCCGTTATCCTCCCTGGCACCCCCAGCGTGCCCGCTTCGACCTGGAGCTTTCGGGCTGTGCTGAGATAGCTACCCCTCATTCGGTGTTTCGCTGAAATCCTGGGTCGTTATCGAAGTTATACTCTGGTATTTACCGACGGCTCCCAGGTGGGGGTTGCTACAGGATGCAGTTTCATGTATAACGGTGAGGCTCTCCAGTACCGTCTTCCGGACTATAGTTCCATTTTCACTACCGAGCTGTTTGCCACCTTTTATTTTTTACTTTATATCTCCAGTTAAACTCCTGGAAATTGTATTATCCGTTGCGACTCTTTGAGCGCTATTCAGGCGCTGCAACAGTTATAATAAATAAGTAAGCTTTGTCTGAAAAGTGGACATTGCAGTCCTATTATTCTTATCTGTTACGTTACCACACCCTGGATCTAAGTAGCTGAGGACAGGTCGCAGAGACAACAGGTTCAAATCCAGCTGAGCAGAGAAACCCACCAGAAAACTTCTCATCACAGATTTGGAAAACTGCTACTAAGGTGAGCAACCAGCGGTAGAAATAACAAATTCTGAGTAAGATCCTGCTTTATATGCATCATGAAAATTGTATGTTTTGCATAAAAGAACGAAAAAGAATTATATTTAGGATATCAACCTCACTAGGCCTCATTACTATGTACATGTTTATAACCACTCAGCTGTGAGTGATTCAGCATAATGCTCATAACTGCTAGTTGGAAAAATTGAGCCATACGAAAGACCTAAGTCTGGACTGTGTTTAATCTTCTCAGCACAGATAGTCATGCTGAAAAATAAACAATACACCCATACAGGGTCCCGTGGTTTTGAAATTTAGCCCAAGGTTAGGCTTACAATGTCTATGTTAGTGTGTGTGTGTGTGTGTGTGTGTGTGTGTGTGTGTGTGTGTGTGTGTGTGTGTGTGTGTGTGTGTGTGAACAAGTTTTTGTAGATTACACTTATATGGCTCGGTCAAGTTTCTTTTGCACATTTCCAGTAATAACAAAAAGTGTTTCACTGACATTTTGCCGTGATTTTTCTACAAGAGAAACCATGCTAGAAAGGGAGGGTTATTGGCTCTTCAAGTGCTCACATCTTCTTTTAAAGCCCATCTTACATGTATTTTCATTACTTTCTTCTCCATTTTAAGTTTTTTTTTTTTTTTTTGAAGACTGGTACACCATCTCTATCAAATGTTTTGATACTCTCCACATGTCTTGTTAATTATCTGAGTTTTGTTTAAAACAAAATTACACAATTGGACCTGGGCTGGGTGGTATGCTATAAATTATTTTCAGGCTCGGGCTGAACTGAAACTAAGAATATCGGAAGACCTCTACCTTATACACCTCTTCGATGATTTTCATTGCCTTTTGCTCAAAGTTTTCAGACAAAGAATCTGTTAAGTTCAACAAACACTGTTTCCTCAAGTCTGTTTTAAAATGCAAAATGAACACTTCCACAGAAAATTTGTAAGTACTTTTGGTATTATTTTGTGAAATAGAGATATACTAGGTACATTCTATTCTTACTTATACCTGATGTTTCAAACTAGGTTTGTTGAAGACTGATAACCAAATTTACAATGACCATATTCTGTTACACTTACATTCTTAGTATTTATCTTGAGCTTTAAAGATGAATTGTTACACATCTGTTTATCTATCTGGTAAATCTAAGAGATAGTAAAAGCAAACAGCAAGTAATTAATAGATAGCCCTTAGATCACATACTCTCTATGCAATACATTATTTTGTAATATGAGGTGTACTCATAAAGTTTCCTTGAGACCATTTACAGAAATGAAACAATTTAATGGAAAGATTTATTGGAGCAGATCAGGAAGCGTTGAGCTGTTTTTCAACATATTCACCATTGGAATTCATACATTTGTCGTACCGTAGTACCAACTTTTGCATCCCTGTGTTGCAGAAGTCTGCTGCTTGGAATTGTAACCACTGTGAAACAATCATCTCTGCCTCTCATTCTGAAAATGCTGATGCTGATCAGACAAGAATTTGAGGTGTAAAAAAAGATGTAAATTGCTGCAAATGAGTCCAGGCTATACAATGGATGAAATATCTCCTTGCCGAACTTCTGCAGATCTGCTTTCTGTTGAGCCATATGTGGCCAAGTGTTACTGTGCAATACAGGAAGACAACACTGGCACTAAGCATCCTGCGTCACTTGTGAATGATGACACAACTTCCTCAGTATTTTGCAGTAATGCATTCATAATCTCCCTGTTGGTCAGGAATTTGATGTGAACACATTCTCTGTTCCAGAACCATTGCAGAAATGTCAACCTGACTCCATGTATTTTTCAGCTGTTCTGTATCAGTTGCTTCAGCAACAACCCGGTCTATAATTTCCTGAATCCTGCTCAGTGAAAATTCATGCAAGTAGTGGCAAATCTTGAGAAATGATTACTAAGTTCTATAATTGTGAAGCAAGATTCCCATACAAGCTCCAAACGATGGCCTCCCATTGCGATCAAGCACATTTTGTCAACCTGAAAATTGTCTGCATTCATGATGCAGCATCTCCTCACTCATGGTGTTAGGTCCATAGACCTGGCAGAACTAACAAATTTTAGTCTACATTATATTCGGTGCATGAACAAAATTCATCACAGACTGCCCTTCACACTAAACAGGAGCTGGAATAACATCCTCCACCTTCAACCGCTGAAGCAATGCTACTGTGAGAACTCAGGAAGTTCCACCAGTACACATGTCTTGCCGCTTTATTACTCTATCATGCACATGTGTGGCTTAGAGCAATATGTGGTTTGTTAGCCGTAGGACAAGCTGGAAACTTACTTTATGGGCATGCGTCGTGTATCTGGTATAAAAACATATTTACTTTACCTCTCTATTCTTTAGAAACTTGAACGATCCCACTTTCACCAAGGATACATTGTAGAAACACAGAACAAATATTCCTGCATTTCTTCTTACATTGCATGCTACAACGAAGGTAATAATTGCAACACACATTTGTTGCAGAAAAAAGCTTTTGGTACACGGATTTATCAGTATACTAACATCCCTACTGCCAGGTAACAGTGATTGATCTATTCACCTCTTTCACTGCTAGCTTTCCGATAATGGTTTTAGAGAATTACATCTATACTTCAGTCTTTCAATACTGTTGACTTCACAGAATTATTTAATAAAATATTTGCTGTGGAATCCAGTGTATAAACAGAATTAAAAACTTCCTCCCCCCCCCCCCCCCCCATTTCCAATAACTCTCCAGCTACCTACTTAACAAACAAATTTAGTGTATTGGGTGACCCTATGTTTGTCTGCAGTTTGTGTTCTGTACAACTCTATACTGCACTTATGAATTGAACTTAATACTCTTATACAAGAAAAATTCAGTAAGGAACATGACCCAAGTCGTAACTAATGTGTACCACAATTCTTGGTAGAGAAAATTAACTTTCATCTAGTACTTAAAAATGTTACTTTGTGGAAAGGTTTAAATCCAAAATAATGTATAAGTTGACAAATACATGTACATTAATATAATTTGAGCCTAACTAATACTCCATTCTCCAGTTATTGCTAGTATTTACCTAGAATATATTTTTTAGACCTTGCTAAAATCATCAGCTTATATCAACTTTTGGATTTTGATTTAACGTACTCTCTGGTGACGATTGAGGTGTCTCTGAATAAATTGAGCATGCAGCATTAGTTCAACTCAAATTATATTAATTTTGTCTTCATTGCATCATAGTCCAACATATTAAGAATATGTATATTTTTCTAGTTCCATTTTAAGAGTATTTTATTGCTAACATAGTTTCAAATCATTACAAATCCAAAAACAAATGTAAGCTTTAACTAATATGTGAACAACTACTGTGTATGAAATAAGAAGGTACACAAGGCTGAGCAAGATGAAGCTGGGCAAGTGTGAGAAGTGTATCCTAGAGAAGTGACATTGCCCAGTTCAGTAACAAGTTTTAGCATAACAGCTGCTTTTTCCCTTTTCTCTTTATGTTCAACAAATCCACCAAAGGCTCATTAATATTAACTATTCCCTTGAAAAGAGCAGGCAATTTTGAAGCTGACTGTCAAAGAAGCAATATTTTAGGTGGCCTGTAGCCTAAGATAAGAGTAATTCTATTATTTATTCTTTCTGGGCCTGTAGGCCATGGTCCAGTAGTTTTATCCTCCAACGTTTCGTCAAAACCTTCGACTGGCATCCTCATGGAAGTCCAAGCCATGGAATACAAGGCTCCAGAGTACAAACAAGACTGGAGTGCTGTCTTATGGCATCCTATTTATTGCCAGGCAAGGAAGGAGGGCGGCGCATGGTTGCCTCTTGGCTGTCACCGGTTGGCGTATTGGCTCTGATTCTGGTATAAAAGGAGAAGCTCCCCCTTGATCTGGTTTTAATCTCACTCCCTTCAGGGACTTACTTAACTCTGCTAAAGACAAATGCCATCCATACTGCACAGAAATTCCATGCAGTTGTGGTCAAGTATACATAGGCACTACCATGCAGAGCATCAACACGCGACTTAAAGAGCATGACACAGCCGGTAAGGACAGACAGAAAAGTCGGCATTGGCAAAACATTCCCTACTGTTTGGCCACGATGTAAGCTACGAGGACACTGTCGTACTCTCAAGGATGGCTCACTATCAGGCTCGATTGACATGAGAAGCAATTGAAATATTCAAACATGACAATGCCTTCAACCACAAGGAAGAGAGGCAGCAGATAAGTAAAGCTTGGATGCTGGCCCTGAAGGGAGTGAGATTAAAACCAGATCAAAGGAGAGCTTCTCCTTTTAAACCAGAATTGGAGCCAAGAGGCAATCATGCCCCGCCCCCCAAAAAGTCACACCCTCTTTCCTCACGTGGCAATAAATAGGATGCCATCAGACGACCACTCTTGTTTGGACTCTGGAGGCCTTATATTCCATGGCTTTGACTTCCCTGAAGATGCCAGATGAAGTTTTCAGCGCAATGTTGGAAGATAAAACTACTGGACCACGGCCTACAAGCCTGGAAAGAATTAATAATGGAATTAGCAACACCAGCCATGAAAGCCTTAGCATTTATATGACATGTTTCTATCAGGAGGAAGTTTTACAGAGCATTCATCTGTTAGAAAAGTTCTGCAAAAAGAAGACACACTTGCTATCTTTTGACATTTTTACTCTGCTGCTGAGACATAGAAACTACTCCTAAGTTCTTAAGGATGAAGAGATCCTTCACTTCTGTGCAAGCTCATCGTAATTATAACCAGACAGAGAAGGCTCTTCTAAGAGAGTGGATTCACACAATCTGAAAAGAGCTGACCGTCACTGACAGAACATTATATACATTTACAACTTAGCACAGCAATGACACTTAAGGACTGGGACAATATAGAAGTACATCTCAATCCATGAAGTCAGCATATGAACAAGCTGTGAACTGACAAAAGAAGAACACCTGTGCCAAAACTCATAACATGTCAGGCTTGGACCCTTCACATGTTGTGGTCAACCTATTAGATTGCACACTCACACAGGCTGAGATGTCACTCTTGGCAAAGGAAGAAAACTTTGTAGTCACCCCAGCCCATATTCCAGTAGAGGACATAATATCTAATGTAGAACCTGCACTACGACTACTACCACCACACCAAGCAGAAAAAATATGGCGAGAAGGTGCATGCATTCTACGAAAAATTCCAGCGCCCAAGGGCAACCTTTCTGCATCAGAGAAGAAGGCCATCAATACCTTAAATGATGACAATATCATCGTACTTCAGGCAGACAAGGGCAACGCTACTGTGGTTATGTCAAAGAAGGATTACACATCCAACATCTCAGAACTACTTGACCCTAATACCTACAGAAAACTTCCAAAGGACCCTGCCGCTCAGATTTTGAAGACAAATAACCTCATAAAAAGTTTCTCACTCGCAGACAACATTAAACGTAAAACTTCCAGGAATGAAGCACTTCCACCAAGACTCTACAGTCTACCAAAATTACATAAAGAAGACATTCCACTGTGACACACTGTTAGTGCTATTGGATCCCCTATATATATTGCCAAACATTTGGCAGCTCTATTGCAAAAGTTCTTGGCAGCACACCATTCTACGTTAGAGACTCCAAGCACTTCATATAAAACTGAACTCAATACTACTAGAGACAGAAGACTGCTTGGTCAGTTCTTACATCATCTTGTTATTTACCAAGGTGCCTACTGCAGAGGCACTAGAGCACATTGCCGAGCTTTTCCCACCTGACATCACCAGTTTATTTCACCACTGCCTAATGATGAGCTATTTCCAATGGAACAACACCTTTCATGAGCAAATAGATGGTGTTGCCCTGTGATTGCCAATTTGTTCCTGGGGAATTGGGAAGATGTACTAAGGACAGCTACATATAACGCGAAAGTGTGGTTGTGATACGTTGACAATACCTGGAGCCATGGGGATGAGAAACTGGAAGAATTCCTTAACCATCTAAACAGTAAAAACCGCAACATACACTTCACTATGGAGAAAGAAATAGACAATAGGCTGCCATTTCTGGATGTCCTGGTGACAAGAAAAGCTGGATCATGTCTGGATCACACGTCTTACTGAAAACCAACACATACCGCAAGATATTTACACAAGACCTCAAACCACCATCCACGAAAAAAATTAGGAATAGTTGGACTCTCACTGAATGAGCTATGAAGATCTGTGCGCCATGTCAACTGAATAAAGAAATCTAACATTTGAACAAGGCCCTGAGTAGTAACGGTTACACATACAACAAAATTTAAAGAGCTCATCATCTGAGGTACCTGTCAGCTCAAAAATGCAGGAAGGAACAAACGGTAGTCACTGTATATCTGCCATATATCACAAAGTTACAGACCGAATCAGAAAACTTCTACAGTCATACAACATAAAGACAATTTATAGATCAACAAAGAAAATAAAGGATTTATTTAACCCCGCTAAAGACAAATGCAATTCACTATGCACAGCTGTTGTGTAGAAAATTCCATGTAGTTGTGTTCAAGTATACATACGCACCACCATGTGGAGCATCAACATGCGACTTAAAGAACATGAACGACACAGCCGGTTAAGACAGACAGAAAAGTCAGCACGGGAGAACGTTCCCTACAGTTTGGTCACAATGTAAGCTACAAGGACACTGTTGTACTCTCGAGGATGTCTCACTAACAGGCTTGATTGACACGGGAAGCAAATGAAATATTCAAACATGACATCTTCAACTGCAAGGAAGAGAGGCAGCAGATAAATAAAGCTTGGATGCTGGCCCTCAACGGAGTGAGACTAAAATCAGGTCAAAGGGGAGCTTCTCCTTTTATACTAGAATTGGAGCCAATACACCACCCAACGACAGCAAGAGGCAACCAAGCCCTGCCCTCCTTCATCACATGGCAATAAATAGGACACCACCAGACATAGCGCTCCAGTCTTGTTTGGACTCCAGAGTACAGCTTTGCCTTCCCTGAGGATGCCGGACAAAGTTTTTGGAGAAACGTTGGAGGATAAAACTACTGGACCATGGCCTAAAAGTCCGGAAACAATTGGTGCTGTTTTTATTCGTGGGTGTCTTCTTGTTTGAGCGATGTGGCTCTTATTTCCCTCAGGGCGTGGTAACGGATGGAATGAACATACACTCGGGTTTAACTTTAGTCAAACATTTTATTTGCACCTTCTTGTTCACAATTTTTAAATCGTATCACAGTAGAAAGTCTTATTTTAGCGGATCAACTTCCCTAGCATCGCCGAAATTTAATTAAAGGTCTCTAAACACTTAGTAAATTCACTTTTACTATTTCATGATGCGTACACATAAAAATGCGTCTATCCATGCCGATAACGGAGACGCTAGTGAAAAAAAATTTTGGCGTCATTTGACGCGACACCGCCTTCTTCATATTCATCCGCGCTATTCATCAAATAGTTCTTTCTCGTTAGGGAAGCAACCTCTAATCATCCTCCCCTACTTTTATTATGGAATACAAACAATTCTAATATTTATACACATATATTAAAATCAAATATGGAAAGATTTATGACGTCTTTGTGCAAACTTAGTTGTTCGTAACAATGAACCTTATCAACATGTTTTCGTCATTTAACTATCTCATACCAACATCAAAAAACGAATTACACTTTTAACAAACATTTACATGAACGATTTTCTTTTGGGGTCTTCTAATATTCTGTCTCACATCCCCCTTGTTTTGTTTTTCAAGTTCTCACCTATATTTCCAATCTTGAAACACAATACAATACTTTTCCCTACTCCTCTGATGCAATCACTTTGTACAATTTTTTTTTTTTTCTTTACAGTCTTCTTCGCTGTTTGTCTTTGTCTTTTGTTTTGGCATGGCACAGCATGTCTTTGTAAATTTCACATATTGAGTTACTACACAATACATGTTCAATTATTATACATCACATATTCAGTTATTATACAATACATATTCAGTTATTGTACAACACATTCAGTTATTATACAACATATCCAGTTATTATACAATACATATTCAGTTATTGTACAATACATGCAGTTATTATACAACATATCCAGTTATTATACAATACATATTCAGTTATTGTACAATACATTCAGTTATTATACAACACATATTCAGTTATTATACAATACATATTCAGTTATTGTACAACATATCCAGTTATTATACAACACATATTCAGTTCTTATACAACACATACTCAGTTATTGTACATTTGACATTGACACAAATATAATTTAAGTGTATCATGGTTTATTATGTGGCTTTTGACTTATGTTCCTTGTTATGAGGAGAGAAAAACAGGATACAAATTTTGAGCTAATGATTATGATCATATTTATGGCAATATTTTATTCAGTTCTTTGCCTTCTTTGTCTTGTAAGCTTATTATGTATAGGCAGGTCGTTGAGTCGGTTCTGAAACTCTGATGTTACTAATGGTACCATTTTTTAATTGGGTTATTATTAATTATTATTTGGTTCAACATTTCTTCAAGCTTAGCATTGGCTATATCCATCTTAATTCATGGGCATTGCTTTTCTGATTATGGTTTTTCTTACTTCACTAATTGTCAACTCTTTATCTCTTATCTCTATAAGAGAAAACTTCTATATTTATAATTATTCTGCAATTGTATTATTTTTCTTCTCAATTCATCCTCGACATCTTTGTGTCAAAATATTTTATCTTTGTCACCACAATTGATTCCTTTTTATTTTTGTCCCTGACATCCTTATGTCAAAAACACATTATTTTCTGTCGCTATAATTCATTTCTTTAATGACAATCAGTGTCCTCATCTGTCTTTGTTGACAATGCTCTTTGTGGTCAATATAGCCGATGACTATGTTGGTTTTCTTTCTTGTTGTAATTTCTAATCTGAACATAATTTTCTATAAGTAACCCATTAAAAATTGTTATTTTCCATCATCTCTACTATTCCTGCCTTACATATTTGTTGGCAAAGACTATTTGGTCCTTTCTCTGTATGGTTTTAATTTATTTTTATTGTATCTTCCTACCAACTTGCCATTTGTATTCTGTAGCTCATACGTGTGGTCACCCAGCTGTTTTGTTATGACCAGTGGTCCAGTGTACAGTAGTTCCATCTTTCCAGATCTTTTCTCAGATGCCTTGGATGCTTTGTGGCTTTTTAAGAGCACCTTTTCTCCAATTTGTGGGGACCATTTCCTGACGAATCTTTTTACCTTGTTCCTCCCTTTTTCAGCCTTTTGCTGTAACCTTCTGAATGCCGATTGACATTTTTCCTTCTCTGTCAATTCCCTTTGAGCAGCCATCGTAGTGTCAATGTCAATTGTCAATCTCTTGGGTTTTGTGTTGGTCATCAATTCGATTGGGGCAAACTTGGTCGTGGGGTTCACCGAATGGTTAATCACCTCCTCTATGTACCCGCATTTTTCTGTCCAGGAAGTGTGGTCTTTGTGGCAAAGTAGGCGGAAATATATACTTATATCCCTCATCGTTCTTTCAGTCGGGTTTCCTTGAGGATAATACGCTGAGGAATAGTATAATTTTATTCCTAATGTTCTTAAGGTGTCCTGGAATAACTTACTCTTATGCATTGTTGCATTGTCTGATAGAATAGATTTTATTCTCCCATATTTTGGGATGTAGTCCTTGATGATTTTATCTAGGCAAGTTCTGCTTTTAATGTTCTTAATGGGGTATATTTTAGTGAATTTTGTGAAAACATCAAACATGACAAAGATGTATCTGTTTCCATCTTTCCCCCTTGGTAGCTCGCCATGTTCGTCGATGCACACCAATGCATTTTTCTCGTTTCTCACGATGGATTGTGGAACAACATCGTATCTTACATTAATTGGCTTGGCCTTCTGACATAGGTCGCATGAGAAAATTAACTTCCTGACTTTCTTGCCAAGATGTTTGATGTACAGTACTTCCTCAATTGCAAGCATTGTTCTCTCAGTACCAGAGTGAAGCATCGAGTGATGGAATGCCAAAATAACCCTGTCCTGTAAGGAATTTGGTACCATCATTTTCCACTTCCTTACGTCGTGACCATGTAATTTAAATAGGATGTTCCTAAATTTGCCTATCTTGGCTTCCAACTTCGGTACTATGTCTGGAGCCTTGTCGAATAGCCTCTTCAATTCAGGGTCTTCTTGCTGTAGCTTCGCTATGTTATTGAAGTCTTGTAAGATTTCGTTGCTTTCTTTACTATTTATCTGCATGATTTTAATTTCATGGTGTGGATTGTATATCGTCTTGGGTATGTGACTCTCCGATCTTAATCTTGACAATAAGTCACTAAAGATGTTCTCTTTGCCCAGGATATGTTTGACCTCTATGTCGTGCGATGTTATTTCGTGTATGTACCTCGAGATTTTGGAGTTGGTTAGCTTGCATTTTTGGATGAAAGACAGGCTTACGTGATCTGTATATATAATTATTTTATAATGGTAGATATATTACCTGAACTTTTGTAACGCAAAATGGATTGCACCTATTTCTAATTCTGTTATGCAGGCATTGGCTTCTATCTTGTTTAGAAATCTAGAAGCTGTGGCAATCACATGTTTGTTGCCATCTGCATCTTCTTGTGCTAATATTGCTCCATATGAGTGCGCACTAGCATCGGTGTATATTAGAAAAGGTGAATTTGGATTCGGTCGTTCCAGGAGAATACTGTGCTTAAAAAATTCTTTGATTTTCTCAAAGGCTACCTGGTGTTCGGTATTCCATCCCCACTTAGTATCCTTTCTCAACAGTTCTCTAAGGGGTACTAATTCCTTAGCGTAGTTGATCACAAATTTTGACTGGTACTGTAAAATGCCCAGAAACCTCCTCAACTGTTTCAAGTTACGTGGGGGTGGTATACACTCTATGGCCTTGACCCTCTCCGGATTAGGTTGTATACCATCAGGCGTAATGATGTGGCTTAGAAATTCTGCCTCTTTGACGAAAAATTCACACTTTTCCAAATTTAGGGTCATGTTGCTTTCCTGAAACTTGGACAATACATAATCTATGTGATGTAAGTGTGACTCGGGATTCTTGCTGTATATTAAAAAATCGTCAACATATTGCGTTACAAAAGCCTCGATAGTATCCCCGAAAACTTTGTCTAGAGCCCTCAGTAGTGCACTGCTACTGGTCGACAATCCAAAGGCACATTTTAAAAAATGGTACACCTTTCCTTTGTGCAGGAAGCAGGTATATTTCCTGACGTCTGGATGAAGAGGAATTTGCCAGAATGATGCTGTCAGGTCAAGACTTGTAAAATGTTGACCTCCCTTCAATTTTGATATCAGTTGGTCTACCCCCTCAGGCCTGTAATGATCTGGCAAGGTATGCACATTTATCTTCCTTGCGTCGATGGTCATCCTCAATTTTCCCTCTTTCTTATGGACCCATACCACTGGATTCACATAACATGAGTCCGACGGTTCTATTATTCCGTCCGCTAACATTTTCTGGATCACTCTGTCAGCTTCCTCCCTGATGGAGTTGGGGATGGGCCTGGATTTATGTGAATAGGGGGTGATATCTTTTACTTTAAAAGTATGTATGAACTTATTACATGTACCTGGCTTTTTATTAAAAACTTTCCTGTTTTTAATCAATATTTTTCTAAAAACTTTCCTGTTTTTAATCAATATTTTTCTAAGTTGGTTCCTTTCCTCTTCAGAGATGCCATGTGCTCTCCAGACCTTCTCGTCGATCAGCTGTGACGTCGGTTCTTCTTCATCTGTTGGTAGTGGTTCAGGTTGGTAGTTGTTCGAGGTAACATACTCGTCTTCTGTGCAGATCCAATGGCTGCAAACATTAGTTTCCTCCTCGCTCGTCCAACCTGTTTTCTCCTTACTTACCCTTAGGTTTACCAACCTATTCTTGTGGACATTGATGTTCTCCACAAAGAATTGCTCATCCGGATGGATCCCTGTCTGGTCTGGTTCCTCCTGGCATGTTTCTTCCTCCAGGAACTTCGCGGTGCATTCTGAGGTTCCTTCCTTGATAATGAATTCATGTAGGTCATAATCGATCACCGACCTCCAAAGATTAAGCAAATCACTGCCAATGATTAGGGTAGCTGTTAGTCTAGGTATTACCAGGGCAATAAAATCGAACTTCCAGCTTCCGATTTCTATTACCAGCCTTACCTGGTATTTGACATGTTCCTTTTTCTTGCCAATTACTGTGCTGCAATACACTCCATACACAGGCAAGAATTCAGCATTTCTCTTAGTTATTAATTCCTGGAATAGCTGTTCGTCACATACTGATGTGCTGGCTCCTGTATCAATCATTGCTGGCAATTCGATACCCCATACCTTCAGCCTAATCATTGGTGGATTGGTTATTTCCTTTCTTTCACTTGCCTGTCTTCTCAAGGTACCTATATTATGTTGGTCAATATTGCCCCTACTGCCACACAGGTCAACTTCCGGGACACAAAATTGACTTGTACTTAGTTTTCCTGGGCGTTAGAGGTGATTGTTGTTTCTGTATTCTGCGCAGCATTGGTCCTATCCGGCACATTTTCATTCTGTTCCTGTTGTCTTACGTTGTCGGTGTTCCATTGGTTTCTGCCCCTTTGGCGTAAACCCCTATTGTATGACGACCTTTGGCTGTTTAAGTATTCCCTACAGAATCGTATGTGATTCACTTGATGGGTATTGTCTCCTGGTCTCCCCCGATCATATCTATGCGTTCTGTATCTCGATTCACCCCTTGGTATTGTGTCGTGGTACCGCTGTCTTGTGTTCTCCATCCTCTCGCCATGATTGTGTGGTTGTGGGAAATGGTGTGCCCCTCTCCCCCTTTCATGGGTGCTCCTAGTATTTCTATCTTCTCCCTCATTCTGGTTGTTCGTAGCCGTGCTCCGGTTTAAGATGGGTGAGTTTGGGTGACTGTTCCTATGTCTATGCTCATTAGGCCGACCATTTTGTGTTTCGAAGGCTGTCAGCAATTCTATCATATCTGCAAAATCTACTGGCCTCGCAACAATTAACCCTGTTCTCACCGTGTCTGGGAAATGTCTTGTTATGCTGGTAATTAGCTCTGCTTCCGACAGGTTAGGGTCTAACAGCTTTCCTTTGTTGGCTACTTTCATAAAATAATCGACTAGCGATAACCCTTTGGTTGGATCATATCTACCTGTCGCTAGCTCTACCCTAGTTTGGTTTTGCTTAGCTGGGCCCCAATACCTTGATAGGAATAGATTTCTGAATGAGCTATACGACTCATGACCAGCTAGTGTTAACCTGAGCCATTCTAATGCCTTGTTTTTTAAGCTTTTCTTGACTATCATCATCCTAAGCTCATTTGGTATCCTTTTCACTTTAAAATACTCTTCCATCTCTTTAACAAAGAGTTTTGGATCGTCTCCCTTCTCCTCATCAAATGTAGGTGGTGTGATTTCATGTAGTATGCTGTTGGTGTAACATGTGTTGTGTGTTGTGTCATTGTTTGGTTGTGAACCTCTTTCTCTGTATGGTGAGTCAACATTTTGTACATTATTCAAATAACTCTCATCTTGTACATTACTTACATCTAAATCATCTTGCCTTTGTAGTGCATTCACAACATCATTTACATTAGCCAAACTTTCTTTCCCTTTTTTCATTTCTTCACAAATTGATTTTAAATCATTCTTTATTTCTAAGTGACTTTGTTTCATATCATTTATAGCATCCTGTTGCGAATGTACTACATTAGTCATCGTCTTAATTTTAGAAATTACAATTTGTTCTACAGTTTCATTAATAATGTCTTTCTTTACTACCTCAATCTCTTTCCTTAATTCCTCAGTTATTTCTGCTTTTACATTTGTAATCTTACAGTCTACACTTGTATTACATTCTGTTATTTCATCTCTACATCTAGCAATTTCTCCTTCTAATACAATCTTATTTTCTCTCATTTCTGATTCTATTTTTCCCATCCTATCTCCTATGATTTCTATCCTAGCTCCTAAGGCTTCCTTTGTTTCATTTAAGTTTTTATGTACTAATTTTAAATTAGTTTCCATTACTTTCATATTTTCTTTACACTCCTGTCTTCCTAATTCTATTTTCTGTTCTAAGTTCTGTCTCCCTAATTCCATTTTCTGTTCTAAGTCCTTTCTCACTTCCTCCATTTTCTGACCTATTTCTTCCTTATTCTGGCCTAAACTTTGTTCTATGTCCTGCTTTAATTCTACCTTATTTTGTTCCATTTTCTGACCTAAACTTTGTTCTATGTCCTGTTTTAATTCTGCTTTATTTTGTTCCATTTTCTGACCTAATTCTTTCATATTCTGTTCTAGTTTTTCAAACATGATCATCATTAACCTTTGGTCTTTTCCTATTGCTAGCTGTTCCTCACTTTCTGGTTCTATTTGATAACTAGGCCTATCTGCCCCTTCCCCCACTCCTGTTTCTATCTCTTTTCGCGACATTTTAGTTTCTTTATTCAATTCACTTAGGGTTAAAAGTCCCACTACTTTGCCGCTTCGCAGTAACATAAAAATGAAAATAAACTGGGTGTAAAAATAAAAATTTTTGATCCTACTTTTTTTTTTCGTTGATTTGTCCAGTTATGTACGTCTCCTGGGCAGTTGGCTTCGGTAGACGATCTCCGGTGTTTTCCCGCGTTGATTATCCGTGCATCGGTGTTCTGATGTATCGTTGATTATCCGTTCATCGGTGTTCTGATGTCGATATCAAACGATGGTCTAATGGCGTCTTCTTTCGTTTTGGCGCGATGATATGGCGTCACTTGATGTTTATCGCAAGTTCAATTCCCGTAATTTCCATTCCATCCTAAATTCGAGTTCCACGTTGGGCAAGCCATTTTGGTGCTGTTTTTATTCGTGGGTGTCTTCTTGTTTGAGCGATGTGGCTCTTATTTCCCTCAGGGCGTGGTAACGGATGGAATGAACATACACTCGGGTTTAACTTTAGTCAAACATTTTATTTGCACCTTCTTGTTTACAATTTTTAAATCGTATCACAGTAGAAAGTCTTATTTTAGCGGAACAACTTCCCTAGCATCGCCGAAATTTAATTAAAGGTCTCTAAACACTTAGTAAATTCACTTTTACTATTTCATGACGCGTACACATAAAAATGCGTCTATCCATGCCGATAACGGAGACGCCAGTGAAAAATTTTTTTGGCGTCATTTGACGCGACACCGCCTTCTTCATATTCATCCGCGCTATTCATCAAATAGTTCTTTCTCGTTAGGGAAGCAACCTCTAATCATCCTCCCCTACTTTTATTATGGAATACAAACAATTCTAATATTTATACACATATATTAAAATCAAATATGGAAAGATTTATGACGTCTTTGTGCAAACTTAGTTGTTCGTAACAATGAACCTTATCAACATGTTTTCGTCATTTAACTATCTCATACCAACATCAAAAAACGAATTACACTTTTAACAAACATTTACATGAACGATTTTCTTTTGGGGTCTTCTAATATTCTGTCTCAGAATGAATAATGGAATTAGCAACGCCGGTCATGAAAGCCTTAGCATTTATATAAGATACGAGTAATTAAATAAACACTGCTGTCAGCGATAGCAAGTGAAATATCTTGCCTGTTGGTTGTTTATTCTATCTCAAAATTATTTTACTCTCAAGCATGAAGAGGTATTTCCAGAAAAGGACTTTAGTTTAATCTCATACTGGCCAGACTCATCAAGCAAAGTTAAATTTTTACACAATTTTAAAATGACTTAACGTTGAAATTAACACAAACGCTGTTTCATTCAACATTGTTAGCTTTAACATAGTGTTTAAATTTGGTGTTAATTTAATCTGCTTACTCCTCTAAGACATCTAATAAATGTTAGGATTTGGCAAATGGCTAACACAAATCAAGCTCTCGCAAGTTTGATGCACTTGATGTTCTTCAGTGTATTTCTAATCACAGAAAAGGTGTAAACCCAAAGTATTTTATTGAATGTTTTGAATTGTTTACCACACTTTGTGTATCTACATATAAAGAAGTACAGTTGTAAAGTCTGGTGCATATAATATTTAACTGTTGATAGTTTACATGGCTTAAACCAGAAATTTAAGTTATTTGATTAAAAAAGTGCTCCTTATGTAGCAATGTACACAATTTTTAAAAAATTCACATTTATGCTCCTTAATGACCTATAAAACAAGTGTGCTAAGAAATACACTTTTAACATAATTGGTGTATAAAATGTTTTATGCTCAACTATGGACTTTGGGTTTTGCAAATATGTTGCTGTTAGCTAATGCTGGATTTCTGACAATGAAGTCATTAATCCTCTTGCTCTCCAATATTTTTCACTGATGGATGGGGTGCTAGAAGTGGCTGGGCATATTTGAAGGTGGTTTCAGTCCATTTCCTCTTGCAGATCACATAGAGGACAGAGAGGAGAAGAATATATCCCAATTCTGTTTAAATGTTTTGCCAGACAATCATGTCCTGTAATCAACCTGAAGGTTGCAACTGCCGTTTTTCGAGGATAGTCAGGAATTACTGTTTGATTATCTTCCTTTCATAGAAGTTTGAAAACAGTGTTGTAATTAATTTAATTTAAAAGGTTAGTTAATTAATAACATTAATTAACTAATCTTTTAAATTAAATTACTGTTTGATGTTTGGTAGTTCCCATCTTTTATTTTTTGATTTTTCATAGTAATATTTTGCAATAATTTGTATTCAGAGTTGACTAATCTTTTAGCTGCATAAAATGGTAGATTAACTATAGATTTCTGTACACTGCCAGTACCCTTTTTTGCAAGAAAATCAGCTTTCTCATTACTACTCAGTCCACAGAGAGGGACCAGGTGTTTTTGAAGTGAGGTTAGATGGGTAAGGATTTTCCAACATTCTATAATTGTTTGGTTTTTTGGTGACAACTTGGAAGTAATTCCTATAATTGCTGCCCTGGACTACTTGATGAAAATGTGAAATTCTATACAAAAGATTTTGTAGGGCCATTTTAATTGCTTCAATTTCCCCATCAAAGTTTGTAGTTCCATAACTTAAACATTTGTAATAGGAAAAGGGGTGACACGTGACTCCAGCCCCTGCTCCATCTCGGTTTGATATCAATGATCCATCAGTATAAATATGGAGCCATTCGTGTTCTAGAAATCTAGTATGGATTGTCTCTAATGCCAATAATTTTAGAACACTAGTTGGAGTTATTTATTTATTTATTTATTTATGCCATCAAACTTACTGTTGGTGTTTTTAAAAACACAAGCCGTGTGTGGGCAAAGTTTGAGAGGTAGAACTGGAACTTAAAAATTCAATGCCACAACTGGGATTTGAACCACAGACCTTCCGCTTACCGGGCGGCTGCACTAACCACTGAGCTATTGTGACAAACTTCCAGAATGGCATTAAATTCTCAAACCAGTTCGTATTTCTCCTGGTAAACCACAAAGGCAGTCTCACATCAGAGACAAATTACCGCAATGGTGACTTACTATTGTAAGTACTCTATATTGAGGAATTAAATAACCTTCAGATGGTAATCATTATTTATTTATGCCAACAAACTTACTGTTGGTGTTTTTAAACACACAAGCCATGTGTGGGCAAAGTTTGAGAGGTAGAACTGGAACTTAAAAATTCAATGCCACAACTGGGATTTGAACCACAGATGGTTCAAATGCACTGGTTTGAGAATTTAATGCCTTTCTGGAAGTTTGTCACAATAGCTCAGTGGTTAGAGCAGCCACAAGGTAAGCGGAAGGTCTGTGGTTCAAATCCCAGTTGTGGCATTGAATTTTTAAGTTCCAGTTCTACCTCTCAAACTTTGCCCACACACGGCTTGTGTGTTTAAAAACACCAACAGTAAGTTTGTTGGCATAAATAAATAATAATTACCATCTGAAGGTTATTTAATCCTGGGATATAAAGTACTTACAATAGTAAGTCACCATTGGGGTAATTTGTCTCTGATGTGAGACTGCCTTTGTGGTTTACCAGGAGAAATACGAACTGGTTTGAGAATTTAATGCCATTCTGGAAGTTTGTCACAATAGCTCAGTGGTTAGAGCAGCTGCCTGGTAAGTGGAAGGTCTGTGGTTCAAATTCCAGTTGTGGCATTGAATTTTTAAGTTCCAGTTCTACCTCTCAAACTAGTTGGAGTATCACTTTTCTTAACTTCTTCTGTCAGGTGTAAATAATATGTGATGTCTAATGTTTGTGTCGGATTGACTTTAGATATGAAGTTCAACAAAGGAAGTAATATTTAGGAGTTACATTTGATACCAAACTTACATGGACCAAACAAATAGAAATTGTAATACAAAGAGCAGAAAGGCGCCTTTCACTGTTGAAACGTCTAACAGGAATGAAGTAGGGATGTTCCAGAGCAACTCTTAACAGAACATACTATGTATATATAAAGCCATTATTTACTTACTGCAGCGAAGTTCTTGTAACAGCAAATACAAAAAAAATTCAAATCTTTCAAAACCAAAGTCTGAGACTAATTACAGGTGGTATCAAAACCACACCAATACCAGTTATGGAAATACTAACCAACCAATACCCCATTGAATATGAAATAGAAAAAGCAGCTCTTATTCAACACGAAAAGTTGATCAGACTTTCATTCAATAGAAACTAGAACATTAAGGAAGCTATTCTCAAAGTTTCACTCTGCTAATTTAAAAACTAATCATAAAGAGCATTTTAAGTGCTGAAAAGTCTTAAAATATTGTAATAGAGAAAACCAAACTGTAAAATGTACTCTTAAAAATTGGCTTAACGTGTTACTTATGTATTTTTTGTTAAACAGTGCAAGTTTTACTTAAAATACATAGGTTAGAAATTGAATAACTTTATGTACCACAAATTTTACATAAAACACTATTTTAAATACATAATTTAGAAACTAACATATGTGCAGCAAATTTTACAATTTTAGAAACTTAAGAAAAAAAATGTGATAAATATCTGAAAAAAAAAAAGACTCAAATGTGTAACCAGTTCCATTGTTTTGGTTTGTTTAAACCATCATGTTTATTTTCACTCCAATAACAAAATATTCACACGGGAACATTCCGAGACAATCATGCATACTAAAAATTAAAATGCCTTAACTGTAATTTTTCATTATTTTGGCCCAAGTTTCACTGATCACCTGAAAGATACAAACTTTCCTAAATATTAGATTCCAAATGAAAATTTCTTGCTTAGACCAGGAATTTATATTTGAAGCAAATTACAGAATTAGAGGAGCGTGTCACTTGATTTTAAAGAGGGACTAGTTTTGTCTACCTTGTATCTTTCACCATCTTCGCTGCTGTCTATGGGTATCATGTATGCATATCTCGTCTCTCTTTCTTTTGGATAATGATGTTTACCAACAACAACAATACACCATATGGATTACAGGAACTCATGTGTCTTCTTATTTCACAGTTCAATTTCTAATTATGGTGTTGCATCAGACAGAGAACTTTTCATTTCTTTTTCTCATCAAAGTTAAAGATTATAACTTGTATGTTGAGCAGAAGGTCCTTGCTAGAGTTGACCCTAGTTCAATGTGCTATAAAATAAAAATAAAAAACAAAACTAAAAAAAAATTAATGGTTATTTTTTGCGAAAGTAGCTGGGGCTCTGGGACTGGGTGAGGTGAAATTCTGGAGTCCAAATGGGCACCCAGGAATCAGAGTAATTCTGATGAAAAATTATATGGTGCCTGCAAGAAGCAAGATGATGGCAACAGCACAATTGGAAAGTCAACATTGTAGAAACTAGGAGATGAATGAGTGGATAGCTGCATGCAGGACTCTTGTCACTGGGGCATCTTAACTGTCCCAAGGCACAGTGCCTGTTTATCTAATAAGTCTGAAACCTGCAGACCAAGATATCCAGGATGAGCTACAAATGGGAAGGTGCCAGCAAATGCTGCAAACACCTCTCACCTTGGCAAGCCCCTCACATATTCATCTGTATACACTAGCATTTTGTCTTACGCAGTTCTGACTCCAGAGTATTGCTGAGGTACTGTCAATTGTGTTTCTTTGTGAATAAAATTGTTGTACATAAACCCATAGTGTGTGATATTTACATCATAAGAATGAGTGACATACCACACCAGCTAAGATGTTTTCTCTCATTCTCTCATTTTTCGAATTTTGGGAAATGAGTTTGTTTTCGTTTTTTTGCATCATACATATATAAATACATGCATATCTCTTACTATGTTTTTGATAGTTGTATATTTTTATTAAATGTATTTAATATACATTTTAACGTAATATAGTCCAGAATGAAAGATATTGGTACTAAAGCCTAAGCGCAGCATTTAGTTTTCCGAGAATTCCCTACCCTTTTCTACTTCCCAACCCAGGACAACCTCTACATGCTCATTATGGTCAGATAAAAAAGGGTCAGTTACCAAGAATTTTAATCACTTTACTAATGACAGAATGGTCAACTTCCAAATATGCTAAGTCGTTCTTAATCATCAGTCATTACTTCAATATTTTTGAGATTTTTACTTTACTCTTTTTTTTTTAATTTAACAATTCATAGGAATGAACTTAAAAGAAAGTGAGAACTAAATTTTATACTCAAAATCTCTGGAATTTCACTTTTTTTTGCAAAATAAGACAATTTCGCTTCAATCTCCACTCCATCACTAAAATTTGCCAAAACAATAATATTAATTAATTGATCAACATCACATAATTTGGAAAGATAATGGGAAATCACTTTAATATGTCTGTTGCCTTTATTTTATTGCAAAAACACCGCCCATGGCGTTCCCATTTTTTTATTTCACGCTATGCCACTGATATTTACTCGTGAAATGAACGTATAATATACCTTCCATGCTACAGTATCACCACTGGTGCAAAGTGCTCAGAGACAACACCCTCCCCTCTACTGGTTTTCCGGCACTTTGCAAACACACATCCTTAGACTCGAAGGATAAGTTCACGCATATTTTATGGAATGCTCTGATAGACAGCAGGGAGCGTGAGTTTAATGCAAAAAATAATGGGAGTTTAATGCTGAGTTTGTTTTGTGTACTGAAACAATGTAGAGTCAAGGCACGTGATTGTACAGTTACATTAAAACAAGTTCATTCTGACAGCTAGGTGCACATGCCTGTAATCTAGGGGTAACATGCTAACCTCTAGTTCCCTAGGCTCACAGGTTCAAACCCAGTGGAGGGAGATGAACTTTTACGGGAATAAAAATTCTTAGTATGGCTTCCTCCAGAAGGGAAGTAAAGGTGGTGGTCCCATGTCATAGATTTACTGCAGGTAAAAGAACCTCAAACTTGGTAGGGAGGACTAAGAGCAAAATTAAGCCATCTTTCATGCCCAATGTAGAATGGGACACTGAGAACCACAGTCTATGCATCTATATTTCAATTTTTAATGGTGATTGTGAAGGAGTTCTTTCAGTGTACAATATTTTGTCAGATAAAAGAACCAAAATTACAGCAGGGAACTTAGAAATCATGCTTACTTGTTTCAATGAACAGGCTACAGCTACAGGCTATAACATTTGAAATGTAAATTATAACAGTAATATTTGATATTTTACTTCACCGCTTTGAGCCTTGTTTTTATACCAACATTCAGTTTTTATTCACCATATAATTGTCTCTACTTATTGAATGCTACTTTACATCAAGTCTTTATTGCTTATTGTTGGACATTTCAAAATGTTCTCATAAAACTGTAGCACATCCAGAGGGACACATTCACTACTTTCATTTTGTCCCATAACATATTTTTAGTTTACAAGAACTTTGTTCATGTATACCTTTTCAGAAGGCCTAATAAAGTGGTTTAGCAACTTAAGTTTTCCTTTAATGATGGTTTATTTCATTACATTTTTTGGCAACTAGGAAATACTTGGTATCAATTCTACAGTCTGCTGTGTACTCTGTTTAAGGTTGGCATCTAATGTCACATGTCAACAGGAGACTAACGAACACTCCTGAGCTTGAGGGCCCTAAGTTGCAAAGCGTAGCTGAGAGATTCTTTTGGTAACAGAAAAGGCGCAGTTGCAACCATGCAACAACAAGCCATAGCCACAATCTTGAAATCATGTGTAACTAGCAAATTTCACTCCCATCCTTAGGTTGGCACTCTCATTCCTGCTTCCACAGTATCCTACTATTTGCCCTGCAGAAGAAAGCAAGCAGGCTCTGAAGTATGAAGACTGGTTCACAACCAATGGTATACTGCTCACAAAAGTTAAAGGTATGTGAACGCTGGCCAATGCTCAAGTGGAGCGCTGTTGCCAAGTGTAGTGCGGGTACCGACAGAGGTTCTGTGCATGTACCACATTCGGTAGCGTTGGTAGGAGGGGCAAGCTTAGGATTCGCTGGAGTCTGTAGTACGGCCTGCTTCCATATGCCTAAAACTTTTGTGAAGATTATAACTTTAATAACCAGAACGAGAAAATTGAAATACATACATTCAAATGGGAGTGTTCATAACTGACGGAAAGCTTTCCCAGACCCCAGGAACAGGAAAGACAAATTTGGCCATTGTATAACTTTCTCACTCTCATTACCAGGCACATCATGTTAGATTCATAATATGCAGATTAGACCTTTCATTGCAGAAATGATTCAAGGCAGCTGTACTACGAAACAGCCATTGGAACTCCCTCTAGTTGGAAGCTACAAAAAATAACTGGTGAGTTAGAAACAAATGAATTCCCAATGTGCAGTATTGACCTCCACTTTCTATTGATAAACTGATCAATAATAAGCCTTCCCATTCTCATTACCAGGCTCTTGCGAACCAAAATGTTGAGTGTTGCCTTGCTTCCTGTTCTTGTTGCTGTTCTGGTTACCATTACTGGGTGGTTGTGAACCAGCCCTGAGGGGGCTTCAACTGTTAATCTGCTCATGCAGCCAATTTGTTTACTACAAAATGTGTGTGACAATGTTACCAACTCTGGGAGCTTCTCAATAGTTCTGAAGTCTTTTGATGTCATTTAGCCACCGAATTTCAAACATAGCCACTAGAGACTTTTCTGACGATTTTAGATGACATTTATGGACAATTCTGAAGAATTCAAATTTCTAGTTTGATACAGTTGCTAGCCGAGGCATAATTGGAGTTTTAAATATCAAATAAAATAAGCACACTGTAAAAGTTCTTTTCCTTAAGGATTGCAGTTGAGTTCCTTCTCAAACAAAATAGAGAATCAGTGGATAACCTAAATGTTACAAAATGCCAAAACATTTGCTCCACTCTGGAATTCTGGATACTACAAGTGCATTGTTACAAAGATGCAGTGGCATCAAATCCATTTAAACAGGTATTTGGCATTCCCCTTTCTTCCACACTGCAATATGGAAGTAGAAAAGCTTTTTAGTCAGTTGAACATTATCAAAACTAAAGAATCAGCTTAAATGCTAGGTATGCTGTATTGCAGAAATGCTGTTACAATTTTATGAAATACATGTTACTTGTACAAAATCCTACAAAACGTCAGGCATTAAATTTGTACAATACAGGGTGTTAATGAACTACACTGAAATAATTTCAGTGATTGTAGACGTGACTAATATAAGCAAGTTGAGATAGGCAATGCATGGTCTGCAGCTTAACATAGTGCTGTTAATGGTGTTAAACCTAATTGGCATCACATGCTGATAAGTTGGTGTTTAAACAAGATGGGTGAGATTATTGGATTAGAATGTCTTTAAAACTGCTTCCTGAGTATAGAAATGTCGAAACTTAATAGCGCGTTATTGGCGTTCTCAAGATTTAATGCCTCAAAGATATCTCAAATCTGGAACTAATCACCTGCCAGTGCAACACTGAACAGCGATTAACTGCCTTCTTGCATCAATAGCCTACTCTAGTAGTGTGTGTGTAACTGTTCTGGTGGCCCAATTTGTAACGCCGAAAACTGTTGTTCCAGAGGTCATTGGTTCGCTTACTGTTATGTGGTTAATTTTTGTTTGTTTGTCATAGATTACAATAGAAACAAATGGCATGATTCGTAATTATGAACGTGAATCTGATTGGCCAGTACAATAATACTAGTATGATTTCCGTTCTTCGGAACACTGCAGTTAGTGTGCTGAGGATTGCCTGTTGGACAACAAGGAGAACGTGTACAACGTTTCTGAACTAGCAGATATGCACCTTATTTACGGTGAATTACGATGTAATGGGTTAGCTGCTGCAGAGCTGTACAGGGAATAGTATCCCAATAGGCGCCAACCACATCGCTCAACCTTCCAGTCCATCGATAGATGTGTGCAATAGAGAGGAACCTTCCAGGTCAACAGGGGCGATACGGGCATTGCATGAACTCGATGCATAGTGCAATTCGAGGAGAATGTACTGCGAAGCATTGCAGAAGAGCCATCTACCAGCACATGCGCTATTGCATGTGCACTAGGGGCTAACCATGTTAGCGTATAGCAAGTCATACATGAAGACCAACTTCACCCATTTCACTCACAGAAGGTGCAAGAACTAAAGCCAGAAGACTATGGCCATCGGCTACAATTTTGCAACTGGGCTTTACACCAGCAGCCTGAATTCTTTTCATCAGTATTGTTCACTGATGAGGCCTTGTTCATCAGGGATGGCCTAGTTCTTAATTCAAGAAACAGCCATGTGTGGGACTATGTGAATCCACATGCTGTCGTGGAGAAGAGTCACCAGCACACTTTTTCAGTCAACACATGGGTTGCAATAATTTCAGACCATGTCATTGGCCCATACCTGCTCTCCCCTCGGTTAAATGGGTATGCTTATCTTCATGTGTTACAGAACATATTACCTGTATTTTTACAAGATGTGCCCTTTCATATTCATCGTCTAATATGGCTACAACATGACAGAGCTCCGGCCCATTTCCCTTGCTGTACAAGAGCATTTAAACCATGTTTATGCTGCCCGATGGATCAGAAGGGGTAGTTCAACTGTTCCTTGACCAGCACACTCTCCCAACCTCAACCCAATTTATTTCTTTTACTGGGGTCACCTCAAGTCTCTGGTGTATGAAAAACCTATTACATCAGAAGAGGACCTAACTGCCCGAATAATAGCAGCATATGAAGTTATTCGACACACACAAGGAATTTTGGACAGAGTACGACAGTCGTTCCTTCGCCGCTGTCAACTTTGCATTGGAAATGCAGGTCGCCATTTTGAGCACTTCCTTTAAACCTGACGTAACGAGTTGCATTTACTTTTCATTTTATGTAAGTTCGTTCACCTTTAAACCTCCTCCCATTTAGACGTACAGCATGTGAGAGTATTAAGCAGGATTCAATCTTTTTTAGAAGGAATTGTAATTAATTGCACTCACAAGGTGAAATTACTCTGTAAAATGCATTGTGCAAGAATTAAAAGCTTAGACAAAATATTAAAACAAAAACAACCAAACAAAAAAAAAAAAAAAAAAAAAGAAAAAAAAAAGTGAAGGAGACGCGAACTCGTTTACCTTTCACTTGAAAGCTAATATCATAACTAGGGTTAGGAAGTCAATGCATTTGCATGTTTTTTCATAGGGATTAAAAATGTATGCTTTTACATTATGTGCACGAATTATGGAATTTTAAGTTATTTGGACGTGATTTTATGGTGCATATTATTTCAATACTATAGCCTCTATATAGCATATTTTAATGATTTTTATGGTTTTTTTTTTTCCACCTGGATAATATTTTTCATATTGGTAGTGTTGCATATGATGATGTAACTCGCCAGGTGGCGAGAAGCAATGCTGAGTCATGTTGTTATGCAGTGAATCCCCTGTTTCCATCCTTTCATTATATGTTTGTGCGTAGAGAATAATCAGTGCGTTATCTGAGAGGTTTATATTAACAAAGATAAAGTGCAGGTGAACGTTTTGAGCAGCATGATTATAGCAACGCTTGCCTCAGCGTGGTCTTCAAACGTAACAGTGTTGTGAACTGGTTCCCTCCAAATTAAATTAGGCGTATAAAACGTTAAAAAGCTCTTCAAATGCCGAAAATAAAACCAACTTAAAGTGCTAGATTAATTAATCTACAGAAAGAGTTTTCGGGTGATTTAATATCTACAGATAATAGGGTACTGTTTTGTGGAGCGTGTGACAAAAATATAGGGAGTGAGAAAAGATTTCAAATAGTTCAGCACATAAACACAGCAAAACATAAGGAGAATTTAATCAGAAAACTCGCAAACAAATAACCTGTTCTAATACAATTAGTAGAGTGTTTAGGAAGTAGGGTTACTGAATTTTCCTATGACTTGTGCCAAGCATTTTTAGCTGCTGATATTCCCTTGTTCAAAATTAATAATCCGATATTTAAAAACTTTCTTGCCAAGTGTACTCAACATGTGCCTGAAGAAAGTACACTGCGTAAGACTTATGTAGGGCATTGTTACAATAATGTAGTGTCAAATATACAAAATTTAGTGGATCAGTTTGTGTGGTTGTCTGTTGATGAAACCTCTGATTCTGAACGCCGTTCTATTGCTAATATAATCGTGGGTGCCTTAAATATTGAACAAAAGACCACAGCATATCTCTTTAATATGTGCAAATTGTCGGCCACTGACAATGTAACTGTGACACAGTTTGTGATGGACTCTTTGAAATTACAATGCCCATGTGGAATCGAATACAACTGGTTGCTTTTATTTGTTACATTATATGGTAAAATCAGGAAAAACTCTGAAAGGTATTTTTCCTAGCTTAATTCATATAACTTGTTAGGCACCCGCTCTTCATCGAATTTCTGAGACAATACGCGATTCTTTCCCACTGGTAGATAGATTTGTGCCCAGTACAAAGATAATTTTTGTTAAATCTCCTAAAAGAGTTAAGTTGTTTAGATCAACAGAACCCAATATCCGACTTCCTCCTGCACCGGTGTTAACTCGATGGGGAACATGGGTCGATGCAGTTTTATATTATGCTGAGCACATAGAAATAATCGAAGATGTTGTTAATTCATTGGACTCGAACGATGCTTCATCAATACAAACTGTGCAAAATATTCTGTCAGGCACTGGGTTAAAGAAGGATTTTAGTTTCATATCTGCCCATTTTTCTTTCTTACCAACAGCCATAACGGCATTGGAAGCTGTAGGATTTCCTTGGCATGAATCACTTACTGTGCTTGAAAAAACAATATGTGATCTAAATTCGGTTCCTGGTAGCATAGGACAAAAAGTGAAAGAGAAAGTGAATAATGTATTTTCAAAAAATTCTGGTTATAAACAGATGTGCGATATTCGAGACATCCTCGAAAGAAAACCATCTGTCACACCAAGAGAGTTGACTCTCTCTGTGAAACAGTTAACATCATTTCAATATGCCCCTATAACATCTTGTGACGTGTAAAGTTTTTCACGTTACAAAAGTGTTTTGCCAGACAATAGACGACGTTTTACTGTTGAAAATTTGTGTAGTGTTGGTTGTGAACTGCAATTTAGCAGTTAATACTAGCAATGGAACCACTTCTGCTTCAACCTCTAAGGAATAAGGTAACTTTATTATTTACACTAACTCGTCTACTGCAAAGGGACATGAACTGTTCTAATGAAATAGTGCATATTTCTTGGCATATTTTGAAGTTTTTAAGAGCATATTTGCATGCATATTTCAGTGTTTTTTAGGGCATGAACTTCTGAGCCCTAATCATAACCATTGCGCCAGAGGGAGTGCTCCAACCGTCTCTTCATTTTCGTGTGTTGTGTGCTCAAATGGTATCATCATTAGCAGTGGCGTACTGTCACATTAGAAACATATAGCCGTAACTTCCACATCTGAACCAACAGGCCATAAGTCTCCTGTCCCAAATTACTTGTTTCAGAGATCTCCACTTGCTCTGAAAATATTTCGGTATAGTTAATTAACATCCTATATAAGTGTACTCATGGCTCTGTGAACATCCTGTGCTACCTTCAACATCGTTTACTTTGCAGATACTTTAGGAACAACTGGAAGATGAGCTTGAAATAAATTATAAAAATTATTTTGTTGTTTAACAACGCTGTCAATTGCCAGGATCACATCAGTGTCGTCAGTGTGCCAGAATTTTGTCCCGCAGGAGCTCTTTTACATGTCAGTAAATCTGACATGGAGCTGTCGTTTTTAAGTGCACTTAAAAACCATCGATCTGGGCCAGATTTAAACCTGCAATCTTGGAATCAGTAGGCCAGCGTCTAACCAACTGAGCCACCCAGACCGACAAAAGATGAGCTACTTTTCTAGTGATTTTTAAAGCAAATTTTTCTTTTAAAATTATACCTTTTAACTAATTTTATTATTTAGTTTGATTTAGCAACTTTTGGCTAATACTATTGGGTAACACTGATATGTGAATCACTGGTGTGCATAAATATGATAGAGATGGTTAAAGATGTTTATGTAGCACATTCCCCTAGTTTGCCAACTTTCTGATGGGCAAACATGTTGTTTTCTGTTGTCCTCGCACAATAATTTTGCTACATAAGATACCATCCTAAACAGATTGGGTGGGTGAGCTAGAGGATTTCTAAATGGTCACTTCTACTCCATATGCAATTCTTAAGGTATTCTGTTATCTAAGTCATTTTTATTTACTATTACTATTTTGACAGCAAGTAGGAAACAAAACTCCCAGTTTTCTAGCGAAGAGACATTTCTTTTCCTCTTAGGCCTCATGGCAAAACCACTCACTTTGGTAAAAGTGAACCTAAAGGAACACAAAACTATGCAAAATAAATAACATAATGAGAACGTAGTAGTATAGCCAACATACAGTAACACAGCCATGAAAGGTAGCAAGTCAACAATGTAATGTTTTGTCCTTCATTAACATTTAGTGCAGCAGTGTTTTGCACACAAGTACAAGCATGACTTACTACTTTTCATTGCCATTTTATCTGCCTTACTTAAATATTTCAAAATGTTGAATAAACTTTTTATTCTACAAAATTTGGCTTGATGTCTTTCAGTTCTGACTGATTCAATTGTGCTTCTGTGTGAACTACAGCAGGTGGAATGCTGTTAAACTGACCTTTTTATCCTTATCCTTTATAGATTGATGTGCATCCTATTGACATTAAATCTGAAATCATTCTGCTGGCAAGTGGTTTTACACTCCCTCACCCATGGCAGAATAAAACTATTGGGACTATCAAAAGCTACCTCTGCGGTTGATAGTTATCCTGTTGAATAGCGGCTTTAATTGTTGTACTCAATACTGTTGACTGCTACAGATAGTGAGGGCATGGCCTGTGTGCCTGTGCCTGGAGTGTTGCCAACCAAAGAAAGATGAACAAGCTGAAAATACCAACACTGCATTGCAAAAGTGGCGATACTCAAATGCATAAAGATGTTTTCACTTTTAATGAAATTAACTTCTTCCTTAAATCAAGGTATCTTGGTGTAAACGAAGTGATAAATTCAATGCTGTCAATGCTCAAATCTACTCAGTACATTTTTGGCCTGAGGACTATGAACAGACTTCTTAATGTGAAAGTGAATTAAGAAGTTAAGCGAAGTTCTGGGATACAAACATTACAATAATAGGTCTGTTCCAACAAGCAGTTCTGAACACATTCTGAACTAATACCAACATTTTCTTACGTTCATGTGCAATTAAGCACACTCTCAGAACTAGTTTTCGGAATTTTGTACGGTTGGAACATTACTTGAACCGTTATAATCTGTGATTCTGAATAACCTAAGCACGCATTGTAGGCTATATGATTTTCGCATGTCCAAAATTTGCAGCTCCTACTTTTGTGCAAGAGTCAATTTCATCATGTTGCAATCCTACTTGGGTAATGCTCAGATAATTCAGAACTAATTCTGGATTGTGTTGGAAAAAAGCTATTATCCAGCATTTTGTGTTGATGTGTTTACAATTCTATGACTTAATCACATTTAATGCTACAAGGTGTTCCAAAAAAATAAAACATGGTTTTTATTTGTCATCTTAAAGCATTTTCACAATCTGACACATTGCTCACAACTGTTTGTATTACTTAAGGTGTTCCAAAAAAGAAAATTGTGATCTTAATGAAGCATTTTTACAATCTAATACATTGCTCTCGTTTGTGTACTTAATGTTAAAAATGTACATTGTTCTGAAAAGTTTCGCTAATATAATTTAAGAACACTTAATGCTGAAGCTGTATTTCACCTTTCATGCAGGGCTTTGGTTAGAGGTCTTCATCCTGGTTCCATCCATCATCATCTGATAAAAATCTTCGCTTCGCTGAAGTATTCATATAGGGCCTTAATGCCCATTCTGTATCAGCTGCATCTGCATGATCCAATGTTCCCAGCTTAATTTCATAGAGTTTCATTTGGAATCTTGGTCCAACTTCTGTAAGTTCAATATCTTTGCCATTCACTTTCTTGTAAATATGGTGTCGAAAAGAAATGTAATCATCATGATTTGCAAAGGTTATTACACGGCGGCTTTCTTCTTTTGGAACTGGAAATAGGTACTTCAAAATGCTAACCACGCGATTGCCTAGAGCAGTTTTGAAATTGTGAAAAATAAGATGTGGATATTGTTCTGACATAGTTCCTATATCAGGAATATCATGTCTCATTACTACATCAGTTATTGTAAAATATGCTGTTGGACCATACGGCAAGTGGCATATAATTAAACTGTCTGGCACACCACGATGTTCATGCACTACTATGAAGTCTGTGACATCATTTGCTCTACAGGCATGAAGTAGCTGTTTCATTTCATAGTTACCACGATTCATACGTTGAGCATTTGGAAATATAAGGCGCAGTTCTTTCACAAACATCTTCAAACGTGATGAGGGATCACGGGAAGTTGTGATCATGATTTTTGGATCCTCCACTCCAGCCCACCTGTACTCATCGTCTTCATGCGTGTTACCACCTCCGCCTACTTCGGTTCCTATGCTTACTGCATGCTCCGGACCTTTGTCTTCCCACTCGAGCTTCTTCTGTAACGCTAACGCACTCTTTCTCAGATCTGGATGAATGGGGAGATTTTCCTCCAAACAGCGCCTCAGCCGATCCTTTTTATCTTGTATTTTCTTATTTTTACCTTCAATTGCTTTCCGATACAAATACTCACGTCTTAATCGCGCTTGTCTTCTCAACATTTTCGAAGTTCATGAAAGCTCTATAAACACGTGGATTAGCTATTCTCTCTACTCAAAACATGAACATGTGCATACCTCTCTCCACAGAACACTCTACCTCTCTCTCCTTAGCACACAGGCTCGCATAACCTGTGCACATAACCAAACACCTGTCCTTTCATCGTCACCATCGAATATTCGTGACTCGTTTCTCAAAACTTCGAGATAAATCGATATGCTGCTGAAGCATCTATGTGATATATTTAGCAATTAACCTCTGAAAAAGGCTACATATTATGATTCTTTTAGTATGAGTGTTAACTAATAAAACACATTTACACTACTCACCTTCTTGTTTGGGGCGTTTTTGAGGATAGTTGTCGTAAGCTTCACCGACATCTGACATTTTCTTCCGTTTGGCCATTTTATCCATCTTTCTAATTTTGATGACAACCCTATAATTAAAAATTTAGCCTCATACTGCAAATTATATTGTAAATTCGTTTCAATATCTTAACAGCATGTATCTTCTTTATATTTCAATAAACCCTATTTGTATAAAATACATACCGATTTGCCCACTGTTTACCTCAGTTGTCACTTTTATCGATATAAAATGTCGCCAACATACTAAGACTGCAACTATAAATCTCCTTATAATCTTTGCATTGTGGTGTATTTGGATTGGTCATGTTGCTGACTATGAAAAACGTTGTGTTCGCTAATTTGAAATTAAAAGCAAAAACATGGATAACTCCAGATGACGAAGGTTGTGTTTATTATTTAGTATTTAGATATTCGTATAGGATTATTTGTAATTTAATATATAAAGAAAAAAAAAATGTCGCAAGACTGTAGGACTAAGCAATATGATACTGACAATGATAGAAATACCTCTCGATTTTCGAAGACAGCTACGGTGAAATCTCCGTTTCGTCGCTCTTTGTGTGCGAAGATGTCACCAGGAAATACTCGAACACAAAAACAAGTTAACAGACTTGAAGAAATTCTTGAAGAAGAGGTTGGAAACGAAAACGTCGATTCCAAATACCAGAGCACACAATTCGTGCTTCTTCCTTCTCATTCAACGCCACCTCAACTAGAGAAGCAAGTACGAAACCCATTTGATGCTGCACTAATTAAGCGATTGCATCTACCAGTGGTCAGTCCTTCAATATTCAAAAGGGTTGTTAGTCCAACACAGGTACTTTTAATGATTTAGGTACTACGTATACGTTATTAGGTACTGTTCATTCAAGTTTTGAACAAACATTCAGCTTGATATTAGACTGGTATTAATCTTTTAAATCATAAGGAATGTGGTGTACATCTATAATATGCCATTTATTTATTTTTAGGATACCCGTGACTTTAGCTGGACGATAGATGATGTCGCTAAATTACGACCAGCACCAATTGAAGAATCTATACCAGAACATTATGAACAAATAGATCCAGAACTTGAACTGAAAGCTCAGGAAGCAATAAACCAGTAAGTGATGACTAATATGGCAATAGTTTTACTTTTTCTACTGCTTACCTATACTAGGTAGGTAGTATACTAGAATAGTTCACAAAAAATGCAACTTTGTGATTGTACTGGAAAAAGAACCCTGAATCCAAAAACCGTGAGAGAGAGAGAGAGAGAGAGAGAGAGAGAGAGAGAGAGAGAGAGAGCAGCATAACTTGAACTTATTAAAAGCTATGTAAATACCAAACTTAGTACTAAAGTCCATTTTCCAAGCGCGTAACATGAAAATTTTCATAGAATTCCTCCAATTTAAACTACTGTTTATATATGGAAATATCTATTTTGATTTTATTTATTACCAAAATGCCTCTAAGAATTTTGATATACAGATTATAGCTATATTCAACATTTTAACATGAAAGAAATGCATTGTTGAGTTTGTTGTGAATAGTTTTTTATTTCAGAATTTTATATAAAGATAGACATACTTGCTTCAAAAAAATATGTAAGCTTATTAACTATAAAGTTTGTGTCAAAAATATTTTGCAGTGTTAGGTATTAGGTATTTTCAAAATATTGGATGCTGTATGATTGGATTTTCCCAAAAGTAAGTGTACAGTCTGTTTGAAGAACCTTGAAAGTTTCCAATTCTTGGTTTTACTTTTCTTCTGCAAGAATTTCTTACTCTGACCGTGGAGGAATTATTTTGATGCTAGGCAATGAAAATCATGTAACTCCAACTGACAATTTTATAGGAAAAGGAAAACCCTGACAATTCACAGAAAATATTGCTGCAGCTTTGCTACATATCCCAGACTTAGTCACTAAGAGATGAACCTTTAAGCACTTTTGTGTCCATGTGTTTGGAGTTCTAAGGTTTTTGTTTCAAAGTTTTTAGGCAGAATTTACAGATATAAACCAGGGCAGGCCAGAATCGCCTTCCCGCGCAAACAGTATCGGAGCAGTGTGACGTCATTGAGAATACACCGAGGCTCGCGCAAGCCTCGGAATACACGGGACCAAGTGAAATAAGGGTACTTTTACAACATGAAGCACATTGTTAATGTCCGAATCCCGGGCCTATCTGTTAAAATAAACAACACAATGCAGTTATCCAGTATCTATTGCGGATGGTGGACCTTCTGTAGTACAAGGAGTAAAAGTAGAAACCATTGCTCTGTTGCTATGTGTAATATGCTTCATATAAAACTACGGATGTAGTTTATCATAAATTTCCTAAGGATGTAACATTACAGCGTGAATGGGTGTCTGGGTGGAAAAGGGCTGATCCAATTAATGTCAGTAATGCAAGAATGTATTCAGTTCATTTCCTTCCCGAAGATTACGAACGGGATTTAAAACACGAGCTTCTAGGATTGGCATTAAGAAGAGAATTAAAAAGCGATGTTGTGCCTTCACAAAGATTCCAAATTGGCATGGAGACACATGGGAGACTGCTGAGGCAAGTACCAGCAAGGACAATGAGCTGGTAATTAATAAATATGCGTATTTTTAAGACAGTATTTCTGTATGTAATTAATTTCGAATTTGTTTTATACATTTGAGGATTAGAGATATTGTCTAAGTATAATGATAAAGATAATTACGACGATATTTCAATAATAATAGTAATAATAATAATAGTTATTATTATTATTATTATTATTATTATTATTATTATTATTATTATTATTATTATTATTATTATTATTGTTGTTGTTGTTGTTGTTGTTGTTATTATTATTTTTTATTATTATTATTATTATTATTATTATTATAACCAGATTATATTTTTTAATTTATACGACATATGATATTAACATATTTGTTGACTGTTCAACTTTAGATTTCTTTGGAGATAAAGCTGATAAATTAGATAATGCTCTCTTTCGTACCGCCCTGTCTTCACATCGGCGATCTCGTGCTGATATATGTCCTATGACAAGAGGAAAATGTTACTGTAGCACGCAGGGATTGTTATTCCTTTACACTTAATGAAATATTTCTTCTATTTTTACATTTATGCGACTTTTTATACTGGGCAATAGCACAAACCAATGCAGTTCTTTAACTATCGCGGTAAACCAGTATTCCTGATGACGTAATGAGCGACAGCCAATAGCAGCGCGATTCGCCGGAATGGCCTACCTCTCTATTCTAGTTACCTTGGATATAAACAATATAATATATTAAATATTTAAATTTATGTCAAAAGGAAATAGCACTATTAGACTGTCAACGAAAGTTGGGTTAAATTAGTTATAACCAAAGTTAATGTTGTGTGTTAAAGTACCTTTCCTAAGCATGCATAATTAAATAACATGTCCTGTTGTAACTCATTCGGCTTTTGCATTTAGTAAAAAAGGTCACACTGTTGAAAAAACAGTGGTAATCTTTGAGTATAATGTCTTTAAGCTCCTTGAGATGCATATACTTTTATGTGTTGATCTTCTTTAAAGATTAGTAGAGAGGCAGTACTTGAGATAAATTGTCAGCATTAGAGATTGTTGGAATCTTCTGCCATAATACATATGGAATGATGCAGTTTAAAGTGAATTTCACCTGAGGGATCAAGCTACAAACACCTGATATCAATTACCATAGGATCTCCAGCTCCTGACCAAGGCCTAATTGATGAATATGTCAGTTTGTCCTAAGCCCTGAGAAATGTGTGATTTAGACGTTTCACTACATATGGTCTGTATTTTTGTTTTGCAATACCACAAACTGCCACATATTCTGAGGGAATGGATGTCTTTTGATTCCTCAGTTGCCTTTTAATAAGAGCATGCATGGAATCGCACTCCATTTTAGTGAGGCCCTTCTCTAGGAACCTGTGAATTACAGTTTTATAGTTCCATTTTGCCAAATTAACCAGTAATGTATACGTGTATACGTGACTGCATCGTAATTTTGTTATGTGCATCCATCACTCTAGATTATAATTTTTGGATCATCTTAATATTATTTTCTATGAAATGCATAATTGTACTGGCAAGCTGATACATTCATGCTACTAGAAGCAGTAACCATTTAAATTGTCAAGTTGTGGACCTTCAGTTTACTTCAGTAATACAACCCAGGCCAGAGCAGAAGGGCTTGGAGGATCATGCTAAACACCCTAACTGATCCTGTTTTTTCCAGAGTTTTGGCTTCTCTTGTCTCATTTTATAAATCACCTGTAAAGAATAACCATTTGCTGTAAGGTTGCCTGCATTGTATGAACAACAGAGGTTAATTATTATTTATTTATGCCAACAAACTTACTGTTGGTGTTTTTAAACACACAAGCCGTGTGTGGGCAAAGTTTGAGAGGTAGTTCCAGTTCTACCTCTCAAACAGAGGTTAATTCCTTTTGGGTGAAAAATGACTTAAATTGTTTTTATTAAACACCACAAAACTGTCTGTAAGGTGCACCAGTCAGAACTTGCATTCTTTGTGCAAATATGAACCACTGTAGTCAATTTGCACACAATAGAAAGACATTTAGTAGTATAGTAGTATAGTAGCCTATAGTATCACAGGACATCACTATTGGTCTTAATGGCGTGTGCTGTACACACAAGGTTTTCAGTGCAAATGACAGAATAGGTGAGATACAAGATATTCTTCTACACCTCTAAATCAGTGCTCTCCAACTTTCTTATGTGACCGGGCACATTTAACTCATGCCTAAGGAGGCGCTGGCACCACCACAGCCACTGTTAGGGCAAGTACCCTTCTTGTGAGGAAAAAGAAAAAGCACTGGCTAGCGAAGTATTGAATATGGCTGTAGGTTTACAGAAACATACCTCATGGGTGTATACTGGGAAGATATTTGGAAGGAAACAGTTTTGCCTTGTAATTTGAATTAATATTAGAAATTGAAGTGAAAATTTGCTTATGAAGGGTGCCAGAAAAATACATCATGGGCACTGTGTTGGACAGAGCTGCTCTAAATGGTGGTGTAGTGTAACAATAAGTTTGTGTTTGCTACAAAATGTGTGCTATTGTTTTCTATGCTGGCAGATGGAATTTCATGGTTTTCAATGGATGACTGAGTTAAGACGTTTTCATTGCCTAGCATTGATTTGTTTCTTGATTTTTTATGTTATTCCTTTGCTGTGCTTTCAGTAAACATGTGAATGTTTTTCTTCTGCGTTTGTTCGTTCAGTCATTCATTCATTCGTTAAGTCCCACTACGAGCAGAGTTCAAGAACATTGAACACGTCATACAATTTGGAACATGCCTATACATGACTAATACCCACCACCTTTAACTCTTTTTTTTTTGCCTCTGCCGTGCATTATATAAGGAAAAAAATGAAAATTTATAAGCCACCACCAATTCAAGAGTGAACTTCACAACCTGCAGTGTAAATAATGATCACATGTTTTCTGCCCTATATAGTCAATATTTACCTGTTGATGAGATATTAAAGAATTCATCCACAGTATATGGGAATGAGTATATAAGAATGACTTAGAATTTTTCTAAAGATTTTGTGTTTACTAGGATCACCCAATAGTTTTAGATAAGATGGAAGGTCATATAGATTTTTATTGCAGAATAGTAACATCCTTTCTGGAACAGTTTTAAGCTACTTGCTGGTCTATGCAAATCACCTGCATGCCTTGTACTGTGATCAGCAAGGTTTGTTTTGAAGCAATTATCTGTAAGATAGTTGAATAGTGAGTATACGTATTCCATAGCAAGAGTAAGAATTTTTTTTATTCTAAATAATGGCCTACAATAATCACAGGGCACAACACCAGAAATAATATATATATAGCCCTTTTATTTTTATGTAAGCACTTGCTTGATGGGTGCTGAGTTACCCGAGAAGATAATTCCATAGCTCATCAGTGGGTGAAGGTTGGCAAAATATGCTGTTTTTAAGGCATTTTGTTAAGCAAATTCTTTAAATTTCTTAATGCAAAGCAAGCAGAGCTAAGTTTTGGTAGCAGTATTTTTGTTTTCTCCAGCTGAGCTCTTCTTGTATTTGGAGTGCTAGGAATGTTGTATCAGATACTTGTATAAATGTATTGGTCATGAGGCAAGACAAGAACAATTCCCCTAGCTGTGCAGTGGCAACTGTTCACCTGAAAGGCTGATGGTGGGGGAAGTTTCACAATCATGTATGCGCAGAAGTCATAACATTTCCTTCCACAAAGGTGTGAAGTTTGCTAGCGTAGCTTTAGTGCATATTGCTGATGACATATATGTGGTGCAGTTTTTAAATGATGATTATTGGAATTGGCTGTGCTATGAGACTCGTTTTCTATCTACAGGGTCGAGGTAACGGATGGAATGCATATATCAATGTTTCTTTATCACAATGTATTTATTTATTAACACATCGATATTTTACACTCTCAGCACCATATTAAATACTTAAAAAACTTTACACTTTTGTGATTTGGTAGAATTTACGCTGGATAAAAGTTTGGTGAATGTTCCATGTTCACACGCTACCAAAACACGTCTTATCACCTTGAACATACAGACGCTACTGAACTATTTCTTGGCGTCTTTTGACACGACATACCGCTTTTTCTTTCATCCGCGGTATTCATCCGCGCAAATAGTTCTTTCTCGTTAGGGAAGCGATCCCAATTATCGTCTCCTATTTTTATTATTGAACACAAACAATTCTAATATTTATACACATATATTAAAATCAAATATGGAAAGATTTATGACGTCTTTGTGCATACTTAGTTGTTCGTAATAATGAACCCTATCGGCATGCTTTCGTCATTCAATTATCTCATACCAACACCAAAAAACGAATTACACTTTTAACAAACATTTACATGGACGATTTTCTTTTGGGGTCTTCTAATATTCTGTCTCATATGCCCCTTGTTTTGTTTTTCAAGTTGTCACCTATATTTACAATCTTGAAACACAATACAATCCTTCTCCTTACTCCTCTGATGCAATCACTTTGTACAATTTTTTTCTTTTTTTTTTTTTTCTTTACAGTCTTCTTCGCTGTTTGTCTTTGTCTTTTGTTTTGGCATGACACAGCATGTCTTTATAAATTTTAAATATTCAATTACTACACAATATATGTTCAGTTATTATACATCACATATTCAGTTATTGTACAACACATTCAGTTACCATACAACATATCCAGTTATTATACAATATATATTCAGTTCTTATATAACATATCCAGTTATTATACGATACATATTCAGTTATTGTACCACATATGTTCAGTTATTATACAACCCATATTCAGTTCTTATACAATACATATTCAGTTATTGTACAACACATTTAGTTATTACACAACATATCCAGTTATTATACAATACATATTCAGTTATTATACAATACATATTCAGTTATTGTACAACACATATTCAGTTCTTATACAACACATACTCAGTTATTGTACATTTGACATTGACACAAATATAATTTAAGTGTATCATGGTTTATTATGTGGTTTTTGACTTGTATTCTTTGTTATGAGGAGAGAAAAACAGGATACAAATTTTGAGCTAATGATTATGATCATGTTTATGGCAATATTTTATTAATTTCTTTGCCTTCTTTGCCTTGTAAGCTTATTATGTATAGGCAGGTCATTGAGTCGGTTCTTAAACTCTGATGTTACTAATGGTACCATTTTTCTTAATTGGGTTATTATTCATTGTTGTTTGGTTCAACATTTCTTCGAGCTTAGCATTGGCTATATCCATCTTAATTCATGGGCATTGCTTTTCTGATTATGGTTTTTCTTACTTCACTAATTGCCACCTCTTTGTCTCTTATTTCTATAAGAGAAAACTTCTATACTTATAATTATTCTGCAATTGTATTATTTTTCTTCTCAATTCCCCTCGACATCTTTGTGTCGAAATATTATATCTTTGTCATCATAATTGATTCCTTTTTATTTTTGTCCCTGACATCCTTATGTCAAAAACATATTATCTTCCGTCGCTATAATTCATTTCTTTAATGACAATTAGTGTCCTCATCTGTCTTTGTTGACAATGCTCTTTGTGGTCGATATAGCCAATGACTATGTTGGTTTTCTTTCTTGTTGTAATTTTTAATCTGAACATGATTTTCTATAAGTAACCCATAAAAAATTGTTATTTTCCATCATCTCTACTATTCCTGCCTTACACATTTGTTGGCAAAGACTATTTGGTCCTTTATTTGTATGGCTTTAATTTATTTTTATGGTATCTTCCTACCAACTTGCCATTTGTATTCTGTAGCTCATACGTGTGGTCACCCAGCTGTTTTGTTATGACCAGTGGTCCAGTGTACAATAGCTCCATCTTTCTCTTCGTGTAGCCATCATGGTGTCTATATCAATTGTAATTTGCTGAGATTTTGTTGTTTGTCATCTGGCCAGTTGGGACGAACTTAGTTGTTGTAATTTCCCTGAGTGTTGGTGGTGGTTATTGTTTCTGTATTCTGTGCAGCATCTGCCCTATTTGGCACATTTTCCTCTACTTCCTGCTGTCTTGTGTTGCCAGTGTACCATTGGTTTCTGCCCCTTTGGCGTGAATCTCTGTCGTATGACGGTCTTCGGTTGTTCAAGTGTTCCCTACTGAATCGCATGTAGTTCACTTGATGTGTATGGTCTCCTGGTCTTCCACGATCATATGTATATGTTCTGTATCTCGATTCACCCCTTGGTATTGTGTCGTGGTACCGTTGTCTTGTGTTCTCCATCCTCTCGCCATGATTCTGTGGTTGTGGGAAATGGTGTGCCCCTCTCCCCCTTTCATGGGTGCTCCTAGTATTTCTATCTTCTCCCTCACTCTGGTTGTTCGTAGCCGTGCTCCGGTTTAAGATGGGTGAGTTTGGGTAACTGTTCCTATGCCTATGCTCATTAGGCCGACCATTTTGTGTTTCGAAGGCTGTCAGCAATTCTATCATATCTGCAAAATCTACTGGCCTCGCAACAATTAACCCTGTTCTCACTGTGTCTGGGAAATGTCTTGTTATGCTGGTAATTAGTTCTGCTTCCGACAAGTTGGGGTCTAATAGCTTTCCTTTGTTGGCTACTTTCATAAAATAATCGACTAGCGAAAACCCTTTGGTTGGATCATATCTACCTGTCGCTAGCTCTACCCTAGTTTGGTTTTGCTTAGCTGGGCCCCAATACCTTGATAGGAATAAATTTCTGAATGCACTATACGACTCATGACCAGCTAGTGTTAACCTGAGCCATTGTAATGCCTTGTTTTTTAAGCTTTTCTCAACTATCATCATCCTAAGCTCATTTGGTATCCTTTTCACTTTAAAATATTCTTCCATCTCTTTAACAAAGAGTTTTGAATCGTCTCCCTTCTCCTCGTCAAATGTAGGTGGTGTGATTTCATGTAATATGCTGTTGGTGTAACATGTGTTATGTGTTGTGTCATTGTTTGGTTGTGAACCTCTTTCTCTGTATGGTGAGTCAACATTTTGTACATTATTCAAATAACTCTCATCTTGTACATTACTTACATCTAAATCATCTTGCCTTTGTAGTGCATTCACAACATCATTTACATTAGCCAAACTTTCTTTCCCTTTTTTCATTTCTTCACAAATTGATTTTAAATCATTCTTTATTTCTAAGTGACTTTGTTTCATATCATTTATAGCATCCTGTTGTGAATGCATCACATCAGTCATCGTCTTAATTTTAGGAATTACAATTTGTTCTACAGTTTCATTAATAATGTCTTTCTTTACTACCTCAATCTCTTTCCTTAATTCCTCAGTTATTTCTGCTTTTACATTAGTAATCACACTAAAATACAAACCAGTTAATATTAACATAAATTATAATAGTAAACACTCAAAGCAGTTGATGATGCCAAATACTTAGGCATCACTTTCGACAGAAAGCTAACTTGGAAAAAACATATAACAAACATCTCAGAAAAGGTTGAAAAGAAACTACAAATCTTGAAAAGGTTAGCTGGTGCTAAATGGGGCTGCTCAAGGAGAGTCCTTAACACAACATACAAAATGTATGTTAAACCAAACCTCTTGTACTGTTCTGAAGCTTTAATAACAGCAGCAAATGCTAACATCAATAAACTTGAACAAATACAAAATCAGGCTCTTCGCCTAATCACTGGAGCAGTTAAATCCACACCTATTGATGCCATGCTTGCCTTAACACGGGCCCCATCAATAACAACAAAAATAGAAGAACAAGCATTGCTCCAACACGAGAAAATGTTACGACTGCCAAACTCTAAATGGACAGAAGAGAACTTCCCCCCTTCAATCCTTAAAACTCATAATAGTTTCCTAGAAAAGATAACACGGATTAAATCCAAATTGAACATTCCTAACACCAGAGAAAATCTACTTATAAGAGAAAATCCATTGGAATTATTACAACCTACCTTCAGTTTGGAATTAATAGAGGAAATAAGTAAATCAGACACACCAAAAGAAATACAAAAACTTCTAGCTCTGGAAACAATCAATACTAGGTATCCCACAGAAGAATGGCTGCACATATATACTGATGGATCCTCCAAGGAAAACCTTACTGGAGCTGGAGTTACGTGTTCACATTTTTCCTTTTATCATTCTGTTGGCAGAGACATAACAAATTATGATGGAGAAATAGAGGCTATACACATTGCTCTCCGACAATTATTAAATCTTCCCTTAAATAAATTTAACAAGGCAGTAATTCTTTCAGATTCTAAAGCTGCAATTCAAGGAATATGTTCAAATACTACAAAGAAGTCAACAAAAATTAGAGAATGCTACAAAATGTTAACACAACTCCTAAAAGTTAATAAGACTGTTCATCTCCAATGGATTCCAGCACACTGTGGAGTCATGGGGAATGAAGCTGCAGACTCACTTGCAAAGAAAGGCACAACAATAAAACAAAAATCTAAATTCAATTTCTCATATTCCTCAATAAAACGCTTGATCATTAAAAAAATTTCTCGTTCATACCTACAAGAAATAGAAACAAATGCCAAAGATAAAAAATGGATTACACTACTTTCCAACCCAGATATAATCCCCCAGAGACCAAGGAAAACAGCGGTTGCAGCCTTCCGACTATTGACAAATCACGACTGCTTAGCAAGTCATCTCTACAGAATAGGTATCTCATCCTCACCGATATGTGTCCTGTGTAACGATCCAGCAGAAATGAACGAAGACCACTTGAAGACCTGTGAAGCATTAAGATCAGAAGAAACTACAGCTCAAAAGTATTGGAAAGCACGAATGCTAATGGCTTCATTGCCAGATGCAGGGCACTAGAAAACAACAACAACAACATTAGTAATCTTACAATCTACGCTTGTATTACATTGTTATTTCCTCTCTACATCTAGCAATTTCTCCTTCTAACACAATCTTATTTTCTCTCATTTCTGATTCTATTTTTCCCATCCTATCTCCTACGATTTCTATCCTAGCTTCTAAGGCTTCCTTTGTTTCATTTAAGTTTTTATGTACTAATTTTAAATTAGCTTCCATTACTTTCATATTTTCTTTACACTCCTGTCTTCCTAATTCTATTTTCTGTTCTAAGTTCTGTCTCACTTCTTCCATTTTCTGACCTATTTCTTCCTTATTCTGGCCTAAACTTTGTTCTATGTCCTGCTTTAATTCTGCCTTATTTTGTTCCATTTTCTGTTCTAGTCTTTCAAACATGATCATTAATAACCTTTGGTCTTTGCTTATTGCTAGCTGTTCCTCACTTTCTAGTTCTATTTGATAACTAGGCCTATCTGCCCCTTCCCCCACTCCTGTTTCTTTCTCTTTTCGCTACATTTTAATTTCGTTATTCAATTCACTTAGGGTTAAAAGTCCCACTACTTTGCCGCTTCTCAGTAACATAAAAATGAAAGTAAACTGTATGTGAAAACAAAAATTTGTGATCCTACTTTCTTTTTTTTCATTGCGTCGTCCAGTTATGTACGTCTCCTGGGCAGTTGGCTTCGCTAGATGATCTCCGGTGTTTTCCCGCGTTGATTATCCGTGCATCGAGCGTCCTGATGTATCGTTGATTATCCGTTCATCAGTGTTCTGTTGGCGATATCAAACGATGGTCTAATGGCGTCTTCTTTCCATGACGCGATGCTATGGCGTCACTTGATGTTTATCGTGATTTCAATTCTCGTAATTTGCATTCCATCCTAAATTCGAGCTCCACGTTGGGTAAGCCATTTTGGTGCTGTTTTTAAATGATGATTATTGGAATTGGCTGTGCTATGAGACTCATTTTCTATCTACAGGGTCGAGGTAACGGATGGAATGCATATATCAATGTTTCTTTATCACAATGTATTTATTTATTAACACATCGATATTTTACACTCTCAGCACCATATTAAACACTTAAAAAACTTTACACTTTTGTGATTTGGTAGAATTTACGCTGGATAAAAGTTTGGTGAATGTTCCATGTTCACACGCTACCAAAACACGTCTTATCACCTTGAACATACAGACGCTACTGAACTATTTCTTGGCATCCTTTTGACACGACATACCGCTTTTTCTTTCATCCGCGCAAATAGTTCTTTCTCGTTAGGGAAGCAATTCCAATTATCGTCTCCTATTTTTATTATTGAACACAAACAATTCTAATATTTATACACATATATTAAAATCAAATATGGAAAGATTTATGACGTCTTTGTGCAAACTTAGTTGTTCGTAATAATGAACCCTATCGGCATGCTTTCGTCATTCAATTATCTCATACCAACACCAAAAAACGAATTACACTTTTAACAAACATTTACATGGACGATTTTCTTTTGGGGTCTTCTAATATTCTGTCTCATATGTATAAAACTTAGCTTTATAACGAACAGTGATTTGGGTATAATTATGGTTATGCTAACAATTACTTTCATGTGAACTGCAATTGTTTCAGCTGCATGCTATTATGGTAAGGTTTACTCTTCATGGCAAGCTCGCACGCCTTTCTCCCTCGCTCAACTGTGGCAGAGAGGGAGGAAAGGAAAACAGCTTCCCCTATGTGCATGATTTGTTCATGTCTCACCTCACGACCTATATCTGATTGTTAATTCATTGACTTGCTTATGCTGTTTTAAATTAAATAAAACTTGTTTTACCGTCATTGAATGATAATTTATTTGCCAAACCAAATGTTGGACTGTTTAAATGCTTTATTGATGGAATCCCATTATTGCTGTTGTGACTTTTCAGATATAAGCACGGTAGTATCATCTGCAAAGAGCACAGCTATTGACTCTTTGTTAAGATTATATGGCAAGTCATTTATAAATATCAAAACAGTAACGAGGGTTGTCCGTAAAATAAGGTTTCCAAATTTCTGCATTCGCGAGGTGCGCTGTTACAGGACATCCGGCAACACTGGTGTGTAGCTTAGTTCTACCTCTCTCAGTACCCCACCCTGGGGGCTGTCTGTGATGGTCAGTCTTGGCCTGGCAGTCATTAGAAATGGAGCTTACACTCGCTTCTCCCGCCAGGTGCGAATTACGCTTTGTGATGCATTTTTTTGTGCAAAAAGACTGCACTGGTGGAGATTCATTCCCAACTGTGTGAAGTGTATGAGTGTACAACATGTGTGCAAATGGTGCAGAGAATTCAAAGATGGATGTACAGATGCCCAGGATGACCAGCGTTCTGGACAGCCATCGGTTTTGGAAGAAACAATTGTGAAAGTGGGAGAAGCAGTGCTGAAAGATCGAAGGGTGTCGGTCTGGAAGACCTGTGAGATGATTGCTGTTTCAGCAAAAGCTACATTCACAGAATTTTGGCCTATCATTTAAGGAAGATATACCGAGGTGGGTGGAGGCATACTCACGAAGGGAGTACATTTCCATCAGGACAACGATCGTCCAAACATTGCTCATGTGACAACCACTCTCATCAACAAATTTGGATGAGATACGGTCACACACCCTCCTTACAGCCCAGACCTAGCCCCAAGTGACTACCATCTCTTCCGTGACTTGAAACACCTGCGTGGGACGCATTTCAGAACCAGAGAGGAACTGAAAGAAATTGTTTCAAGCTATTTTTGCAGCATGGTGGGAGAGTTCAACGATGCCGGTATATAAAAGATGGTACACAATGCATTGATCAGAACGGCGATTATGTTGATAAATAGGAAAAAGTCTAAGCTTTTCAAAAATGTATTGTTCAATGTTGATAAATACGGTTTCCATTGTGAAAAAAAATGGGAACCTTATTTTACGGATAACCCTCGTAGTACGTTATGGGACACCTTTAGTGATAACACCTGGTTCAGAATCATGACCATTTGTCCTGGTTTTCTGGATTCTATATGTTAAGTAAGGTCTGAACCAATTTTTAAAGATTTAACTGAAATCATAAAATTTTAACTTTTGCAGTAAGAGATTGTGATCTATGCTGTTAAAGACCTTAGCTAAGGCACAACATTTTCTATATGGTGGTTCTTTTTTCTCCAAGACTCTTACTGTTTTAGAAGTTAGCATGTAAGTAGCATTTTTAGTTGACATTCTTTTTCTAAATCTGAACTGGGGTGATGAATGTTGTTTAACTCCATGTATCTTGTAACCTGGTTATATATAGCTTTCTCCATTACTTTAGAAAAGACTGTCAAGAGCGAGGTAGGCTTATAACTGAAAGTCCAGCTTTCATCTCATTTTTATGCATGCTTTATGTAACTAAGCATGAGTAAATTCTCAAATCCAATGGACAGTCTCTGGGCAATTTGAAAGATAAGGTATATAAAACTAATCTCTGGACATTACAAGAACAGATATTAATATAACAAGAAATAACAACTATCCCAAGAATAATTGCAACATGCTTATGACACTGTGTTAAAGATACTGTCTTTGAGCACAAGGAGAACATTTCCAACATTTGAAGACCTCTGAAGCATTAAGATCAGAAGAAACTACAGTTCAAAAGTATTGGAAGGCACGAATGCTAATGGCTTCATTGCCAGATGCAAGGCACTAGAAAACAACAACAACAACATTTGAAATGATAAGCAATGCATGTGCAAGATGATCCATGCAGGAAAAAGTGTCTGGAGGGAAGTAGCATGTAATCATAATAATAATAATAATAATAATAATAATAATAATAATAATAATAATAATAATAGTAGTAGTAGTAGTAATACTAATAGTAGTAATAATAATAAATAATAACAACAACAATTTATTGAACCAGTTTATCAATTTTATGTATTGATTTTGGGCATGTCAGATCTCAGAGGTAAACTATAATACGTAGAAGTATACAATGCAGCACATGTTAGAATACTTAGTTTACAATAACTCATCTAAGTCATACATGGTACATTTGCAAGAATGAGTAAAGGGGCTGAAGTTGGTAAAGGGCCACTCACTGAGCTATAAAGCAATCTGAATAGCATAAATGAGGTGTTTAGAATAGCAAGGGCGTAAGCGCCAAAGTACGAATTTTTTGTTTTTCTTGCAACGTATAGTATGAAGCCTACCCTTTAATGCCTGTTAAGTGTGAATGGTTGCTATGACCTGGATATGAATGAATTCTCCATTTGAATGCAGCATGGTGTTAGACCTTACGTGCTTCAGCCGGATATCAAGAATAGCAAAGGCATATGAGCCAACCTGCCGGTCAGAGCCGGCCGCTATGCTGTGACAGTCGCTCTTGAAGAGAATGTAGCAATAAATCACTTAAGAGAGGGTACTGTTTATTTTCAGGCCTTTATCCCTCATAAATAGTTATTTCTTAACCTTTCAAACTTTTTTGCGGTTTTGTAAATAGTTTTTTCCTAGATGTACTCTGCCTGTACAGGGTATTTCTTTAGTCCAGTCTGTTGCTTTTAAAGAAAGCTGTAACACGTTTTAGTAGTTTGCAGCTCTCGGTTTAACTTCTGTTTAGCATTATGTTTCTAGAGTTGTATTGTTTACTAGCAATGCCATTGAACAAACCTTTAGTGCATTTAGCGTAGTGATTTACTTTTATTAAGCACTATGAGTGACATAGACAGTGATTCTATTTCTCACCACTCAAGTCGTCCCAGAAAACGCTGCATGCAGAAAAACCAATGTAAAATGCATATGGCCAAGAAAAGATGAATACAGATGAAGAACACTGAACTTAAAAAACCAAACATGTAGTAAAGGCACACACCAGAGGTATAAGAAGAGGCAGCAGCGGATGACAATACTTACATTACTAAGATACTCTGGTTCCTCACAGTACAACACAACTTGGACCAGCGCTAAATCATCTTCGGTGATCTAGCCATACTATTTGTTAACTTACTTCTTTATATTCACTTTAGAAGTATTATTTGTTAGTATTAGAACAAATATTTACCAATATTAGTTAAAGTATTGCTTGCAAAATGTTAACTTTACAAGTAAGTGTTCTGGTTATAACACGCATGAAAGCATACGTTATCTGAGTTATATTGTTGATGAAATTAACCTTCTGAAATCTTACATACGTGCCAAATAACATTTTACATTCCTAATTAGCAGTATTAATCCATTAGATTCACATCTGAGCAATTTTTAATCTTTCTATAGATGATTTTAATATTGTATTGGAAAGCACGAATGCTAATGGCTTCATTGCCAGATGCAAGGCACTAGAAAACAACAACAACATAGATGATTTTAATATGTACTGCATAGCAAAACTTTAATTGCATTTTTCTCAAAACTAGCTTTTGGCACATATGCCCTTGCTATTCTAAGGGCCTCAAATGTACTCAGACAACCAGACAATTTGTACATAGGTTAAGTGAGAGCTAGGGAAAATATTTTATAATATTGTATACATCTTTTAAAGTAAGTTGTACACATAAATTTAGTTTGTATTACCATGTAGTTTTATGCATCATATACGTTTTATAATATTTTGTACTTTTTATGATTTACTTTAGTTAATTTAGTTATAAACATATTTGAAAACATACTGTACTATGAGAGAGCATAGGCTTTCACGGCTGGAGTCAATATAACTAGGAGTTATTTCTGGGCTGCTATGCCATGGTCTGCTGGAGTTTAAGTACCCTGGAACTTAATTATGTGGAGGGTGAACACATAATTAAGTTCCAGGATACAAGCATTCTATCATCCACAACACACTACCATGCCCAACTACAACGTGAAGCTATTGAAATATATAAACATCCCCACAATTTCAATAAGCAAGAAGAAGCTTTGAAATTTAACAGCAACTGGTGTCCTGTCAATGAAGGCAAGAAACGGCACAAAAACAGGAGAAATTGAAGTAAACCAATTGGGAGGAAACAATACCTTGGGTGAAAGCCGCCCCCTCCTTCCTGCCGTCTGCCATCCAGACGAAGCAGCGGAGGCCACTCGAGGGATAAATACAGCAGTCCAGACAGTCCACACCTCAGACGCTACGCTAACTTCTCCGAGGAGACTACGACTGCACCATTGAAGATGTCCGCCGCAGCTGTGGACGAAACGTCTGGGTACTTAAACTCCAGCAGACCACAGCATAACAGCCTGGAAATAACTCCTAGTTATACTGTACTATGTCTGTGAGCAGCTATCATATAAAAAAATATTGCATTTACCTCTTTAATTTCGGTATAAGGATCATGTATTTGTTTTGCAACACCTTTAAACAACTTTTCAAATTTTCAGCTATTTCCATAATATGCCAATGGTAGTTCCTAGTCCATGGGGTCCCAATACCATATATGTTAAATCAAAGACTGAAAGTAGTCCAAGCTCAAATGGAACTGAGAATGAAAAAGAAGATTCAGACAAAGAAGGTGAATAAATTAATTTAATGTGTTGTTATAACTGCCACCACAGCACCTATCAGAAGTTTTATAATCTTTTTTCCATTTGTTTTTCCCAGCCAGTGTAGATACCATCTCATCAGAAAAGAACTTTAGTTCTGAAAGGGTCTCAAAGCATACTGTTTCTTCAGCACAGGTAAGTGAGGATAGGTTTTTAGTTCAAGATAAGCAGAATTAAATTACACAAAGACCACAAAGTCATGAGTAAAAATTGCATAAAGCTCGGATTCTTATTCTATTGTCTTTGATTTTAATTTTAACCCATTGTTACATGAATAACTAAAAACAGAAACAGAAAACCAAAACACATGAAACAGATAAGAAAACTCACCCAACAAAAAAACAAAATTACTTTAAAAAAATTCACTTTCCACTCAAGTAAGCACTACAAATTCCACATCTTCAAAAAAATACAGTGTCAAATTGGCTCCATAATTTCAGCATAGAGAAATTACTAAGCAAAGGACCAGATACCACAAAACAAAAAAGCAGGAATCTATCAATTTAGTTGCCCAGATTGTGACCAAATTTATATGGGAAAGACCAAAAGGAATTTAGAAACCAGACTGAAAGACTTGAGGTGCATCAAATACAAACAGGTGGATAAATCTGCTGTTGCACCATTTTTGGACATCCAATCACAGCATGCCGGACATAACACTTTTAAAAGCCACAAAGCGTGCTAGAGCGTTGGATACGCTGGGGGAGATTCCAGTCATAAAAAACAAACTCTGCTTAATGAATTTTGAATTGGCATCACTCCACCACCAGATGTCAACTCAAACAACCACACACCAGACAGGACTGTTGGGCACTTCTGATAATGGGAGAAAGTAGTAGCTCAAGGCAAATACATGTAAGTGATCTAAAATAAAAACAAACTTAGAGACTAAAAGCTTCACTTATCTTAGTAATGCTGTAAGTTCTTTAAAATTCCAGACAATTGTTTCGTGATGATCATCCACCATATTCTCAATGCACTCTCCAAAATTCACAAACCAGGAAATAAAATGAGATTCATTATAAATTGTATAAATTCACCTACTTATAATACTGGTCAACAAAGAATTTCCGCCAGAAAATCTGATTGGTGTAAGATGTGAAGTTAATTTTCAGAACTGGTTTCATCTCCTACCTATCACGTATAGTTTTATGTTTATCCATAATTTTCGATTTATGTTTTACTCTGCTTAAAGACTGTAGAATCTATTTGCTGTAGCACACCACAAGGGAAAGAGGAAGCAATCTTATATTTCTTGTGTGTCCTATTACACTGCAGATAAGCAATCATTCACCAAGCAGTGTAAGCAAATTCCTTTGCAATACATCCCAGACAGCAAGCACCTTGTCTTCAGCTTCAGTAAGAACAATATCATACTGACAGGTGTCTATTAGTGGTGTTGTAACAGCAGTGTATAATAGTGTGCGTGAAAATTTGAAATACAGATGGTGTGAATACAACTAGACTTCAATTTAAAAAGAAAAGGTGAGTGCACATTAATGCTCGTTGGTCATGTTTGTTGCCAGGAATCTTGGTACACAAATACATATTTAAGCATGCAACTTGTAGATATATATCTTAGAAATGAGAGCGAAATCAGTATTTTTTTTTCTTTTTCGTTTTTGCAGAGTGCCCCGAAAATGTGTCAATTACCCAAATAATTTTTGCTACGTATATGGTTCATTTACACCTAAATTGCAGCGGCATACTATTGCCTCAAGACATGAGAAAGTGTACCAGCTATACTTTGGCATTCCACTGCTGATCAGGATAAAAATTGGACCCACATATCATATGCAAGTCATGACAGGTTTAGGGGAATGGATGCTGAAAAGGAAAAGTTTGATGCCATTTGATGTACCAATGAATTGGTGGGAACTGAAAAACAACATCGACTGCTATTTTTGCTGTGTGAATATTAAAGGATTCTCAGCAAAGAACAAATATAAAATTATAGATCCAAATCTTTTATCAGCAATGCGACCGGTCCCACATAATGACCTGCTTCCAGTTCCTATTCCTCCAGAAAGTGAACCTGAAATGCTCCAAGAAACAGGACTTGAAACTGATAATGATCCTGTGGACCTAGATCCTGACTTTCCTACTTCTGAAGCACAGAAATTTAATCAGTCCAAATTAAATGATCTTGTTAGAGACCTTTCGCTTTCAAAGGACAAATCAGAACTACTAGCATCTAGGCTGAAAGAGAAAAATATGTTCGAGAAGGATGTCAGGATTTCTCATTACAGGACAAGAAGAAGCTTTAGAAAAATTATTTTGTTTAGACGGTCCAAGGGTATTTTGTAATGATGTGAATAGCCTGTTTGAAGAACTGAAACAAAAGCACAGTGCATTGGATTGGAGATTGTTTATTGATTTGTCTCAGAAAAGTTTGAAAGTGGTTCTTCTACATAGTGGAAACCTGAAGCCTTCTGTACCCATTGCCCATTCTGTCCATCTAAAGAAAGTTATGAAAACATGAGTGTGGCATTAGAAGCAATTAGTTACAACTTCCACAGTGGAATATCTGTGGAGATTTGAAAATTCTAGGCATGCTATTGGTAATGCAGGGGGATTTACAAAATTCTGCTGCTTCCTGTGCCTAGGGGACAGTCGCAAAACAGAAGAACATTACATCTAACATAACTGGAAGCAAAGAAGCACTTTCAACCCAAGAGAAGAAAATGTCAAGTATGTCCCATTGGTTCATCCTGAAAAAGTACTACTTCCCCCTCTCCACATAAAGCTTGGACTAGTGAAAAGTTTTGTAAAAACTCTTGGAAAGGCCAATTCAATTTGGATTTGAATACCTGAAAGAGAAGTTTAGTTTCATATCAGCCACAAAACTGAAGGAAGGTGTGTTTGTGGAGCCACATATAAGGGAATTTTTGCATGATGAAGAATTTCCAAAAAGATTAAATGAGAATGAACTAAGAGCTTGGAATTGCTTCAAGTGCTTTTCCATGAATTTTCTTGGGAAAACAGTCACCTGACTACAAACAAGGAGTACTGGAATTGCTTCATGCTTATAAAGAAATGGGTATTCGCAAGTCACTGAAAATTCATTTCCCAGATTCCCATTTAGACTTTTTCCCAGCCAACCTTGGTGATGTAAGTGATGGAGAATCGTCACCAGGCTTTCTGGGATGAGGCAATGATGGCAGATTATTGCTGGATGCTGTATTGTGACGATGCAGAGAAATCACACAAATGATAATTGACTAGTAAGCATTTTTAGCTTCCAATTGTGAACAGCTGACTTTTTCCATATTTATGAACAATTGAAATAAGAACAAATTTCACAGTTTTTATATTTGTTCTCTATCAAATTAATGTTGAAAAACAGTAATTTTCTTTATCTTTTTGCCAATGGAATGTACCATGTACATTTTCACATATTTTTCAAAAAGTGTAATATGCTTTTTGGACATTACTCAATAATTTGAAATGATGTGGAAACATTAACAACAGATTTGGATTCAGGGCGCCAACTTTAATAGGAAACATTTTGGTTTTCAGTTTTGTATTAAGTATGTTGCTCATAAAACAATAAACTTGAGATTATGTATTTACTTTAAAATGTATGATTTGTTGATTACATAAGTTAGCTATAATTGAAAAACTATATGTGATAAAAGAAAATTCAGCTAAGAAAGTTGGTCTAGAAAAATCATTTTCATCTCTGGCAGTTAAAATAACTTCATTTTTGCTGACCAGTATAGTTTAGCGAAATGGTTGAATAAGAAATTCAATACTTTTGATCAGTTTGAAAGTTAAAGTATTAAAAATTCTTTTGAGTTGGTAGAAAAGATTAGCAATATGGAACTGTCTGATACTAATAAACTTGTTTCCTTTGTTGTAACTGCTTTCCGAGCAATCCTAGAGAAAAGCTTTTGATGTTTTCAAAAAAATTGTTAAATTCTTTATAACTACATGAAGCAATTTTTTGAAGCTCACAAATATTTTAAAGTAAGAACAAATTAGAAACTAAAAGCTTCACTTATCTTAGTAATGTTGCAAGTTCTTTTTGCACAAACTGACTCGAGTTTCAAGTTGTCTCCAACTCATTCTCAAAGTTATACAAACAAATTCGTTACCATAGCTACAATCTTTCATTTTTTTCTGAAAACAAAAAACAAATACTTATATTCATTTTTTAACTACCAATCTCTGAAAACAAAAATTTATAAATACATAACACGGTTCCTGTTTAAGAGGTAGAACTGGAACTTAAAAATTCAATGCCACAACTGGGATTTGAACCACAGACCTTCCGCTTGCCGGGCGGACGCTCTAACCACTGAGCTATTGTGACAAACTGCCAGAATGGCATTAAATTCTCAAGCCAGTTCGTATTTCTCCTGGTAAACCACAAAGGCAGTCTCACATCAGAAACAATTACCCCAATGGTGACTTACTATTGTAAATACTTTATATCCCAGGATTAAATAACCTTCACATGGTAATTATTATTTATTTATGCCAACAAACTTACTGTTGGTGTTTTTAAACACACAAGCCGTGTTTGGGCAAAGTTTAAGAGGTAGAACTGGAACTTAAAAATTCAATGCCACAACTGGGATTTGAACCACAGACCTTCCGCTTGCCGGGCGGACGCTCTAACCACTGAGCTATTGTGACAAACTGCTAGAATGGCATTAAATTCTCAAGCCAGTTCGTATTTCTCCTGGTAAACCACAAAGGCAGTCTCACATCAGAAACAATTACCCCAATGGTGACTTACTATTGTAAGTACTTTATATCCCAGGATTAAATAACCTTCACATGGTAATTATTATTTATTTATGCCAACAAACTTACTGTTGGTGTTTTTAAACACACAAGCCGTGTGTGGGCAAAGTTTAAGAGGTAGAACTGGAACTTAAAAATTCAATGCCACAACTGGGATTTGAACCACAGACCTTCTGCTTGCCGGGGCGGACGCTCTAACCACTGAGCTATTGTGACAAACTGCCAGAATGGCATTAAATTCTCAAGCCAGTTCGTATTTCTCCTGGTAAACCACAAAGGCAGTCTCACATCAGAAACAATTACCCCAATGGTGACTTACTATTGTTGTTGTTGTTGTTTTCTAGTGCCTTGCATCTGGCAATGAAGCCATTAGCATTCGTGCTTTCCAATACTTTTGAACTGTAGTGGCTTTCATGTAACTGTTTTCTTAACGGGCACCAGTTTTACAATGTGGCAGTTACATCACCCGACTTACTATTGTAAGTACTTTAATTTCTCAAGCCAGTTTGTATTTCTCCTGGTAAACCACAAAGGCAGTCTCACATCAGAAACAATTACCCCAATGGTGACTTACTATTGTAAGTACTTATTTGGTTCAAATCCCAGTTGTGGCATTGAATTTTTAAGTTCCAGTTCTACCTCTTAAACTTTGCCCACACACGGCTTGTGTGTTTAAAAACACCAACAGTAAGTTTGTTGGCATAAATAAATAATAATTACCATGTGAAGGTTATTTAATCCTGGGATATAAAGTACTTACAATAGTAAGTCACCATTGGGGTAATTGTTTCTGATGTGAGACTGCCTTTGTGGTTCACCAGGAGAAATACAAACTGGCTTGAGAATTTAATGCCATTCTGGCAGTTTGTCACAATAGCTCAGTGGTTAGAGCATCCGCCCGGCAAGCGGTCTGTGGTTCAAATCCCAGTTGCATTGAATTTTTAAGTTCCAGTTCTACCTCTTAAACTTTGCCCACACACGGCTTGTGTGTTTAAAAACACCAACAGTAAGTTTGTTGGCATAAATAAATAATAATTACCATGTGAAGGTTATTTAATCCTGGGATATAAAGTACTTACAATAGTAAGTCACCATTGGGGTAATTGTTTCTGATGTGAGACTGCCTTTGTGGTTTACCAGGAGAAATACGAACTGGCTTGAGAATTTAATGCCATTCTGGCAGTTTGTCACAATAGCTCAGTGGTTAGAGGGTCCGCCCGGCAAGCGGAAGGTCTGTGGTTCATATCCCAGTTGTGGCATTGAATTTTTAAGTTCCAGTTCTACCTCTTAAACTTTGCCCACACACGGCTTGTGTGTTTAAAAACACCAACAGTAAGTTTGTTGGCATAAATAAATAATAATTACGGTTCCTGTTTTTTAAAATAAATTTTTTTTCCCAAACCATTAAATCTATAGGTCCACTTAATTGTTTTAATAATTTAACTTCTGGATTGATTTCATGATTAATTGACCAAAAATGATCTGCCACAGCTGATTTATCAGTTTGTTTATATTTAATATTTCTAAAATGTTCTTTTATTCTGGTTTCTAAATGACGTTTAGTTTTACCAATATAAACCTTACCACAATCTAAACAGCTAAATTGATAAATGCCAGATTTTTTATAATTTGGTATTTTATCTTTTTTAGAAAAATTAAGTAAATTTTGTATATTAAATTTATTTTGAGGGACCAAATTTATTCCATATTCTTTAAAAATCTTTGTAAATTTTTTATTGGCTCATGGATGGTAAGTAAACTTTTTGAAAATACAATTATCTTTTATTTTTTTTGAGGGTTGAAACTTCTTTAACAGCTTTTTGATACTTAAATGTTTCTATCTTTTTGTGTATAAAATCTGTATTAAAACCATTAATTACTGCAGTGTTAATAATGTGTTTATATTTTATGTCAAATTCATCTTTATTAAGGGGTATATTTATTAAACTATTGAAAACAGCAAATTTATGTGCAAAAGGATTAAAACTTTTATATTTTATGTAATTATCAGTGAGTAGATTTTCTGTAAATACCAAAATTCAACTTATTGTTATGTCTTTTAATTTTTAAGTCCAAAAATGAAAGGCATCCGTTATTTTCAGTTTCCAAAGTGAATTGTATAGCTTTATCTTGTAAATTTAAAAGTTTTAAAGCATCATTTATCTGTTTTTTAGGGACAACAGCAAAAATGTCATCCACATATCTATACCATATTTTAAAAATTAGAGGGTATGATTTTATAATTTGAGTTTCAAAAAAACTCATGAAAAGATTAGCAAGAAAAGGCGAAAGTGGACTACCCATTGCCAAGCCAGAAGTTTGTTAAAAAAAAATTACCATTAAAAATAAAGAAATTTTGATCTAAACGAAGATTTGTAAGTTTTACAAAATCATCTATTAAATCTTTGTTTAATTCTAAAGAATTTAACCATTTTTTTAAAAAAATCAACAGCTTTCTTCTAGGAATGCTAGGAAATAAAGCAGTTACATCAAAAGAAACGAGTTTATCATTATCAGACAATACTATGTTGCTAATCTTTTCTACTAATTCAAAAGAATTTTTAATACTTAAACTTTCAAATTGGTCAAAAGTACTGAATTGTTTAGTTAACCATTTAGCTAAATTATACGTAGGTGAATTTATAGAATTTATAATGGGTCTCATTTTATTTCCTGGTTTGTGAATTTTTGGAAGAGCATATAACCTAGGTAAAACTGGATTATTAACTTTTAAAATACTTTTTTCTTTTTTAGGTATAATTTTCACTTCATTGAGAGTTTTATTAAAAGTTGAAATACATGATTTTAAAGGATCATTATCAATTTTTAAGTAATCTTTACTTTCAAGCAAAAGTTCTACTCTATTAATATAATCAGATTGATCTAAAATTACAATTTTGTTGCCTTTGTCAGCTTTAGTATAAATTACATCCTTTTCGTTCAATGATTTAATAATCTGATTATTATAATTACTTTTAGGATGATTTTTATTTATATCTTTCAAACTTTTAGTGCATTTCATTTTAATCAAAGATTTATTGTCATTTAAATCTTGACTGGTAATTTCAATATCTGCAAGAAAATCATCTGTGTTTTTTGAAGAACTTACACAAGTTTTCATACCTTTATTTAGAAAATTTATTTCTTTCTTGTTAAAGTTACAATTTGATAAATTAATTACATTATTTGTTTGATTATTTGGTTTCTTTATATTCAATTTCTGTTGCTTTTGGCATAATCTATTTAACTTGTTTTTTAACCTCTTAGTTTTTCTTTTCATGCTAAAATTTAGATATTCAAATAATTTTGATTAAAAATTAACCCAAATTAAGTTTCCTAAAATACGTGTTAATTTTAAATGTAAGTCATATAACCTAAGTTCAATATTATTTAATTTTTTAAAATGTAAGTTTCTTTCAACTTCAATAACTTTCTTTTCTGTTGCCTTTTGATGAATACTATTATTATCTAGTTTAACATTTCTTCTAACAAAAACAGGGGTTACTTTTCTTTTTAAACAAATATTTAAAAACCTAATGTCTGCAAGAATATGTCTTTTCTTCTCTTGTAATTTTAAATATGATTTAATTTGATATTTAGTTCCATATAAATTTAAATTAAACCAATAACTATTAAATTCTAAATTATTATCCATCATAGTTAAAGTGGTAATTGTAGCCAGGAACAATTGCTTGAAACTAAATAAGTTAAATAAGGAAAATTGAAGCTATTAACAGTGAAGCAACAAGATTCTGAAGTAAGAACAAATTAGAAACTAAAAACTTCACTTATCTTAGTAATGTTGCAAGCTCTTTTTACTCAAACTGACTCAAGTTTCAAGTTGTCTCCAACTCATTCTCAAAGCTATACAAACAAATTCGTTGTAGCTTTGGTAACGAATTTGTTTGTATAGCTTTGAGAATGAGTTGGAGACAACTTGAAACTCGAGTCAGTTTGTGTAAAAAGAACTTGCAACATTACTAAGATAAGTGAAGTTTTTAGTTTCTAATTTGTTCTTACTTTAGAATCTTGTTGCTTTACTGTTAATAGGTTCAATTTTCCTTATTAATCACAAATATTTGTTTGCATCAACAGTTTTAATGGTAATTTCTTTCAACCAACTTCTGACTTGGCAATGGGTAGTCCATTTTTGCCATTTCTTGCTAGTCTTTTCATGTGAATTTTTGAAATAAAAATTACTAAGGCGTTCCCTCTAATTTTTAAAATATTGTACAGATATGAGGATTATATTTTTACTGTTGTCCCTGAGAAACAGATAAATGATGCTTTAAAACATTTAAATTTGCAAGAAAAAGCCATAGACTTACCTTGGAAACAGAAAACAATGAGTGTCTTCCGTTCCTAGATTTAAAAATTAAAAACAAAGTTTGGTATTTATAGAGAATGTACTCATACTGATAATTACATAAAAAATAAACGTTTTTATCCTTTTTCACACAAATTTCCTGTTCTCAATATTTTAATTTTCAGGTTAATAAATATACCCCTTAATAAGGAATACAACACAATATAAATACATTATTAACACTATGGTAATTAAGGTTTTAATACAGATTTTGTAAATAAAAAGATAGAAAAATTTAAATATCAAAAAGCTGTTAAAGAAGTTTCTACCCTAAAGAAAATAAAAGATGATTGTATTTTTAAAAAGTTTGTTTACCATCCTTGGGCTAATAAAACATTTACAAAAATTTTTAAGTAACACGGAATAACTTTGGTCCCTCAAAATAAATTTAATATACACAATTTACTAAACTTTTCTAAAAAGGATAAAATTCCAAATTATAAAAGTCTGATGTGTTGCACTCACATGACTTTCTCTACTTTTGTACCAACCATTCTTACAAACTCTTATTCCTACATCTTCTTCGTGTTAGTTGAGATAAACATTTGTACAACTTATTGCTTATTTCCTTGTAGGTGCAAGGGGAATATTAGAATACAGTAGGCTTTGTGCGATAGTGAAATGTTTTAAAGCTTTGAGATTCTGTTGTCTTTGCACACTTAACATATAAAAAAGGAACAACGATGATCCATTTCACGAAAGTTCTAAGTTTTCCGAAACTCGCACACATAACAAGGAATATCTCTGAAATGGTTCAACCTACAAGAAAATTTATTGAGACATAAATTGTGTATTTTAGCAAGATCTACATTTTTTGTACAGTAAGATTTTGTCTATCTCTAATGGTTTACCAGTTATGCAAAAGTCGTCTAGAGTAAATACAACTACAGGGGCTATAACCAGAAAATTCAAGATATACATTTCATTTGTCATAAAAATATCTGAAACATATGACATTTTAATCAAAATCGTTAGCCATTTTCAAGAAAATCAAAATTTTCGAAAACTTTTCCATCTAAAGGGTAGTTTAGGGTGGGGCTATTTTCTTCAAAATCTTCATGTCGCATCCTTGAAAGACATTAAACTTAAATACCAACTTTGGTTTTTAACCGACTTTTCGTTTTTGAGTTATGCTGTCCACAGACTGACACACAGACACACAGATGGACCTTTTTCTAAAAATGCTTTTTTGGATTCAGGGGGCCTCAAAACATATATTTCCGGTGAAATCTCGACATCAAATTTTTGGGTGGAATGCAATACTTCCCCTACTTACCAGTAGAGAAAGTAAAAAATCTGGCATTTACCAATTTAACCGTTTGGATTGTGACAGGATTTACTTGGGTAAAACTAAACATCGTTTGGAAACAAGAAAGAAGGAGCATTTTAGAAATATTAAATATCTTGTTAGCTAATGCTGGATTTCTGACAATGAAATCATTAATCCTCTTGCTCTCCAATATTTTTCACTGATGGATGGGGTGCTAGAAGTGGCCGGGCATATTTGAAGGTGGTCTCGGTCCATTTCCTCTTGCAGGTCATATAGAGGACAGAGTGGTGAAGAATATATCCCAATTCTGTTTAAATGTTTTGCCAGACAATCATGTCCTGTAATCAACCTGAAGGTTGCAACTGCCATTTTTCGAGGATACTCAGGAATTACTGTTTGAATGTTTGGTAGTTCCCATCTTTTATTTTTTGATTTTTCATAGTAATATTTTGCAATAATTTTTATTAATTCAGGGTTGACTAATCTTTTAGCTGCATAAAATGGTAGATTAACTATAGATTTCTGCATATTGCCAGTACCCTTTTTAGCAAGAAAATCAGCTTTCGCATTACCACTCAGTCCACAGTGAGCTGGTATCCATTGGAAGACTAGGTGTTTTTGAAGTGCAGTTAGATGGGTAAGGATTTTCCAACATTCTATAATTGTTTGGTTTTTTGGTGACAAATTGGAAGTAATTGCTATAATTGCTGCCCTGGAATCTGAGAGAATAACTGCTTCATGAAAATTTGAAATTCTATACAAAAGATTTTGCAGGGCCATTTGAATTGCTTCAATTTCTCCATCAAAGTTTGTAGTTCCATAACTTAAAGACTTGTAATTGGAAAAGAGGTGACACGTGACTCCAGCCCCTGCTCCATCTCGGTTTGATATCAATGATCCATCAGTATAAATATGGAGCCATTCGTGTTCTGGAAATCTAGTATGGATTGTCTCTAATGCCAATAATTTTAGAACACTAGTTGGAGTAACACTTTTCTTAACTAATTCTGTCAGGTGTAAATAGTATGTGATGTCTAATGTTTGTGTCGGATTGACTTTAGATATGAATTCTAAAGTAAGAACAAATTAGAAACTAAAAACTTCACTTATCTTAGTAATGTTGCACGTTCTTTTTGCACAAACTGACTCGAGTTTCAAGTTATCTCCAACTCGAGTCAGTTTGTGCAAAAGGAACGTGCAACATTACTAAGATAAGTGAAGTTTTTAGTTTCTAATTTGTTCTTACTTTAGAATCTTGTTGCTTAACTGTTAATAGCCTCAATTTTCCTTATTTAGATATGAAGTTTTCCTTTGAATTAGGAAGGTATACATTCTTCTTGATGAATGAATGGGAGTCTGATCAACTTTTCGTGTTGAATAAGAGCCGCTTTTTCTATTTCATATTCAATGGGGTATTGGTTGGTTAGTATTTCCATAGCTGCTATTGGTGTGGTTTTGATAGCACCTGTAATTAATTGGTCTTACACTTTGGTTTTGAAAGATTTGAATTTTTTGTATAATTGCTGTTACAAGAACTTCACTGCAGGAAGTAAATAATGGCTTTATATATACATTGTATGTTGTGTTAAGAGTTGCTCTGGAACATCCTCACTTCATTCCTGTTAGACGTTTCAACACTGAAAGGCGCCTTTCTGCTCTTTGTATTACATTTTCTATTTGTTTGGTCCATGTAAGTTTGCTATCAAATGCAACTCCTAAATACTTTGCTTCCTTTGTTTCTGGTAATTGTTGACCCTCAAAATTTAGTTTTATTTTTAGTGGTTTTTTTCTTAGTGAAAAGATTTGGTAGTTTGATTTTGTTGTATTAACAGTCATTAAATTTTCTTTGGTCCAGTTTTGTAGGTTGTTTATGGATTGTTGCATGGTTTTTCCTAGTTCTGTACTTTTGTTTTTTGCTTTTGAAGTCCATATTACTAAGTCATCAGCAAATAGTGCACACTTCACACTTGATTCTTGTATTTGTTGTGGCAGATCATTAATATATTAAAAAGTGTAGTGCTGAGTACTGCGCCTTGTGGCAACCCATGGTGTACTTGTTTGTATTTAGATATATTTCTTCCATATCTGGTTGCAATAAAGCGTTGTGTTAGGAAATGACATAGCCATGAAAACATTGGACCTTGTATCCCTATTTGTTTTACTTTCTTTACTAGTTTTGTTCTGCATATAGAATCATATGCACTTTGGAAATCAATAAAAACTGATACATTATCTTCTTTTCGATTGAAGGAGTCTTTGATTTCTTGACTGAGAAGTAAGACTTGTTCATTTGTAGAGTGGAACTCTCTGAATCCAGCTTGACATGTGGAAATTAAATTTTGGGATTCTAGAAACCAATTTAACCTATTTGACACCATTCTTTCCATCACTTTTGCTATTATGTTAGTAAGAGCTATTGGTCTATAATTTTTTATTTCTGATGCTGTTTTATCTTTCTTCAAGAGTGGGACAATTATTGCTTTTCGCCATTCGGAGGTACAACGGTGTTCCAGGATAGATTGTAGAGTTTTAGTAGTTTTGCTGTCTTTCCAAGGTTTTTTATGAACTCTGGATGTATGTGATCTGGTCCAAGAGACTTTTTGTTTTTTAGATTATTAATTGCAATGTTTAGTTCTTGTGTATTGAAATGTAAGATAAAGGATATTGTATTGAGTGTTAGGATCACATTCTCTTTCTTGTTTCAAATCTTTCTGAAATTGTTTATGTTCTTTTTTATAGATGGATAAATCAGCTGTAGCAGATTCTTTTTGGTCATTTAATCGTGAAATAAATCCAGAGGTTAAATTATCAAAACAATTAAATGGAGCTATAGATTTAATGGCTTGGGAAAATATACTTTTAAAAAAGGAACGACTTATGAATTTTAAAATACCTCCATTAGATTGTATTTATAGGTTTTTTTCTTTTGAGAGGTTGGCTACACATAGAAGTATTAAATAGTTGAATGTCTGTAGCTATGGTTACTGTTTTAGATAGACCATTGAGAATGTGGTGGTGGTGGATGATCATCATGAAACAATTGTCTGGTGAAATTTTAAAGAACTTACACCATTACTAAGATAAGTGAAGCTTTTAGTTTCTAAGTTTGTTTTTATTTTAGATTCTGTTGCTTCACTGTTAACAGCTTCAGTTTTTCATTGAATTACATGTAAGCGATGTTGAATGTTTTAACACCGACTCAATGTTACAATAATTTAGATTCACATCACTGTTACTAGCTTATTCAGATATATTCAAACTGACTGTAACATTTGAGAGGTAGAATCAATGCCATAGCCGGGAGTTGAACCACAGGGTACAAAAAATATAATCATATAGAATTAAACTGAAAGAATAATTTAAAATAAAATTCTGTAAATAAAATGATGGGTTCAACTGTATGTTTTGCTGTATTTTCAACTTACATGTCATACATAATTACAGTTTCTCCATTAATTTCTTTTCCTCCACACATCTGTCAAAGTGCACTGTCGCGACTTCTTCACAAGAGAACACTCCATGATCTTTGCATCCTGCATCAGCTCCAGGAGTTCTGGAGCATTTTTGGAAGCTGCAAATTCCTGAAGGTTACTCACAACAGACATTGCTTCTCTACTAGTGCATATTTCTGGCTCCCTTTCATTGGCTTTGTCGTCATCCATTCCTTTCATGACTTTACAACTGCTGTTTCCAGCAGCAATGTCTGCTGCACTTTGAATGTCTTCAGTCGTGGCAAGTTCGTTTCAAAGCACATAACTATGTATTCAGTGGTGTGCGGTGGTCACAACAAATACCCCAGCAGTATAGGCTACGGCACTGAAAAATAATCCTACACTTTAAAATGAATAATCCTTATTCTAAAATGGTCAGGTTATAAACAGTAGAGGTATTTGAGAGGTAGAACACACGGCTTGTGTGTTTAAAAAACACCAACAGTAAGTTTGTTGGCATAAATAAATAATAATTACCAGTAGAGGTATTTGTTATCTTAAATATTTTTCTGATATTTACCATACACTTAGCATATTATAGCCCATATAAAAATGGTCTCATTTGAATATTGTCTATTACACAGTCACTCGCATTCATTTTCAATGAATTCACCTGTCACCTTTACTAGATACTTTAACAGAAGCACATATAAAACAACGCACTCTTCACCTTTTAGTTTCCGCAGGGAGCAAACAAACTTTCAAACTTGTGACAACACTATATAATCTGATCTGCATGATGACCAACTTATTATATTTTCCCCTGTTTATTTCCATTTTATTAATGGAGGTCACCTTCGTAAACAAAAAAGCCTTTAAGTCGTTTTTTAACAATATTTTTTAATGTTAGCCAATAGTTTTAAGTATATGCGCTTTTCATATCATTTGACATTATTATACTATGTCCTATAAAACGACAACATTATTGTAGGCTTACTACGCTTGCGTGTATTGCTATCTCTCATTCAAGCTTTTCATATCGACGTGTAACCAATCGACTAGGCTCTGCTCTATGACATCTGTAATTAAACTAAACTAACCAATCAAATTCACACTTGCCTCTGCTGTCGGCTGACAGCCATGGCTACGCTAGCTAGGACTCTATACAGAATACGCATGTGTCAATACAGCTCTCGTAGGCTAGCTGGTATTGAGAGGGTGTATTCCTTGGAACAAGACAAGTTGCCAAGAGCAACAGCTGGCTAGTGGCGGGGCAGGAGTTTGAACCTTAAGTACTGTAACGTTCGAGTTCGATGTGCTTATTTGATTGAGATATGAAAAAACATATTTTAATTTCAAACTTGTGAATAAATCAGTTACCCCAGCAGCGCTGGGTTAGCTGGGGTTGCATGCACGCCACTGTATGTATTAAGCATAATGAAAATCCATTTTAGTTAGGTTATTTAAGCAAATGGTTCCAGAAAAACTATTCTGTTTCCGTGTTAGGCAGTTTTCCGATTTAGTGTCATTTAACATAGGAAATAGCTCAGATCTGAGGTTTATTTTCCGGTTGTCCAGGTTTACGGTATATAGGGGGTCCGGTTTAGTCAGGTTTTACTGTACTGACAAAATTACATATTTACTCACAAAATTAAGTACATTTCATGTATTCTCTTTGAAACTGAGCTTAGAAGATGCTCACATTAACATCACTTTCGTTAGAATATACCTACATATTTTCTTTATCCTCCCAGTTATTTTCTCTTATTAGGTTTCCACTCATATTTCACTTTGTAACTTTCAGCTTACACATTGTACGCCATTTGCTGGTTGATTTATTATTATTCTTTTCTTAGCAGCAGACATGTCTGCAAATAACATTATTATTATTATTATTATTATTATTATTATTATTATTATTATTATTATTATTATTATTATTATTATTATTATTATAATTATCATCATCATTATCATCATTATCATTATTATCATTATCATTATTATTATTATTATTATTATTATTATTATTATTATTATTATTATTACTATTACTATTATTATTACTATTATTATTATTATTATTATTATTATTATTATTTATCAAAATTAATATTATTTTGTGGTGGTGGCGGCCATGGTGGTAGTTATATCAGTATGCTACTGGTTATAAGTAATAGTATTGCAAGCGAAAACAAATGAACAGCTACCAAGAAAGTAGTGCATATATAGATAACGGAATAAAAATCTTAAATTTCTTAAAACACTCTTAACATAAGCAGTGCTTAAATATTCAGTATAGAGAATAAGATGTATATCAACGATTTTAACACTAAATTGTGGCAGTGAATACAAGGGTCATTCAATAAGTTATCTACCTGAGCATAAAAATTAAACGTTGATGATGAAATTCACCTGATTATTTTTCAATGTAGTCCTCCTTAAGTGTAACGCACTCGTCCACTTCACTTTCAGTGATTGAATGCCCTCAGAAAAAAATGAAGCATCTTGGGTTTCAAAATACAGTGTTACAGATGCCTTGACTGCATTGTCATTAGGAAATCATAGTCCATGCACAAATTCTTTAAGGTTTTTGAGTAGAAGGTAGTCACTAGAAACCAGGTCATAACTGTGGGGTGGATGGTTGAGCTCTAAGAAGCCATAGCGATATGTGCAACTTGTGTGCAGGTCATTTTGTCATGAAGCAACAGAACACCAGCCGACAACTTTCCACAGTGTTTGTGTTTGATATTGTCGCATAAAGCCACATTGTGGAAGCATAGGTGTTTCCAGTAATAGTTATCTTGTGTGGCATGAATTCCAAAATTAGAACACTTTCTGAGTCTCAAAAAACTGTTGCCATGATCTTTCCGGCTGATTGCTGCACACAAAATTTCTTGGGTCTAGTAGACCCCCTGTGTTTCCATTGCATGGACTCTTCTCTTGATCATGATGGACTCGTGTTTCATTCTCTGTAACAGTTTTTGAGTAGAAGTGTTCTGCGTTTGCTCTAAGTATGTCTAAATTCTCTTTACTAAATTGCTGACAGCATGCTTTCCGTCAGGCATCAACAATTTTTAAACCCATCAGGAACTGACTTTTGACATCAAGACTGTGTGGATGATGCTGAAAACTGTGCCAGCTGAAATGCCCAGTTCATAAGCTATAACATTGATCGTAACATGATCTTCCAAAAGCATGACCATTGCCTTTGAAGAGCTTCCACTGGCTGACCTGAACATGGATCATCTTCGACTCCCTGCCCCACTTAAATTGCTTGAACCAAAGCTTTACTTGATAATAGGATTGTGAAACATCACCATATACAGCATTGATCCTTTCATGGATTTCATTTGGCTTCATCCCTTCCTTTGTGAGGGACTTTATCATGGAATGAAGTTCCAAATCCCTCGTGTACATTGTAGACCTGCATGCCTCTACACTTGCCATCCTCTCACAGTCAGCGCTTACCACAGATTGATTTGTAACTGGGCCTGTGATATGTCAAAACATGTCCCAACCTGCACATGCAAGATCTCGCCTGATGTAACAGTATAAGATACTGGGGTGGATAACTTATTGAACGTCCCTCGTACATGAAAGATCAATTTATTGGGCATTAAGAAATTGGTCACAACAATTAATGTAGTCATCACCTTAGTCTTCCATTTTTCTTTATCTCTGTGGGCACAGCCTGATGTGCCAACTTCCTCAACCACTTTCTTACTGTGTTCATTTCCTCTAAAGTATAAAGCACTTTCATCTACAAACCTAAGTACTGTATGCCCAGGAAAAGAAGGCAAGTCTTAGGAATGTGTAGTGTAATCATTTTGTGCTTCCTGCACAGTGTTAATGCTTAGTTTCTGAGTATGACAAGGATGCTAGGTTCGTTTAAAATACACAATGTTGTCAATATCTCACCCATAGCTAGAAGTACACACTCATTTCCTAGTAAACAGGTCCGCTACTGGAGCAGATAAACAGTTCTAGCTCCTCTGGCCTTCTTGTCGTGGGCATACAGTAGTGGTTTAAATTTTCTAGAGCTTAGATATCTCTTTTCTTGACTTACTTTTGTCTCCTTAATATGCATTTAAGCTGCAATTTTAACAGGGTCAGCAAGATATGTGTATTTGGTTGACAAGGTTCCTCTAACCAACTTAGCAAATGGGCAAGTATTTACTTCTGCTGCAAGCATTTACTAGTTTTATTCAACACACATTTTTAGAGTATATTTGGCAGATTTCCTGGTTTATGTGCCGTTCAAGTATTTACATCTTTTATTAGTCTGAATGCAAGAAAAAGCACAAGTAAAAGCAAATACCTCTTTGCTTTTACTTACGTTGACCCAATGTCTCATATTCAGATAAATACAATAATACCATCATTTTAAAAGTTATATGCTATTAGTTTTGTTTTTGCTTTCAATTGTATTCTTTTTCAGTTGTTTTTCTTTACATGTTTTTATTATTTATTTTAGAACAAAGTAGTATTTTTCCCTTATCTTGATTCATTAGCTAACACTGCTCTCTGTTATTATCATTAATAATGATAACTGTTTTTTATTTAGGATACAGATGACAGTACAGAGGAAGCTAATCTTAGCACATCAACCCTGCGCCGCAAATTGTTCTCTCAAGAACAAGAAGGAACTGAAGATGTTTTACCACTCAGGTTATCATGCTTTCCAATGCAGTTGGAGTATACAAAACAGAGTCCACTGCGGAGTGGCAAACTTTTTAACTCATCAAAGGTGGGTAGAATGGCAAAACTCAGCAGCATTCATGCTTTTGAGTATTAAGTTATGTAACTCTGGTCAAAAGGATAACAAAGTGTGTGCAATTTGATAAAATTTTTACACGAAACCAATTAGACACAGTTTATCTTTTAAAAGACGAATTGCTTCAGTAAATCTGTTCAATTATATTGCAATCACACTTATTCTTTTATTTGTCAAAAATAATGACAATAACAAATGTACATTGACCTATACAAAGGACATTGGGTCTTGAAGACAGACTGTGATTATTTACTTATTTAGAAAATTTGCAGTTTATTTATTAATTTCTATTTTGCGATTTTGTAAGGCAAAAACTATTAATATAACAAACTGTGCTTCTGCACTTAACACAATTTGTGTTGGGTTTGCCTTTGTACAGAAAGCACAGCATAGTTTTTTTCTCTTTTTTTTCTATCCCTTTGAAATTATTGCTATTGTGTCCATACATTTGAAATCCTGTCTCAGTGAAGCAGTTTGTGGAAGGTCACTTCATAAAACCATAGTGATCATAGGCCTTTTAAATTATATCAGTCCCTTTTTCAATAAATTTCGTTTTATTTTCATCCTTTTAAAAGAATATCAGTATAACCTAATCACATATTTAAATTATACACAAATAAATTTTTACACAAATTTTCGACATTTAAATTAATATTATATACATATTTTTACAAATTAAAAGGAGTGTAAACATTGTGAAAAGGCCCTAGCTCTCACTTACGCTATATCATTTAAACCTACTATATTCCCCTGTTCCCATTGTACTTACAAGAAAATACAGGTTGGAAGTGAAATAATCTGTCAGACTTTAATAGCGAATTTCTCTTATTGTGAATATCAAGAAGATCTATCACCAAACAGCTGAAAAGTTTATACTTTCCTAGAAAAACATATTTTTATCAAAAAAATTTGTCACCACCCGGCTGAATTATTATTGAATAGAGGTTCTTGATTTATGGCTATATTCATAGAAAATTGAATAAACAACAACTTTTTCCTTTGGTGTATTTCAACAGATTCAACAGTTTTTGTGTAAATTAAATGTTGTTGTTGTTGTTGTTGTTTTCTAGTGCCTTGCATCTGGCAATAAAGCCATTAGCATTTGCGCTTTCCAATACTTTTGAACTGTAGTTTCTTCTGATCTTAATGCTTCACAGGTAAATTAAATGTAAAAAACCCACAATTTGTTGCCTTCTTAATTCTGGTAGAACCGGCAACATCATATCCACTGTATTTACTTTCTTTGTATAGAATTGGGATATATTCTTCACCACTCTGTCCTCTATGTGATCTGCAAGAGGAAATGGATCGAGACCACCTTCAAATATGCCCGGCCACTTCTAGTGCTCCATCCATCAGTGAAAAATATTGGAGAGCAAGAGGATTAATGACTTCATTGTCAGAAATCCAGCATTAGCTAACAACAACTTTCTTTGCATGGTGGCGTAGATCGCACGGAAATGTTAATTGCATGCAGTTGTATTTATTTTTGCCAAAGCCACAAAAGATGTGAATCCTGACTACAGGTATTGAATACTTGCTCTAAACTCTTATTTCAAATTAATCCAAATGTTATTGCATACTTGTTACTGCTAATAAATGTCGGTCATTAAAAGTATGGCCATTTTTGTTTCTAAAGCTACCCTGTAAATAATGGTTAGTCTGTAACTGGAATTCATTGGGTGCAAACATGTGTCAAATGTTTTAGAAGTAAATGAGTCAACCTATAAACACTTATATTTTCAGTTACACTTATTTTTGTCCAGACATGTTTCAAAGACCAGCATCTTCATTCTCAATGGTTTCTCGACTAGTGGTTGAAAAGGAAACATTTGTTGTGGTAGTGACTGTGTTACTGGATATAAACTTCATTATGTTGGTGCTGTTTTTATAATAATATGTTGCTTTGTATGCGCTGAGCTATGAGATTCTTTTTCTACCCCAGGTCGTGGTACTAGATGGAATGAACAAACACTCGATGTTATCTCACTATAATATATTACTTTATTAACACTTTTTCTCGGCTCTACACTTAAATTACTTTTCGTTGCACCAATTTATATTATATAGATAGTCTTTCCAGTTTTTTAACAACTTTAGAACAAAAGCTTCATGAAAGTTTAGTTAATTTTCTACTCACATCCAAGAGCACTATAAAAACATGTCTTCTCATATCAAGCACACAGACGCTATTAACGATCCCAGCGCCACATCACATGATGCTACCTTCTTTTTGTGTACATGCGCGTATGCGTTCATCAAATAGTTCCCGTATTGTTAGGGAGGCGATCTTTAGCTATTCTCCCTTTGCTTTCAATATTGAACACATATAATTCTTTTATTTATACATATATATTAAATTTAAATATGGAAATATTTAGGATGACTTTAAACAAACTTAATTTTTTTGTAACAATGAACAATAGCAACACGTTTTCGTTACTCAACTAACTCATATCAACACCAAAAATAAATTACATTTTCAATAAATATTTACATAAATGATTTTCTTTTGGGGTCTTATAATATCCTGTCTCAATGTCTTCTACTTGTGATATATCAAAATTCATGGCTATGTGAACATTTTTCATAATCAGGGGGCGAAGCCTCAGGGGAGACAGGGTAGACAGCGTCTACCCTAAAAACTCTGGGAAAGAAAGTTGATTTTAACTTTTGCATTAAGCAGGTATTTGTATTTACTGCCTAGGAAGCTTTCGTCTCCATTCCAGCATTTGTGCGACTCTGCTACTGAAATGCGGGACCATATTGCCTGTGTGTGTGTGCGTGCGTGCGTGCGTGTGTTTTGCCTCCCAGGACAATGTCTTTTGAATTTATGCCTAACAGTCCTGATTTCAATGCAGTTCAATATGTACTTAATAATGGTATTTCATCACTCACATTAGAGCAAAAGTTAAGGGTAAAAGATTTTTTCAGAAACGACCTGATTTAACTTTATCGCAGCAGGACGGTAAATTTGTGCGTAAATTCCAAAACAGCTCGTATGACAAATCCAGTGGTTGTGTGGAACCGGTGAAGGAAAAGGTTGAAGGCTTTTATGTTATTTTTGCTTGATGTTTGGCGGTAAGGGTGAAGATTCTTGGCACAAAACTGGTGTAAATAGAGTGAAAAATTTTGAAAAGAAGGCCAAGAGGCACTCAGCATCTCAGAACCATATTAACTCTGCAGAAAAATTTCACATGCTAGAGTGATGCCGCACAGGTCATGCTGTTTTGGATGGACATAGGTTGCAAGCCATTAGGCACAATGAAACTGTGTCAAAAAACAGGAAAATTGTAAGGCGATGTTGTTTGCAATTTGGGGATCCAGGAATTGCCATTTAGGGGTCTTCGAGAAAGCCAAGATTCTTTTAGTAAAGGAAATTACTTGGCCATTCTTGGTTTATTGACTTCAGAGGAGTCTTTCATGAGAGATCATTTAGAATCGGAAACTGTTTTAAGAGCACTTCTATAAGGGCTGCTCAATCCACTAAGCCACCATGGCCAACTTTCCAGTACAAATTTATAAATTCGATTAGCAGAAGACCCGCGGTTCAAATCCCGACTGGCATTGAATTTATCATTCCTGGTTCCACCACTTAAACATTACCCACACACAGCCTGTGTGATTAAAAACACCAGCATTAAGGCTGTTGGCATAAATAAATAATAAAAGTGTATATTATTGATAAATGTTATAACAAATTTATTGTTGAACATAAATTACAAGACATTTCATTCTCATTTGAACGCGTTTGTAAATTGCTGAACGGCTGTATATAGCTGTTAACTAAGCGGAGATAAATATGTCAAGAGAGGTAAACATTTTCTGTTCTTTAGATGATAATTCCACCTGCACATAAGCGGTGAACCGTTATGTATGCACAACCTTACAGCCCCTCTATGACAGCAAAGATGTCTCATGTGGTCATGTTATTGACCCTCATGTGGCGTTTGCCAACTTAAATTAGGGGTGAGCAGTCACATTATCGGAAAAGAAAAGGCTAGTTTATCCTGAAGCGAGTCGATGGTGAAGGATGAGGCCAAGATGAATCTGTCTACCCTGTTACTTACTTCACGCTTTGCCACTGTTCATAATATGTATTTTCTCCCAAATTATCAGTTCTGCTGTTGTTTTTGAGTGTTTTAGTATCCTGTTCTGTGGTGTGCTGAGTTGACCAGAAGTGATGGACTACGGTTAAATTGTTGATCTCTTTGAATGATAAGTTTCTAATGTGTGTTTTAACATTTCTTTTGGTTTGGCTGATCTATATTTTTGGGCAATCCTCGCATATTATCTGACAAACACCGGATTTTGAGATTGTGTGTGTATTGTGTCCTTTGATGGGTGGTTTAGCAGGTTTCTAAGGTTGAATCTGTTGTAAGGGACTAGTTTAATGTTATGATCCTGGAACAGTTTTTGGAATGTGTTGTCCAACTTTGAGTGCAAGGTGAATTTGCTGTATGTAGATTGTGGATTGGATGTATTATGTAGCATTATGATGTTAATCTGTTTTTGTCTTCCATATTTTCTTAAAGTTCTTTCAATTAAATCTGTTTTGAAACTGTTTTTCTCTGCTACTGTCTTGATGTTCCTTTTTAAACTCTTTGCCTGTCAGTGGTGTGTTTATTAATCTATGTATTAACCTGTGGAATATAGCATGCTGATGTGACTTTGGGTTAAGATTATTTCTTTAATGTAGTTGTCTGTATGAGAGGGTTTTCTGTAAATGCCAAATTCTACTTTGTTGATGTGTCTCATTATAGTCTGATTTTAAAAGAAGATACATGTCAAATGCCAGCTTCTCCACATGGAGAGCTGCAGTGTTGTCAATAAGCAGACAGCGATAACCCTCAATACTCCAGACATATAAACGTAGGGGTTTATCTCATGGCAGCAAAAACGCAAACATGTAATCTCTAGTAGCCTACTATCAAAACAAAGGTAATTTGTTCTCAATACGAATAACTATGCGTTTTAATATAAAAGTGATAATGAAGTAGGCTAACAACACATTATGCAGCTGAACATCCAAACAAGTTCCCTTCCCCGCAATAGCTTAGCGATAACTGGCCTGAGCAGTAAACTATTTATCAGTGCGGTAATGTGGCAACCTTTGTTTACGTTTCCATAGCAACAACCTTCCTCTCTTATCCTTAACCCCCTTTGCTTGACTGCTGCCATGTATCTTTTAAAAATCAGACTATACTTTCAGGTTCAAGAATGGTTACCAACCTTCTTTTTCAATTTCAAGGGTGAATTTTATGACTGGATTCTGTAAATTAAGTAGTTTTAGGGTGTGTTCTGCCAACTTCTTTGGAATGATGGTGAACACGTCATCCACATATCGCACCCAAATCTTGAATATGTGTGGGAAGTCTTTTATTACTTGTATTTCCAAATCGCTTTTGAACAAGTCAGCCAATAGTGGTGATAAAGGGCTTCCCATTGCGAGTCCTGAGGTCTGTTTGTAAATGTTATCATTAAATGTGAAGACTTCGTTCAATGCATAAGCTTATTAGTTAGTTACGTTCTTCTGTTGTCCATTTGGGTATGTTGATTGATTGTAATCAGTTCTTGAAAAGTCTTGGTATTTCTTTAGTCGGAATGCTGGTGAACATGGCAGTTACACAAAATGATACTAGTATTTCTTCTGGTTTCAACTTATAGTTTTGTGACTAGTTCTGTTGAATTTTTTATGCTGAGGCTTTTGAATTTATTGAAGGAGTTATGAGCCAACTGGCCAATGGGTAGGTTGGTGTATCTTTGTTATTTATTATTGGTCTCGTGCTGTCATCTTGTTAATGTATCTTTGGTAGGCAGTACATTCGTGGTAATTTGGGGTTGCTAGGTTTGAGGTTATGTTTAGTTTCTTCTGCTATTATTGTAGTGTTTGGGAAGGTTTTGTTGACATTAGTAATGCAGGAGTTCAAAGGATTGCTTGTGTTTACATATTTTCCCTGTTGAATTAGTTTATTTACTCTTGTTGTGTTGTCATCCTTTTCTAAAATTACTACGCTGTTCCATTTGTCTGCTTTTATGTAAACAACCGGTTTTTCATTTTGTCTTTGGATTGTTTTTAGTGCCCCCCTTATTTCCTTTAATTTCCGATCTCAATTTTATACATTTATTTTTAACTATGTTTCTCTCTTGTTCTGGTAGTCTATTTGCCGTTAGTTCTATGTCTGCTATGTAGTCTTCACTATTGTTGGAGTATTTTATGCATGTTTTAAAACCTTTGTTTTGGAGATGAGTCTTGGTTTTAGAAAAAGGCTGAGTGGACAAGTTTACTACTTTAATTTCAGTCTTTTTTTTTTGTGGGGTTTGTGGTTTCTTATTCTGTTCTTGACGTAATATTTCAGTTTTTTTTATCAGCCATTGTGTTTTAATTATCATTACTGCTTTTGTCATGTAATTTTGCATTCATACTGTTCATAAACTGGTATCCTAAGTTCTTCCAGAGTTTCATGTGTAGGTTATATATTTCAAGTTCCGTATAGTTAAGAGTCTTATAATGCTTCGATTTTTCTATATCCAAAACCTTTTGCACTGCAGCTTTTTGGTGTGCAGTGTTCTTTTTTATTGTTTTTCTCATTAATTTTGGTGTCAATTTTTGTTGGATGCAAATATTCATGAATTTTATGTCTGCGAAAATGTCTTCTTTTCACTTGTAACTTGTCATACTTGTTTGATTTCCTTCCTGGACTCAGATAACGTTGTATTAAAATGTAAGGTTGTTCTTACCTCTTTGTTCACCATTTTGTTGTCTTAAATGGTGATAGTTTTCCTTCACTGGTTTGTAGACCAAATATTATTCCACTTAATATATTAAGTGAAGCAGTATCAAATTTGTTTACCCACCTGTCTACAAACCACTAGGATTTGGAACAACAAATTTTGATGGAGAATTTGAAGCTATACTACCATTACTCTATAATTTATTTTATTGAATTGATAAATTCCAAAAAGCAGTAATGTCAGATTCACAAGCAGCAATTTTAGCAATAACTGCCAGAACATCAATAAAATCAACAAAAATCTTAACACAACTCATAAAATTAAACAAAAGAATTGTTCTCCAATGGAAACCTGCCCACTGCAGAATACTTGGTAACAAGACAGCTGATGCACTAGCCAGTAAGGTATACATCATTACAGACCGACAGAAAAATTGTCCTTTCATTCTGTCAAAAGACTCATTAAATTACAAATCAAACAAAAAACTGAAACAGAGTATATAGAAAACACTAAAGACGAAATATGGAAAGAGATTTGCCAAAACCAAAATACAATACCAGACGTACCAAGGAAATCAGCCATTGCAGCACTCAGATTACTCACAGGAAATGACTGCATGGCAAAACACCTCCATAGAATGAGAATCTTACAATCACCCAACTGTCCACTATGCAATTTAAATGAAGAAGTGGACCATCACCATCTCCAGAAATGGCCAGCAGTCCCGAAAGACAGCATCTTTGAAAAATACTGGAGTGCAATAGAACGATTGACTTTGTTGTTAATTGTTCCACATTAGCAACCAACCAACCAACATTTCTTGAAATATTTTGATACCTTTCGCACATATTCATGCGCATCTTGTCAGAAACTTTGTGTTGCAAATTTCACTAATTCGAGTTCTTTGGTGTTCATAAGGTTCTTGTTAAAACTTGTTGGAGTAATTGTTGGCGGAAGTGCTGCCAAAAACTAATGCATCATGTTATACAAATTCACTTTTTTAGACTGGTAATTAAATATGCTTGCATAAAGCACATTAGTCCCGTTTTAAGTCGAGTATATTAAAAATGAGAGAAAATGTAACACTTATCCGGCCAAACGTATAAACAATTGCACATAAATTTTGTTTAAACATATTGCAGCGAAGCGTAAATTCATATTATGAATTATGCTATCTTAAAGATTTAGCAATTACTAGTATCACATTGTTCAATTCAATATGGAATAACAGTATTAGTAACGCAAGAAATGTTTCATGCGAAAGTGACATAACCTTTGGAATGCCCAATGCATATTTACCACATATCCAACGCAGGTAACCTAACCTTCAGCCATTAGCTGCTAACCTCAGCACCAATGCCGCTGATGATCATGCAGTTGAGCGCACTTAAACCTACTATTTGGCACCAATGCTTCATACATACGTCTTGCAGACGATGTTGAAACTACATGTGATCACCACATGAGTAAGTGTTATAAACAAACTACCTTAATATTATTTATTTATGCCAACAAACTTACTGTTGGTGTTTTTAAACACACAAGCCGTGTGTGGGCAAAGTTTGAAAGGTAGAACTGGAACTTAAAAATTCAATGCCACAACTGGGATTTGAACCACAGACCTTCCGCTTACCGGGCGGATGCTCTACCACTGAGCTATTGTGACAAACTGCCAGAATGGCATTAAATTCTCAACTCAACTGCCTTTGTGGTTTACCAGGAGAAATACGAACTGGGTTGAGAATTTAATGCCATTCTGGCAGTTTGTCACAATAGCTCAGTGGTAGAGCATCCGCCCGGTAAGCGGAAGGTCTGTGGTTCAAATCCCAGTTGTGGCATTGAATTTTTAAGTTCCAGTTCTACCTTTCATACCTTAATATTATTTATTTATGCCAACAAACTTGTTTTTAAACACACAAGCCGTGTGTGGGCAAAGTTTGAGAGGTAGAACTACCTTACTATTTAATGTGAACATGAATATCATGGTAGGTCCCTACCATTCAGTAAATAAATTGAATAGGGCAACTTGCCTCTGCTAGGGTGCATGCGCAGCAAGTAGATTTAGACTTAGCTTGTTCTGTTTCATTTCAAGTTAATTTATGTATTCCTGATTGATAAGAGCAAATTTGAAGTTTATTTTTGATATTTATATCATATTTGTGACTTCCTAATAGATGTAATACTGCAACCAGTGTTTGAAGATAGAAAAAAATTTTGCATGGCATTTAAAAGAGTCTATTTGCAAGTGAGGTAGCTATCTTATAATTGCATAAGCCTCTCAGATGGATCAAGCCATTCAGATCTTTTAATGTACCAAAAAAATCTTTGTAATTACACGGAAATGTAAGATTTGAGGTAATGTTTTCATACGGAGCAATCAGCCATAACTTCACTTTTTAAATAATTTCCTGGTGTCTGGCACACTGCGACAAACCATCTGAATTCACTACATGGCCAATGTTACATAATTGGTTTTTATAGAGCATTAGAATAGTTCATTGCTCTGCTGGTAGAAGCGGAGTACCCCATCAACAGGTTGTGCCACATACTCTCACCTTTAAATGTGATTATCTGGTTAATGGTGCATTTAATTAAAGTTATTGGACTGTTTTGTTTGTTTACATCCACTTTCTCTCCTCCTTCAGTCTGCCAGTTTATTTCACTATCACCCTGTATATGGTAAAAGTATTTCTGTTGTTAGCTAATGCTGGATTTCTGACAATGAAGTCATTAATCCTCTTGCTCTCCAATATTTTTCACTTATGGATGGGGCACTAGAAGTGGCCTGGCATATTTGAAGGTGGTCTCGATCCATTTCCTCTTGAAGAGACTTAGCAGTAAATGTAACCGCTTTTTAGAGAGCACCATATTTTTATGTTTTGGCGGTCATATCGCTCTCTCACAACCCCCAGAATGTCTGGAGGACCACACCTGTCGTTGGTTTACGGGTCTCACCGACCTGACCGGGAAAATTATCAAAATAAATTCACCGACCATATCCTCTGATTACCAATCAGAGGACGTATTACATGCCATGACAGGTCAGCATGTTAGGGGTTAAGGTTTTATAGAGAAATTAGAGAAATGGAGAGGTTGAAAAAATAAAGACTCCCTAGCCCTCAGGAACCCTAATAGCATCGGGGTCGGAAGAGAACAAGAGATGACCAAGGTAAGGTCAGATAGAAAAGTTACTGTGAGGAGCAAAACACCAGTAAGTGGAAGTAATGTTCTGCTCAGCTTGGGTACCTTGTGGTTGCCATTCACATATCCCCTAGACAGAGACCCCTGAGTATTTCTGCAAATGTTTATCTGACTTTGGAAAAACTAACATCAAAATATTGTGAAGCTAGAAGAAGAACGATTTCATCATTAACTCCACACACACACACACACACACACACACACACACACACACACACACACACACTCACTCACTCACTCACTCACTCACTCACTCACTCACTCACTCACTCACTCACTCACTCACTCACTCACTCACTCTCTCACTCACTCACTCACTCACTCACTCACTCACTCACTCACTCACTCACTCACTCACTCACTCACTCACTCACTCACTCACTCACTCACTCACTCACTCACTCACTCACTCACTCACTCACTCACTCACTCACTCACTCACTCACTCACTCACTCACTCACTCACTCACTCACTCACTCACTCACTCACTCACTCACTCACTCACTCACTCACTCACTCACTCACTCACTCACTCACTCACTCACTCACTCACTCACTCACTCACTCACTCACTCACTCACTCACTCACTCACTCACTCACTCACTCACTCACTCACTCACTCACTCACTCACTCACTCACTCACTCACTCACTCACTCACTCACTCACTCACTCACTCACTCACTCACTCACTCACTCACACACACACACACACACACACACACACACACACACACACACACACACACACACACACACACACACAGTCTTTACCTCAATTTGCTTTAGACAGAAGAATAAGCTTTAAGAATAGCTTGTAGAATGGGTAGAGGGAGCCATGTTAATGTAACACATCAGATTTTTTTGTCTTGTTTTATACAACTCTAAACTTGTAACTATTGTGATTGAAATGGATTGAATTATGCCTAAATTTATCCAGATTCCATTGAGCTGAATTTTGTCTTAAGAGGCTAAGAGAAAACCCTGGAATAAAGCTTATCCAAGCATCCTGCTCTAAACGAGATTCAAACACTGCAGGTTGAGGCAGACATGCTACCCCTATACCATGGAAGTGAACATTTGTAGAGTTGGCCTCTCTGTCGCCTACTTCATTTAATAGTTATTAAAAAGAAAAATGTTAAAAGCCACGATAAATGTTACCTTCAGTTTCTTTGTCTTGTTTAATTTTGTGCTTATTCTGTTGCATATGAATTAGCAAATAAGACATTTTATTTCTGTTGCAGATTATTTGCCCCAATACTCCCATAAGCAAAGAACAACGATTTGGTACACCAATAACTAAATGTAAAGAAGTAATTGATTCTCCAGAAGTTTCACCTATACGATCTCCAGTGTTTAGTAGTCAATCTTTTCTGATGAAAAAAACCAGAATGCAGTCACGCAGTCCATGCTCCTCCCCTATTGGTAAGATTTCCATTATAAAATATTCTGTCAGAAGATTGTGCTTAGTGATATGTATAATATTTGTGTGCCCATGGATGAGAGGAAATGACCTCTCAAAACATGTCCCACTTTTAATAAGTGAGCGGCGTAGTGTCAGTAAATCCGATTCCCTTTACTATCTTATAAGATTTCCTTAATTTATTTTTTATTTTGTATTAAAGTTTGTCTTTTATATATTACAACGGTTTCTCTTTTAAATGGGTGCTAATTACTCTTAAATCTTTAGGGTTTTGTAGTTTCAGAGAAGGGGTAAAGTTTTTCAAATTAATAATTCCAAATTTTCAGTAACTTGTGATTTTTTCAAAACAATCCTGTAAAACATGAACACATACCGATGTTGGTACACTGTAACATTATTTTTGCGATGCAAAAATATCTCTTCTAACTTGGTTACAGTAAACATAATAAACAACCATAATTACTATTTATTTATGCCAACAAACTTACTGTTGGTGTTTTTAAACACACAAGCCGTGTGTGGGCAAAGTTTGAGAGGTAGAACTGGAACTTAAAAATTCAATAATTTAATGCCATTCTGGCAGTGTGTCACAATAGCTCAATGGTTAGAGCAGCCGCCCGGTAAGCGGAAGGTCTGTGGTTCAAATCCCAGTTGTGGCATTGAATTTTTAAGTTCCAGTTCTACCTCTCAAACAACCATAGTTTATTCTCTGAGAAGAAATTAATTAAATTTAAATATAACTGGAAACGCATGAAGCAAGCATAAAAATCCCGCCTTTCTGGAATGAAAAACCTGGAATTTGGTTTTATCAAGTGGAGGCGCAGTTTAATACAGTAAAACCTGGCTAAAGCGGAATGCAGTTGTTCCAGTAATATTTTTCTGTTTTCACGGGTTTCCGTCTTACAGAGGGTTGTACATATTTTAGTAAAACAAAGTACAAAAAATATAATTGTATAGAATTAAACTGAAGGAATAATTTAAAGTAAAATTCTGTAAATAAAAACTAGGTTTTGTTGTGTGTTTTGCTGTGTTTTCAACTACATATACGTTAATTTTAGTTTTCTTTTCCCCATATATCTGTCAAAGTGCACTGTCGCGACTTCTTCACAAGAGAACGCTCTATGATCTCCTTTGCATGTTGCATCAGCTCCAAGAGTTCTGGACCATTCTTGGAAGCTGCAAATTCCTGAATGCTTCTCTAAAAGTTCATATTTTTGGCTCCCTTTCCTTGGCTTTGTTGTAATAATCATCCATTCCTTCCATGGCTTCACGACTTCTGTTTCCTGCAGCAATGTCTGCTGCACTTTGAATGTTTTCAGTCGTGGCATGTTCATTATCAAAGCACATAACTATGTACTACTTGGCAAAGGTTGAGGCACATTGACCTTGACTGCTGAGTGCTACGATTGCTTCTTATCTTGTTTATTAGAAGAGCAAAATAATAGTAACTTGGCATATAGACAGTGATAAGATACAAATAGATGATCTCATGCACCTGCCAAAATATGAGATGTTGCTGTCCTGAAGATATGATCGCATCTGAACAGAGTATATGCCCCCTGTCTCGCCTTGTTTGTGCGATAAGCTCATGTAAAGAGCTGGGCAGTTTCACATTCTTTCCGATACGCTTCATGGCTTTGCCAAGTAGTGATAAGCATGATGAAAATCTGTCTTAGGTTATTTATGCAAGTGTTCTGGAAAAACTATTCCATTTTCTGTGTTAGGCAGTTTTCCGGTTTAAAGTGTTATTTAACATAGGAAATAGCTCCGTTCCAAGATTTATTTTCGGATTGTCTAGGTTTCCAGTATATAAGGGCTCCGGTTTAGTCAGGTTTTACTGTATTAACCAAATTAAAAGTGAAGATACCAAATTCAACTACTATATCACAACTAGAACCTAAATATATAGAGAATGTCTGAGATATGTTGTTGAATAATGCTGGATTTCTGACAATGAAGTCATTAATTCTCTTGCTCTCCAATATTTCATAAATATTGAAGAGATTAGCAGCAATAATAGTAACCGCTTTTTAGAGAGCCCCATATTTTTATATCTGGGATATAAAAGTAGTAATGAAGCAAACAAATACAACTTACCAAAAGAACATGTCTTATATAAAGAACATGTCTTATATAACATATCAGATACACAAATATGGCAAAAGAAATGTGCCTTACTAAAAAAAGAAATTAATACAGCTAAAAAGAATCACTTTAATAATTTCTTAGAAAAAATGGATTATAGGACAGATGGCAACAAAGCCCACAAGTTCATAAAAAATGTCAAGGACAGGAGAGATAGCAACAGCACACCTATCATACACAACAATAAAATATTAACAAATGATGTAGCCATAGCTGAAACATTCAATAAATATTATGCTAATTCACATAAAGTAACAAGAAATAATAAAAAAGGAACATAAATAATTTAAGAAAGATTTGAAACAAGAAAGAGAATGTGATCCTAACACTCAATACAATATGTTTTATCAACATTTTAATATACAAGAACTGAACATTGCAATTAATAATCTAAAAAACAAAAAGTCTGCTGGACCAGATCACATACATCCAGAGTTCATAAAAAACCTTGGAAAGACAGCAAAACAACTACTAAAACTCTACAATCTATCCTGGAACACCACTGTGCCTGCCGAATGGCGAAAAGCAATATACGTCCCACTCTTGAAGAAAGATAAAACAGCATCAGAAATAAAAAATTATAGACCAATAGCTTTTACTAGCATAATAGCAAAAGTGATGGAAAGAATGGCGTCAAATAGGTTAAATTGGTTTCTAGAATCCAAAATTTAATTTCCCCAAGTCAAGCTGGATTCAGAGAGTTCCACTCTACAAATGAACAAGTCTTACTTCTCAGTCAAGAAATCAAAGACTCCTTCAATCGAAAAGAAGATAATGTATCAGTTTTTATTGATTTCCAAAGTGCATATGATTCTATATGCAGAACAAAACTAGTAAAGAAAGTAAAACAAATAGGGATACAAGGTCCAATGTTTTCATGGCTGTCATTTCCTAACACAACGCTTTATTGCAACCAGATATGGAAGAAATATATCTAAATACAAACAAGTACACCATGGGTTGCCACAAGGCGCAGTGCTCAGCACTACACTTTTTAATATATTAATGATCTGCCACAACAAATACAAGAATCAAGTGTGAAGTGTGCACTATTTGCTGATGACTTAGTAATATGGACTTCAAAAGCAAAAAACAAAAGTACAGAACTAGGAAAAACCATGCAACAATTCTTAAACAACCTACAAAAGTGGACCAAAGAAAATTTAATGACTGTTAATACAACAAAATCTAACTACCAAATCTTTTCACTAAGAAAAAAACCACTAAAAATAAAACTAAATTTTGAGCGTCAACAATTACCAGATACAGAGGAAGCAAAGTATTTAGGAGTTACATTTGATACCAAACTTACATGGATCAAACAAACAGAAAATGTAATACAAAGAGCAGAGAGGCGCCTTTCACTGTTAAAACGTCTAACAGGAATGAAGTGGGGATGTTCCAGAGCAACTATTAACACAACATACAATGTATATATATAAAGCCATTATTTACTTACTGCAGCGAAGTTCTTGTAACAGCAAACACAAAAATAAATCAGATATTTCAAAACCAAAGTGTGAGACTAATTACAGGTGCTATCAAAACCACACCAATAGCAGCTATGGTAATACTAACCAACCAATACCCCATTGAATATGAAATAGAAAAAGCAGCTCTTATTCAACACAAAAAGTTGATCAGACTCCCATTCAATAAATGACACAAGAGAAATTTTACACATACACTAAAGACACAGGAGAGCCTTCTTTCCAAAATTCAAGACATCAAGAAGAATGTATACCTTCCTAATTCAAAGGAAAACTTCATATCTAAAGTCAATCCGACACAAACATTAGACATCACATATTATTTACACCTGACAGAAGAAGTTAAGAAAAGTGATACTCCAACTAGTGTTCTAAAATTATTGGCATTAGAGACAATCCATACTAGATTTCCAGAACACGAATGGCTCCATATTTATACTGATGGATCATTGATATCAAACCAAGATGGAGCAGATGCTGGAGTCACATGTCACCTCTTTTCCTATTACAAATCTTTAAGTTATGGAACTGCTAACTTTGATGGAGAAATTGAAGCAATTCGAATGGCCCTACAAAATCTTTTGTACAGGATTTCACATTTTCAGCAAGCAGTTATTCTCTCAGATTCCAGGGCAGCAATTATAGCAATTACTTCCAAGTTGTCACCAAAAAACCAAACTATTATAGAATGTTGGAAGATGCTTAGCCATCTAACAGCACTTCAATAACACCTAGTCTTCCAATGGATACCGGCTCACTGTGGACTGAGTGGTAATGAGAAAGCTGATTTTCTTGCTAAAAAGGGTACCGGCAATGTGCAGAAATCTATAGTTAATCTACCATTTTATGTAGCTAAAAGATTAGTCAACTCTGAATTCAAAAAAATTATTGCGAAGTATTACTATGAAAAATCAAAGAATAAAAGATGGGAACTACCAAACATTCAAACAGTAATTCCTGAGTATCCTCGAAAAACGGCAGTTGCAACCTTCTGGTTGATTGTGGGACATGATTGTCTGGCAGAGCATTTAAACAGAATTGGGATATACTCTTCACCACTGTCCTCTATGTGATCTGCAAGAGGAAGTGGACCAAGACCAAGACCAAGACCAAGACCACCTTTAAATAGGCTAGCCATTTCTACGGCCCTATCCATCAGTGAAAAATATTGGAGAGCAAGAGGATTAACCTCTTGAGGGATATGGACGTGAAATCACGTCCATTTAAAATGACGGATCAGCGATATGGGCTGTGGTTCAAATCCCAGTTGTGGCATTGAATTTTTAAGTTCCAGTTCTACCTCTTAAACTTTGCCCACACACGGCTTGTGTGTTTAAAAACACCAACAGTAAGTTTGTTGGCATAAATAAATAATAATTTCTATATACTTTATTGGCTTACCTTAGTATGTTCTTTCTGCAGTGATTTACCTCAAAACAGGGATAAACACATAAGGATAGGTACATCTCCACATTCGCGAATTCCCTTCTTGCGGCACACGAAACACTTTCGAGATGGGCGGGACTTCTTTGCTGTAGGTGGTATCCTTTTAGGATAATGTTTTCCTTGAAGTCTGAGGGGTGCAGGGGTTTTGGGTTTTCAACCCCCAACGCGGTATTGTTCAATTAGGCTGCGAGCTATTTATAGTCGGAAGTCAAGGTCGGTCATTGTCCTTTGTGGGTTTAGAGAGCTGTCCAAATCACCAAATAATTGTATATGTTATATCCAGTTGGTGCAAAAACACCTTTTTACACCACTTCTCCCTTCAGCTACAAGCAGGAAAGTATATGTATGTATTGCAACAAAGAAAGACACGGACTCTACTAAGTTAAGAAACTCGCGTAAGCAAAAGTTGCAATGTTGCTCTATTCTGATGACTCAAGAGACCACAGTATGCTGACGCATAAGCCACACATGCAATGGGTGTTTCTTTACTGTTTCTTTCCGAGATCTTATATTAGATGCGTTCGACAGAGCAAAGTTGACTTTTCACCACAGTGAAACAAAATTGTGCCATTTCAACGTTTTGTAAATACAACTCAACTTTGCTGATGACGCACATTTATACGGCAAATAACGAGTTTTATACCAGTTTTTGTTTCATTAAAATAACTTAATATTTACACAAAATACAGCTGTGTATATATGATGCACTTTAAATGCCCTGCGCTGGATATTGGGTAGCAGTTCTCGGCTTGCATACGTTTTAAATGGCCATCGCTCAAGAGGTTAATGACTTCATTGTCAGAAATCCAGCATTAGCTAACAACAACACATTTTTAAAGAAAGTGAGGATGCACAAATTAAGAAACTAGTTACTGCCATTGACTTAGGAGCAGGGTTGCCAACATTTAAAAGTAAAATTATCATATCTGCCACTCAAAATTATAGATTTGGATTAATAATTATTGTACATCATAAACCAAATGGTACAACAATAAAAATATCAGTATAACAATTATGAAAATGTAACAGTGTTGTTGTTTATGGTATCCACTTAGGAGATTAATGACCTCAATCAGTATTACCTACAACTGCAGCACTTATGTTTGTCGCAGTATCCATCTGAAAGTTCATTTTCCTCAACCGTTGCAGTATTATACAAAGTTGTTGAGATAAACCTTAAGATCTTCTTGGTGACTTGCAGGTTTTGGACCTACCACATTCTTTCATAAGCAGGATAAGTTCATTTACCGTATCTAGTGCCAATCTGTTTCTAATTTTGGTTTTTATTAAACCCGGTTTAGAAAAACTCTTTCACAAGAAGCGCTATTGTGGGGCAACGAAATCACTGATAATGTAAAGGCTCTTAGTTCTTTGAAATCAGTATTTCCACCAAGGTGACATCATGTATTTAAATGTACTCCAGAAACTGTCAGGTTTAGGCATGTTCTTTATTTCACCCAGAATATCACGTATTCCGAGTTTTCTCCATTGATCAATTTTCTGAACAGTGCCTTCTTCATTGAGAAGGGGGACACTGGCAATAAGAGGATAAAGGGTAGGAGGCTTAGTAGGGTATGAAATGGTTGCCTTAGAGGGGTGGAAACAGGCCATTAGGGGAAACATGGTGTCGCTATTAGTAATTAATTTCATTTCACTGGTGTGACAAACCACTGAAAATGATACTGCACCTGTCTCAAACTATCATACATTCAAATTATCGTACACCCCCATAATTATCGTATGGGTTGGCAACCATGTGTACGAACATTAAAATTATCGTATGCCCCATAATTATCGTACGAGTTGGCAACCCTGCTTAGGAGATCAAAATCCCAGCCAGCTGCTTAGGAAGATGCAACCTTAGCAGGAGCAGACTCTATGGTTGGAAAAGATGCCGGGCTCCATAAGAGACATTTTAATAATAATTAACGAAGACTTGGAGAAAATACCTATAATGGCTGATAAAATAGTAGAAATAAACCCATGTCCTGAGTTGCATGCAACTTTCAGTAGTACCAACCAACAGACAACTGGAAGTCAAGTGACCATGAAAGAGGTTATGACTAATATATTGAAACTGGAGCAACAAATATCTGCAGTGTCCACCGCCCATAAGGGATGATCACACACTAGAAATTCCAACTATCTTAACAACAGCTGCAGTAAATCCAGAAGTAAGTTCAACCCAAGAGGAAAGTACTGCTACTACCACTTTAGATTTGGTAAACGATGCAAGCCAGAAGAGTGTACACAGCCTTGTAGTTGGCCGGAGCAGGGAAACTTGACATCACAGCAGAAATAGCTGCAAATTCTAGTGTTCCTGAGAACTGCCATAAAACTCACCTGTTTGTCTCGGACAAAAAAACAGGACTGCAGTTTCTTGTAAATAGTGGTGCTGATATTTCATTAATACCAGCTACAAAAAGTGGCAAGATAGAATCCAATTATAAATTTTATGCTACTAATGGAACTGAAATTGCAACATATGGTGTTAAAATGTGTGGTATTGATTTAGTACTGTCGTCAGTTTCAGTGGCCATTTGTTGTGGCAAAAATAAACAAAGCAATATGTTGTTGTTGTTAGCTAATGCTGGATTTCTGACAATGAAGTCATTTATCCCCTTGCTCTCCAATATTTTTCACAAAATATTGCTCTCTTCAAACAAAGCAATATTGGGAGCTGGTTTTTTAAACAAATTCCAATTGCTAATTGACATCCATAACAGGAGACTAATAGATGGTATAACTGAATTCTGTATCAAGGGTGAAGTGATGCGATTTCTGAAGATATTGTAATTAACACCATGTACGAGGGTAATTCAAATATAAACAGTAATTGTTGCATATCACAGAGGAAGCAGTTCAGAGCGAGGCAGTGGAGTGGGGTGGTTGAAGGTTGGTGTGTTAGGAAGGGGGAACTAACTTTGTTAGCTGCTTCGCTAGGTTCTGGCATCAGTACAGCCATGAGGGAGCAAGAGGTTCCTTCATCTATGCGCAACGCATTATCAAGTTTTTAACCAATGAAGAGGTTAAACCTTTGGAGATTTTAACTCGTTTGGGGACACTACACTGTCACAGAATCAAGAGTTTGCTTGGGCCAGACAATTTAAGGGTAGCCGAGAATTTGTGGAAAACGAAAGTCATGCTCGACGCCCAAGGTCAAATCTCACAGATGACAACATCTATACCGTTCAAGAGCTTATTGAAGGTGATCAGCGCTCCACTGTTGAAGAAATCACATCAGAAGTTGGTTGATTTTCTTCATGATCAACGTACAGTGACTGCAGCTTACTATTGCCAATTTTTAAGGTCTATAAAAGCTGCGTACTGAAGCAAAAGATGTTGTATGCCCATCAGAGATGTCATCCTTCTCCAAGACAATGCTACGCCTCACACCGCCAATTTGACAATGGACACACTGGCGGACATGCACTGTGAAACCCTTGAACACCCTCCCTATACCCTATAGTCCAGACTTGTCCCCCCCCAGACTATTTTTTGTTTGCACCCATGAAAGAATCGCTTGGAGGGAAACATTTCGAAAGCAACGATGACGTAGAGGAGCATGTGTGCAATTGGTTGGCAACGTGCCCTCAAACTTTTTTTGAAGAAGGAATGTTCAAGCTTCTGAAACGTTGGCAAAAATGTGTACAGTGTGGAGGAAGCTATATACAGAAATGTTGATGTAGTCACTTGTATATATATTTAATCAAGTAATATTTTTAACAAAATTACCATTTATATTTGAATCACCCTCGTATCAGAATATAAACTTTGCAGATTTGCTTTCTCAGTATCCAGAAATAACCAAACTGAATTTAGGGCCTAGCAAAACTGAACACAATGTCAAGCATCACATAAACACTCAGGGTGCACCAGTATGGGCTAGGGTAATACAACTAGAGCCAAAGAAAATGCAAATAGCAAAGCAAGATTTCAATTTATGCTGGATTATGAAATAATTCGGCCTTCCAACTCCCCATGGGCTAGTTCACTTCACATGGTAAACAAAAGAGATGGCACACTAAGACCATGAGGTGATTACAGGAAATTAAACAACAGAACCATTGCAGACCTTTACCCTGTACCCAGAATTGAAAATTTTCATTATATTTTGAAAGGAAAGAAAATATTTTAAAAAAATATACCTTTTTAAAGCATACTTTCAGATCTTCTTCCTTTCATAGAAGTTTGAAAACGGTGTTGTTATAATCAATTTAATTTGAAAGGTGAGTCAATTAATAACACTAAACAACACTTACAACATAATTTTCCGGAACGCGTTTCGAAGGTTAACTTTCCTCCATTATTAACCGGACAATAACTGGGTTTCCATGGTGTTTCATGGTGCGGATGGCGATGCTTCTTCTGATGTTTCTTCTGGTAACGGTTCAAGGAACTTGCTCAAAATATCTTTCTGAGGAATGTCGAAATTAAATACTCGGTTTCTATTTTTTAAAATGAAGATTTGTTCTCATGTGGACAGTTCTTGTTTTCCGGTTATGTGTTTGAGAAGTTTTGGTTCTAGCTTTATGTTATGATTTTTTGTCCAAAAGTGAAAGGCAACTGCTGAAGCTTAAACACAAATTAATTTGTGTTTAATTAATTTGTATTTAATTTCGACATTCCTCAGAAAGATATTTTCAGCAAGTTCCTTGAACCGTTACCAGAAGAAACATCAGAAGAAGCATCGCCATCCACACCATGAAACACCATAGAAACCCAGTTATTGTCCAGTTGATAATGGAGGAAAGTTAACCTTTGAAACGCGTTCCAGAAAATTATGTTGTGTTGTTTAGTGTTATTAATTGACGCACCTTTTAAATTAAATTAATTATAACAACACTGTTTTCAAACTTCTATGAAAGGAAGATAGGGGTTGATGTTTTCATCTTAGAGTATAAAATGCAGATTGCATAAAACTCGAGAATAAGGGGCAGCTGACTCACCTGGTATATATTTAAGGATTCATTTCAAAATAAACATCTCATACTTCCACAATGAACATTTAGAGAATGTTGTGTGGCAAGAACATTTGCATGCATGCAAGTGAAGTATATCAAGGGTATAGAATATCTATGCTGAATAATCTTTGTGTCTGAAAGTTGTGCTATAGATAATTATTATATCATGTGTTCTTTTATTTAGTCAATCAAATGCTGAAAGATGCTTGTTAAAAAAGATTTTTTGCATTGCAGGTGCGTCACCTTTGAATTGTTACGAAGACACTGTAAGCATGGTTGAGCAGTGGGAAAGTGAAGACAGGAGCATGGCCTCTTTGCATGCATCATACTCTGCCATGATCACCTCAGAAACAACTACTCCTACCAAAAGTTCCTCTCCCCATGGACTCTTCACTTTAGGAAAAATTAATTGCAAATTCATCAATGAAAAAGCCGAAAAGGCTTTGGAAGAAGATGATGTGTTGACCAGTCACAATACTGAATATCAAAGGATTTACATCAACAAAGGCACACATTCAGCATTTTCATCTACTCCTATTAAAAAAGTCCCTCAGGGTGGACTATTCTCTATGGAAAATATTGACCTGAGCCATTTTAAAAATCCACTAAAGAAAGAAAATGGATATCAGAGTGATGAGGAAGAAATGCTAAGCCTCAGCAGCCAGGACACAGGATATCAGACAGGCTATATCAATAGTGGAGGCATTTCTTCAGCTTTTTCATCCCTTAACAACTGGAGCAGTATGCATCAACCACAAGTACCCTTAAAAAATGAGAATTATGAGAAACTGCTATATTCCGTTAGCAAATCCACTACAGCAGTAGAAGAAAACAGCTTATGGAAACCAGGCTGTAAATACATAATTTCATCAACTCCAACAAAAGTAACTGGTTGTTAACAGTGATATTTATAGCCAAAATATTTTATTTTCACAGTCATCTCTTGAATTATTAGACTGTGCAATTATTTTCATCTGTGATTTATATGTGCTTTTATATGCAGAATTTTACATGTGATTATAAAAAGGAAGCAATATTGCAAACATCATCCCCTTAAACTATGGAGTTCCTTTCTGTGATGCTTTTAAAATTTAGAGCTGTACCAGTTATAGTTATTTTCTGTTTTGTTACGCTTATACCAGCTCAACTACTGCCATTTTAGATTTAATGTGTGTCTACATGCAAAAAGTGAGCACTTTTTAGTATTTTGTATGTATCATTAGGCATTGTTTATGGAGTTTTTCTCTCATAATGAAATGTTGCAAATCATTAATGACTCTTGTATATACATTATAGAGAATAAGTTGAACTTTTTAGGAATCATTGACAAAGATATTTGGTTAGAAAGAATATTTCTTAATGAGTGCCTATATGCAAAAGGTGTGCACGTTTTTGTATTTTGTATGTGTAGGTATGCATCATTTACAGTTTTTCTCTTATAATGAAATGTTGCAAATTATTAAGTAATAACTCTTGTACATATATTATAGAAAATAAGTTGAGCTTTTTATGAATCATTGATTGAGGATATTTGGTTAGTAAGAACATTTTAGCTCATAGTGTTGTTATATCCTTGAGCCATGTAGTTCAGTACTCGCATGTCCCATTAAAATGCCTAATCACATATAAAGTTGAAATGCTTATAGTCAGTGCATCCAGTTGGGAAAATTCTCTTTTGGTTGAACAATTTTGTGACTATTACATACAAAGTGCTTCTCCAGACTTGTGGGCTATAGTTTAGTAGACAATCTCCTTCTGGACACCGGCTGTGAAATTCTATGCAGTTTAATGAATTTTGACCAATCAGAAAAACAGGACCTGCATGACAGGAGAGGAAGAAAAAGAGCTTCAGTAAGTCAGTGGACCATAGAGAAAATAAGCTGACTGAAGCCTATAAATCCAAACCATACATGTGGGACATTTCCAAGAAGGGTATAAAAAGCAAGGACTAAAGAAATCAAGCTGTTTGGCTGCTTTCATGATAATATAAGGAGGTAAAAGCTTATTGTTGAAAAGTCATAGCTTGTTGAAAAGATAAAATGTGATAAAAATTCTCCAGTGGGCAGTTCAAATCTTAAAAGGCAACTTGTTAGTAAACAGGTAAACATGTTTTGTCTGATTCTTTATGTTAACATAGTATTTGATGGCATAATGCATCTAAATTGGTAATTCCAAACTCAATAAGCCTTAGCTGCCAATTAGAAGACTTAAAGCACCTTTTTTCAGCTGGTATTAAATGGAAAATGGCCATTAGTGTGATAAATGATATATGTGTTTGTGATCACACTAAAACATTTATAGTAGCATTAATAATGAACTGTTATCTTTGGAGATAACAATGTAATCATGTAATCCAATATGAACAAGTAGTTATTACAGTTATATCATTAGCCTGCCAATTTATTATTATTATTATTATTATTATTATTATTATTATTATTATTATTATTATTATTATTATTATTATTATTATTTATTGCCATTTCAAACTTATTATGATAAATTATTACTGACATGAAATCAAAGTGGCCAGGTACCTGCATTTTTACTTTCTCTACCGTGTACAGTCATGGAAAAACGATTGAATGCATTAGGAGAGCAGAATATTTTTAAGTCCCACGTCGTATTTACACAAGTTGATATTCCAACATGCAACTGAGTTTATTGATAGTCTCTGTTCCATATGTTATCGTCTATCGGACACACAAATAGGATGTATCTTGAATTACCACTCACATTTATATTTGCGAGTATGTATACAAAGCGCTGATTTAAAACAATTATGTGTGTTAATTAAGGAAAATGAAGCTATTAACAGTGAAGCAACAAGATTCTAAAGCTATACAGCTTTGAGAATGAGTTGGAGTCAACTCGAAACTTGAGTCAGTTTTTGCAAAAATAACTTGCAACATTACTAAGATAAGTGAAGTTTTTAGTTTCTAATTTGTTCTTACTTTAAAATTATTTGTGTGCTTGACAGATGATAACATATAAATCAAAGACTATCAATAAGCTCAGCTGCATGTTGGAAATATCAAATTCTGTAAACCACGCTGCAACATGACGCAATACTTAGAAATATTCTGCTCTCCTAATGCACGCTATCATTTTTTCCATGGCTGTACATAGTAGGTAGAGAAGGTTTAGAACTTCACCCAAAAATTTGATACTGAGATTTCAGTGGAAATATGCATTTTCACATTCCCTGAATTTAAAATTTTAAAAAAAAAAACCTTCAATTTTAGAAAAAGGTGTGTCTGGGACAGCATAACTCAAAAACAAAGTCAGGAAATATCAAACTTGGCATTTAAGTTTAGCATCTTCCAAGGATGCAACATGATTTTTGAGAAAATCTCCCCACACCAAACTACCTTCACGTGGAACATTTTTTGAATATTTTTATTTTATCAAAAAAGCCTCCAGTGATTTAGATGAAAATGTTTTAAGATATTTTCATGACAAATTAAATGTACATCTTGAATTTTCTGGGAATGTCCTCAGAAGTCCATTTCATTCTGGATGACTTTTGCATAACTGGTAAACCCTACTGTACAAAAAATGTTGTTGTTGTTGTTAGCTAATGCTGGATTTCTGACAATGAAGTCATTAATCCTCTTGCTCTCCAATATTTTTCACTGATGGATGGGGCACTAGAAGTGGCCGGGCATATTTGAAGGTGGTCTCGATCCATTTCCTCTTGCAGATCACATAGAGGACAGAGTGGTGAAGAATATATCCCAATTCTGTTTAAATGTTTTGCCAGACAATCATGTCCTGTAATCAACCTGAAGGTTGCAACTGCTGTTTTTCGAGGATACTCAGGAATCACTGTTTGAATGTTTGGTAGTTCTCATCTTTTATTCTTTGATTTTTCATAGTAATATTTTGCAACAATTTTTTTGAATTCAGAGTTGACTAATCTTTTAGCTGCATAAAATGGTAGATTAACTATAGATTTTTGTACACCGCTGGTACCCCTTTTTGCAAGAAAATCAGCTTTCTCATTACCACTCAGTCCACAGTGAGCCGGTATCCATTGGAAGACTAGGTGTTTTTGAAGTGCTGTTAGATGGCTAAGCATCTTCCAACATTCTATAATAGTTTGGTTTTTTGGTGACAACTTGGAAGTAATTGCTATAATTGCTGCCCTGGAATCTGAGAGAATAACTGCTTGCTGAAAATGTGAAATTCTGTACAAAAGATTTTGTAGGGCCATTCGAATTGCTTCAATTTCTCCATCAAAGTTAGTAGTTCCATAACTTAAAGATTTGTAATAGGAAAAGAGGTGACATGTGACTCCAGCACCTGCTCCATCTTGGTTTGATATCAATGATCCATCAGTATAAATATGGAGCCACTCATGTTCTGGAAATCTAGTATGGATTGTCTCTAATGCCAATAATTTTAGAACACTAGTTGGAGTATCACTTTTTTTAACTTCTTCTGTCAGGTGTAAATAATATGTGATGTCTAATGTTTGTGTCGGATTGACTTTAGATATGAAGTTTTCCTTTGAATTAGGAAGGTGTACATCCTTCTTGATGTCTTGAATTTTGGAAAGAAAGCTCTCCTGAGTCTTTAGTGTATGTGTAAAATTTCTCTTGTGCCATGTATTGAATGGGAGTCTGATCAACTTTTCGTGTTGAATAAGAGCCGCTTTTTCTATTTCATATTCAATGGGGTATTGGTTGGTTAGTATTTCCATAGCTGCTATTGGTGTGGTTTTGACAGCACCTGTAATTAACCTCAGACTTTGGTTTTGAAAGATTTGAATTTTTTTTGTGTTTGCTGTTACAAGAACTTCGCTGCAGTAAGTAAATAATGGTTTGATATATACGTTGTATGTTGTGTTAAGCGTTGCTCTGGAACATCCCCACTTCATTCCTGTTAGACGTTTTAACAGTGAAAGGCGCCTCTCTGCTCTTTGTATTACATTTTCTATTTGTTTGGTCCATGTAAGTTTGGTATCAAATGTAACTCCTAAATACTTTGCTTCCTTTGTTTCTGGTAATTGTTGACCCTCAAAATTTAGTTTTATTTTTAGTGGTTTTTTTCTTAGTGAAAAGATTTGGTAGTTTGATTTTGTTGTATTAACAGTCATTAAATTTTCTTTGGTCCACCTCTGTAAGTTGGTTAAGGATTGTTGCATGGTTTTTTCCAGTTCTGTACTTTTGCTTTTTGGTTTTGAAGTCCACATTACCAAGTCATCAGCAAATAGTGCACACTTCACGCCTGATTCTTGTATTTGTTGTGGTAGATCATTAATAAATATATTAAAAAGTGTAGTGCTGAGCACTGCACCTTGTGGCAAGCCACGGTGTATTTGTTTATATTTAGATATATTTCTTCCATATCTGGTTGCAATAAAGCGTTGTGTTAGGAAATGACATAGCCATGAAAACATTGGACCTTGTATCCCTATTTTTTTTACTTTCTTTAGTAGTTTTGTTCTGCATATAGAATCATATGCACTTTGAAAATCAATAAAAACTGATAAATTATCTTCTTTTCTATTGAAGGAGTCTTTGATTTCTTGACTGAGAAGTAAGACTTGTTCATTTGTAGAGTGGAACTCTCTGAATCCAGCTTGACATGGAGATATTAAATTTTGTGATTCTAGGAACTAATTTAACCTGTTTGACACCATTCTTTCTATCACTTTTGCTATTATGCTGGTAAGAGCTATTGGTGTATAATTTTTTATTTCTGATGCTGTTTTGTCTTTCTTCAAGAGTGGGACAATTATTGCTTTTCGCCATTCAGCAGGTACAGTGGTTTTCCAGGATAGATTGTAGAGTTTCAGTAGTTGTTGTTTTGCTGTTTTTCCAAGGGAAAAATGTAGATCTTGTTAAAACAGACAATTTATATCAAATACATTGTTTTTGTGGAGTGAACCATTTCCGAGATGTTCCATGGTATTTGTTTGAATTTTCCAATACTTTTATTTCTTAAATAGGGATATGTCATTTGTTTTTTAATCATGGCCATGCAAAGAGAATGGAATGTCAAAGTCATCACATAGTGACCAGTTCTTAAAAGATTGGACTATCATAAAGCATATTGTATTCCCCTACTCCTCTTGCACCTACAAAAAACTAGCAATAAGGTGACTTCTGCAAATGTTTATCTTGATTAATTTGAAGCAGATAGAGGAATAAGTGTTTTTAAGAAAAGTTTGTGCAAGAGCATAGAAAGTCAAGTGAGTGCAACGCATCAGATTTTAATTTATGATTGTTGAAAATTAACTCTTAGTCAAATGCATTTTGTAGTTATGAAGGAAGCAATATTCTTTTTAAAGAATGTTGTATTTAAACTTGACATAGTAAAGTCAAATGACGTGATTCTAGCAGATTGTTGTTCTACAGAATTATAAATTCTGTTGCACTCACATATAAGCCTGTTGGTATTACCTTAGTTTTATATACATAGTGTGACAAAATTAAACAAATCTGGCCGGTTGCTTTTCTATCACTTTATTATCTTCTAAACTTTTACGACAAATACACAGTTTTCTTCTCATCATTATCACAGTCTTTAGCCTTTCGGGTTATCACAACTCACGATGTTTACTTCTCATAACCTTGCCCAGTCCTTTTAGTGTCTTCACTTCCTATGTCTCATGCACCAATTATAACAGTGTAATCACTCATAGTTAGACCATGAGAGTACGTGCCCTAATACAGTGATTGCAATTGACTATGTGGATGGCATACAGTGTGACAAACGTCTCACCCCCCTCTCATCATACTGTTCCGTGCAATAGAACTCCACCATTCAGAGTGTGTTCACTCGTGATATTAACCTCTCGAGCGATGGCCATTTAAAACGTCCGCGAGCCGAGAACTGCTACCCAATATCCAGCGCAGGGCACTTAAAGTGCATCGTATATACACAGCTGTATTTTGTGTAAATATTAAGTTATTTTAATGAAACAAAAACTGGTATAAAACTCGTTATTTGCAGTATAAATGTACGTCATCAGCAAAGTTGAGCTGTATTTACAAAACGTTGAAATGGCGCAATTTTGTTTCACTGTGGTGAAAAGTCAACTTTGCTCTGTTGAACGCATCTAATATAAGTTCTCGGAAAGAAACAGTAAAGAAACACCCATTGTATGTGTGGCTTATGCGTCACCATACTGTGTAATAATGCACTACTGTATGCGTGGTCTCTTGAGTCATCAGAATGGAGCAACATTGCAACTTTTGCTTACGCGAGTTTCTTAACAGTAGAGTCCGTGTCTTTCTTTGTTGAAATACATACGTATACTTTCCTGCTTGTAGCTGAAGGGAGAAGTGGTATAAAAAGGTGTTTTTGCACCAACTGGATATAACCATATACAATTATTTGGTGATTTGGACAGCTCTCTAAACCCACACAGGACAATGACCGACCTTGACTTCTGACTATAAATAGCTTGCAGCCTAATTGAACAATACCACGTTGGGGGTTGAAAATCCAACCCCTGCACCCCTCAGACTTCAAGGAAAACATTATCCTAAAAGGATACCACCAACAGCAAAGAAGTCCTGCCCATCTCGAAAGTGTTTCGTGTGCCGCAAGAAGGGAATTCGCGAATGTGGAGATGTACCTACCCTTATGTGTTTATCCCTGTTTTGAGGTAAATCACTGCAGAAAGAACATATTAAGGTAAGCCAATAAAGTATATAGACTTTACTAAAATGTTTCATAAAGGGAAAATTAAAATAAGTTGAGTTGGATAAGGGTTAAATGCTTAAACGCACAGGATGTGTATACACGCCCATATTGCTCATCCGTCATTTTAAATGGACGTGATTTCACGTCCATATCCCTCAAGAGGTTAAAGAGTTGCATATGTCAAGCAATTCCTAATGCAATGCCTAGAACAACTCACTCACAAAGTCAATAATAAATGATTTAGTTGAACAATTCAGACGCGATAGAGAAGGTGTTATACGTGCAGTGTGTGATTATTACAAACTAGGAAGTACTATCTTCTTTCTTGGAAGTTTGAAAACAGTTGTAATATTCAATTTAAACTAAAAAGGTAAGTCGATTAGTAACACTACACAACACTTATAATTTACCGGAACATGTTTCGGAGGCTGACTTTCCTCCATTATCAACCAGACATCGACTGGTTCTCCCTGGTGTGGATGGTAATGTTTCCTCTGAGGTCTCCTCTGGTGGTGGTTCAAGGAACTTGCTGAAGATATCCTTCTTGGGGATGTTGAAATTGCATGCTCTGTTTCTATTTTTGAAAATGAAGATTTGTTCCCACGTGGACAGCTTTTGTTTTCTCATTACGTGTTTGAGGAGTTTCGGTTCTGGCTTTATGTCCAAAAGTGAGTGGCAACTGCTGAAATCATCACTTTTTAAATTAAATTAATTATAACAACACTGTTTTCAAACTATGAAAGGAAGATACTATATGTTTCATGAGATGCCAAAGTTAACCTCAACCATTCCAAGGCATTCTTTTTCAAACTACGTTTGACAATCATCATACGGAATTCATTAGGTATTCTTTTTATCCTGAAATAATCTTCGAGTTCCCATAGGAAAATTTTTGGATTATCACCAGGTTCCTCGTCAAAAGATGGTGGGGTTAAGCCATGTAACAAATGATTCATGTTGTAAGGGTGACTTTGGTCTTGTATCTGACAGGGTTCAACTAAATTGTTTTCCTGTAAGTCAACAGTATTACTACCATTGTCAGGTGAGTCAATCTCTGTCACATTTCTATGTCCATTTACATTTTGGTAATATTACTAGCCTACAATGTAATCACATCTTGGGTTAACTTCCCAGTATTTTCCTTTTCTTTATCCAAATTGTCCTGCATTTCTTGCGTATTAGTTTTTGCTTCCCCACTGAACTTATTGAACTCCTCACGTTGTAATTGCATTTCAGTACTCATAGTTTTAACAACATTACTTAAATGACTAATTTCTTCAGCAAGATTACCCTGTGCTTGTTTAGTTTCATCACGAACTGTCTTGGAATTTTCGGCTACTACAACTATGTTTGCCCTGTTTGCTTCTATCTCGTGCATCATTTTGTCTCCTAATTTTTTCAAATCTGCTTTCTGTCTTTCCAACTTTTCGTCTTGCTGTTTCCTAAACTCATCTAATTCTTTAACTACTTCTGTGTGCATGTCTCTCACTACCCTTTCTTGCCCTAATTTGATTTCATTCACTAGTTCTTCTAACTTACATCCTTTTTACTAGATCCAATTTCTGTCCTTAAGTCTAAAGACAAAATTCTCAGATCTTCTTTACACTCTTTTCTACTAAGTTCAATTCTTTCAGTTACTGTAACTAAGCAACCATCCATTTTATTGTTTAAGTCTGTTGAACTACTATCCAATTTATTTTCTAAGTCTAACTTGTTACTATCCATTTTATTGTTTAAGTCTGACACACTACTATTAAAACCCATCATTTGATTTTCTAAGTCTGACTTATTACTATCCAATTTATTGTTTAACTCTATCATTTGTCTAGATAGCCGCTGCAAACATTCTTTAAGTTCTAGTTCTGTACTATTCTCCATCTTTCCTACTACTTTTCTACTCCTTAATATCATTAACTGTTATTCAAGATTTAGTTTTTTTTTTTAAATTTCACTTATAATTAGAACAGTCTTACTTGTTAAGCGTTGAACTTTACTAATCTTCACTCTTCTCACGACCTCCGTTGTCCTTGGATTTTTTTTTTGTTCTTCTTTCTTTGGTCTTCTTATCTCGCGTTGACCCAATTCAAGCCTAGCGTTGAGGTCCAATTTGTAACGTGCGGTAGTTGTTATTTGCTGATCGCTCACCGGGATCTGGGGGGACCATCTGCTATTTGGTGTGGGGCGTGACAATTTTCCTTTGCCGGGCTAGCACAGCGGCGAGCGTGAATAACTCTTTTTCACTAATATTTGCATCCAGGGTGTAGTACGGGTCAACATCCAGTAAGAATAATCAAAGTTCAGATTCACTTTGTAAAACTCGTTTATTATTTCATTCTCACTCAAAGATATCATGCCTTTGAATGCAATGGATTGGTATCTTTTATATCATGAATTATGGGGTTCACACATTGCGATCACGGACCACGTACCTTTGTAGATTCTCTATCTTCTTTAATTTATTACCCGCGTAACAGATTATATGTCCCTTTTCTGTAGCGTAATTTCTACTCACTTTTACACAACAATATTTGTGTAATATGGTGCTATATGCCGCTAAATCGTAATTTTATACCCGGACTTCGCGTGTCCCACGCGACGCCAATCCAGACTTTTGTAGAAGAAGACAGTTGAACACATGCATTATTGCCGACTGTAATAACAATGTATAACTTTAAGGGGGCTTTTTCCGCTGCCTCTATAACTTAACATTCAGATATTTCAGAGGGCTCATGCAGAAAATATCGCCTCAAGTGTAATACAAAAAAAAATAATTCCTATGCAGTGTTGAACAGTTTGGCAGAAGCACAGGGCCATAACTTAAATGACAATGTAGAGCTTTTCACATATTATCCATTAATCTCATACAATGCAATGTCGAAAAAAGCTTTTCAGGGTACAAACATATTCTAACTGATAAATGCAGAAGTTTCACCTCTGACAATCTACATATGTGCATACATAGTTGTAGATTGTAATTCATTCTTATTATGGTGAAATATATTTATAGTCATGATGTAACTTATTTTCTCGGAACTTGTTAGATAAAGTAAATACCTTTCCTAAGCTTTGTTTCACATTTTCTTTTTCAAGCTACTTAAGTTTATTGTCTCCAAAAACAAGAGGAGAGAAGGAGTGCAGACTCACTGAGTCACTCATAGAACTGCCTTCAGTAAAGAAAGGAAAAAGGGAAAAACTTGAAAGTCTTCATCCATATTGCATCAATTAGGCTTGTGCATACGAAATGTAGGATTATTGTATGTAAGGCAATACATATACTCAAAACTGTACATCTGACCCACACACTGTGAGTTGCTTCTTCACAAGGTCATTTATGTTGCCACAGTACAGTCCAGTCCAGGTAAACTTAACTAGCAGTAAAGATCCTGCACCCCTGCGATTTACTCATGACGCTCGAATCTTCTTACAACATGCAGCTGTCTTGCTCTCACTGACACACTGACTGGCTCATGTCTGTAACTCTAAAACTCACTCCAACTGTTATTCTCAGACTTCCTTAAATACTGGGAATGGCATCACACAGACCTTTCTCAAGTCCCCCCCTCCCCTCCACCCACTCACTGGAAATGACTCATCTAGAAGTCTTGCAAATGTTCTCAACACCCCTTTTGTTTCTGCAGCCTCAATTGTTCACAGTCATGTTCACACAGCAGTCCTGTGAGGCAGCCTGGCCTGAATGTCTTTCCCCATTCACCAGCACGTGGTGTGAAGTAGCTTGACACCATTGGTCCTTTGTTGAGTGCCGAGCCTGACGTCATAATAGTGTATCTTTCTTGTTTTATAATGGAGTGTTCTTCTGATGTACTGTACATGTTATTGAATTTAACAATTTTATTATTTGTCTTTTTCATGTGAATAAGATAAAAGTATTGACTTGTTCTATGATGTAATCAACTACAACCTTTGATCTCGCAGCCCTTTTACCTATGAATGCCATAATTTTGTTTTTTTCTTTTAAGACGATTTCACTCTATAGACAAGAGTTTGCTGTGTGCTAGTTTTGCTGCACCTCAAGTATTTCACTTTCTCTGTGCCACCTATATCTAGGAGGCTTTCCCCTATCTTCCAGTTGGGAAGGTGCCCTCAGAGGGTTTGTGTATTCATTAACAAAAAAGAAGATATTCAAAAAGAAAATATTTATGTTGTTGAAGTAATGGATGACCTGTTGGAAGAACTTCAAAAGCGAGATTAGATGAATAGTTCATACTCATTAAGGTAAAACATTCATCAGGTAGAATAACATGGTATACAACGCTGTAAAATTTTTGTTGGAATGTCAATCCAATCAATATTGATTATTTGGATACGTAGATAATGTCTATGCAAGATTTCCATGTTTTGGCTGAATGAAATTAAAAAAAACTGTTTGAATACTTTCCGTTTTCAATATTTTGTATGCTTGCATAAGGTACATGAAAGAACACGGTATAAAGATAGATGATGCGTTTGATCAATGTCTCAAATCATTTTTAAACAATCAAGGCAATTTTTTTATTATGACTGTTCACCCTAAGAATCTAAAAAAATTTTTTTTCAGAACTACTTTCATTTTTTGGGTCAAACAGTTCTTTTTCACCGATGAGTATTCAGTACTCCCAGGGACATACATGTGGTATTCGTGGCAGATGAAGCAGCATCTGGGCGGGTTTCCTCTGGTTTCCCTCGCCACTCATTGTACCAGTTGCTCCATCACCTTTTAAATCATCCATTTCACCTGCCTCCAAGTGTTCACTCTGTGTGGTCCACAGGTTCCTGTGCTCTCCGACAGGCATCTGACCCTAGGTACTGGCTTGTAAGCCCTACATAAGAGGAGAGTAATCAGATAACGATGTATTCAGTACTCTTCTTCATAGAAGGGAATTGTACATGTTCAATACAGCTTTAAACATGGCATTCATAAATTTCTACATTATTTAAAAAATAGAACACATCTTTTTAAACAAATTGCAGCTAATGATAAATATGAATATTATGAAAAATTATGAAAAGCAAACAGTTTCTGGTAATGAAAGTGAATGCGTAGACTTCCGCGGTCTGTGTCGTGGTTATTCTTGGCTTCCGGTGAAGGCCCTCTTGTGGTTTGTTGCCGGCGTTTCTCCCATCTTATCGTGGGCTTCTTCCGGGCTCAAGTGCGCTCACTGTCTGTTTTCTGTTGCTTATATACCATGTTGAGAGGGCAACTCCGCCCCTCCTCTCTGATTGGCTGATCATCGACCATTGGTTGTGGGTGTTGTCTGGGGCTTGCTTGACCAATTGTAGATCTTTCTTTCAGTAGGCTCTTCCAGGTGTCATGGAGCTGTTTCCCATCGTCCCTGTTCATGTTCTTTTTCTTTAAAAATTTCAATGCTTTCCCTTATCAATCTATGGGTAAATTTGTTGCAACTTGCTATGATTTCGGTGTTATCAAAATCTACGTGGTGACGGGTTGTGATGGCGTGTTCAGCTATGGTGGATTTTTCTGGTTGGTTTAACGTGAAGCTTCGGATGTATTCTTTCTTGCGTGTTAATACTGATCTGCCGGTTTGGCCAACATATGTCTTACCACATTCACATGTGATTCTGTAGATTCCAGGGTTAAGGAGATGGTCACTGGTGTCTTTAACTGGACGGAGGAATGATCTGATCTTCTTATTGGACGTGAATCTTGTTCTGATGTTGTAGTCTCTCAGGATACTGGATATACTGTCACCGACCTGGCCGGGAGAATTATCAAAATAAATTCACCGACCATATCCTCTGATTACCAATCAGAGGACGTATTACATGCCATGACAGGTCAGCATGTTAGGGGTTAAGATTTTATAGAGACATTAGAGAAATGGAAAGGTTGGAAAAATAAAGACTCCCTAGCCCTCGGGAACCCTAATAGCATCGGGGTCGGAAGAGAACAAGAGATGACCAAGGTAAGGTCAGATAGAAAAGTTACAGTGAGGAGCAAAACACCAGTAAGTGGAAGTAATGTTCTGCTCAGCTTGGGTACCTTGTGGTCGCCATTCACATATCCCCTAGACGGAGACTCCTGAGTAATTGTGCAGAATGTGGCATTATATAATATGAAAATTTCACAGGTGTGATTAAATGAATATGGTTGGGAACACTTGAAATATAAATAAGAGGAAGAATAGAAACAGCAAAAGTATGTAATGAAGCTGTTTCAGAAAGTGTGAAAGAGGACCACAGCGGACTGTGGCTGAGCGGTTTGACCATTCGCCCACCACCCAGGCGGCATGGGTCCAATCCCAGGGACTCACATGTGGTATTTGTGATGGACAAAGCAACATCTGGGCGGGCTTTCTCCGGGCTCTCCGGTTACTACCGCCACTCACTCCACCAATTCCTCCATCGTTACCTTTCCATTCATCGATTTTGCCTGCGTTTCATATCATCCTCTCCTTACTATCACACCTGTTGCTAGGCTGACCATCCGCTTCCAGGTCTTCACTCTGTTTGGTCCATAGGTTTCTCTGCACCCCAACAGGCATCTGACCCTAGGCACAGGCTTGCAAGTCCTAAGAGGTGTAAGTTCTATATAAGGGAAGGGTAATCAAGCTACTTCACACCATTAACATCGTTAAGCAAGGTGTTGTTGGACAATAGTCAGGCAGAACAAAGACTGATTCTAGATGGTTTGAGAAGCTTTTGACACCCAGAAGTGTAGAAATTCAGAGAAAAACGTGTACTTCCAGGAAAATCAGCAGCACCCAATTCTGGGTTATATAAGTGAGTTGAACAAATAGATAAGCCAGTTTTTTAAAGTGTGTGACCAGTAAGTGTTGTAAGAGCTTTAGTGTATCGTCATAATTTTAAGTTGCAAAAGTTTCGTAAATTTTAAATACTCAAGAACAGGGCTGGGCAACTGGTAGGATAACTTGAGTGACCTTCATTTTTTTGCCTGCTATACATATATTATCGGTGTCAAACAATAAAGGCATTGACAGTTGGCGATGCACGAGAGGGGACATTGTTCCCCAGCCTTGCCCTAGAACTTGCCAACAGTTTAGGGAATGTTAATTTACAACTTTACTGTCCTGCAGTCACAGTGTTATTGTTCTTCACGTCTGCAATTTTCTATGTAAGTTAATCCTGTGGCAATGGTGAACCACTGTGGGACATATTCAAATATCTTTTTTAAAATATGTTGTTGTTAGCTAATGCTGGATTTCTGACAATGAAGTCATTAATCCTCTTGCTCTCCAATATGTTTCACTGATGGATGGGGCACTAGAAGTGGCCGGGCATATTTGAAGGTGGTCTCGATCCATTTCCTCTTGCAGATCACATAGAGGACAGAGTGGTGAAGAATATATCCCAATTCTGTTTAAATGTTTTGCCAGACAATCATGTCCTGTAATCAACCTGAAGGTTGCAACTGCTGTTTTTCGAGGATACTCAGGAATCACTGTTTGAATGTTTGGTAGTTCCCATCTTTTATTCTTTGATTTTTCATAGTAATATTTTGCAATAATTTTTTTGAATTCAGAGTTGACTAATCTTTTAGCTGCATAAAATGGTAGATTAACTATAGATTTTTGTACACCGCTGGTACCCTTTTTTGCAAGAAAATCAGCTTTCTCATTACCACTCAGTCCACAGTGAGCCGGTATCCATTGGAAGACTAGGTGTTTTTGAAGTGCTGTTAGATGGCTAAGCATCTTCCAACATTCTATAATAGTTTGGTTTTTTGGTGACAACTTGGAAGTAATTGCTATAATTGCTGCCCTGGAATCTGAGAGAATAACTGCTTGCTGAAAATGTGAAATCCTGTACAAAAGATTTTGTAGGGCCATTCGAATTGCTTCAATTTCTCCATCAAAGTTAGCAGTTCCATAACTTAAAGATTTGTAATAGGAAAAGAGGTGACATGTGACTCCAGCATCTGCTCCATCTTGGTTTGATATCAATGATCCATCAGTATAAATATGGAGCCATTCATGTTCTGGAAATCTAGTATGGATTGTCTCTAATGCCAATAATTTTAGAACACTAGTTGGAGTATCACTTTTTTTAACTTCTTCTGTCAGGTGTAAATAATATGTGATGTCTAATGTATGTGTTGGATTGACTTTAGATATGAAGTTTTCCTTTGAATTAGGAAGGTGTACATCCTTCTTGATGTCTTGAATTTTGGAAAGAAAGCTCTCCTGAGTCTTTAGTGTATGTGTAAAATTTCTCTTGTGCCATGTATTGAATGGGAGTCTGATCAACTTTTCGTGTTGAATAAGAGCCGCTTTTTCTACATATAAAATATACATCTATAGAAAATAGGTTACAAGAAGTTACTAAAGTAGAACAGCTATCTAATCAATTTTTTTTAGGAATATATCTTGACGAACACTTAACATACAAAATGCATGTAAACGAAGGCTGTAGAAAAATCGCAAAAAACATATCCCTACTAAAATACTTTGCAAATTATCTTAATGTAGAAGAGCTTAAAGCTATATATTAGGGAATAATATACGTGCACTTGGAATACGGTATTGAAATTTGGGGAGAGTGTGGGGTAACAAAATTAAACACGATACTATTGCTACAGAAGAGATGCATACCTCGTATTTTTCAACTAAAGACTACAGACACGTCTACGCCACTCATTAAAAAGAATAAAATATTGACAATTGTTGCTATTTATGTATACAAAGTAATTAATTATACTGACTCAAAACAAACACAAAAGCTTTTTGCAATATTATTAAACAAGAAATACAGATGCATGGAAAAGAGAGCCAAATTCTAACCTAACAGTATCAGACTGTTAGATAGATAAAAGTCTTATCCCACTCTCTTCTTTTGATCTGTAACAGAACATGAATCAATTGCTACAATAGGAACTACCAAACATTCAAACAGTAATTCCTGAGTATCCTTAAAAAATGGCAGTTGCAACCTTCAGGTTGATTACAGGACATGATTCTCTGACAAAACATTTGAACAGAATTGAGATATATTCTTCACCACTCTGTGCTCTATGTTATCTGCAAGAGGAAATGGACCAAGACCACCTTCAAATATGCCCGGCCAGTTCTAGCACCCCATCCATCAGTGAAAAATATTGGAGAGCAAGAGGATTGACTTCATTGTCAGAAATCCAGCACTAACTAACAACAACAACTTACATTAGAAAATTAGGACATGTTTCAGGAACAATTGTTATGGTTCAATTAGCATAACTTGGGCACTCTGACAGCGAGTACTTCGTGAAAATTCGGCAAGTCTGTGTCAGAATTTACTGCATGCAAAATGTTGTTTAGAGTCGGCGGTTCATTTCTGAAAAAATAACCATGAACTTTACTGCGTATAGTACTTTTCGTAAAATCGTCGTATTTCTCCCCACGCTGTTTGCATTTACGTGATTTTTCCGATGTTCTTAGAGTTCCGGATGCTTGCTGTTCCATTCTAACACTGTGTACACTACTTGCGGAAACACGGAGATCACCAGTTTCTTTCTCAATGTTTTTTATAGACGATTCTGGGTTTCTTTCTTTAAGCACTTTGAAACACTGCGCGATCATTCGCCTCTCACCACTTTTTAAAGGTTTGCCTCGATTGTGTTTCATTTCGGCTGAAGCACCAGTCTGCTACATGATGAAAAGCTTACTGATTTTAAATTGCATATACATAAAGTGTCCTTGGCCTTGTGAGGTCCGCGAGATGTACAGGAAATACAGTGTTAAATATCAGAAGCAACCCCACACTATAAACAAAAACATCTTAATCAGCATTCAACTCGATACAGACCTCGTTGCGAGAGAGTTGCCTGGTATAGGAATGCAAAAATATTATTTAATAGCAGTCCTTTAGTAATTGTTAACTAAAATGCAGCTTAATTTAACATAATACGTTAATAGTGTGTATAATTTCACCTGTCTTCTTTCTAATCTGTATATACTATACTATTATGTATATATTCCTTTCAGAACTCACGAGCCCATAAGACATCTATGTGGTATGTGAAGCAGAAAGATAAACTATTTACGTTTATAAGAATCGAAACATTTGCATACTTTTCTGTGTCCGAAATGAGCTCGCGCAGAGTAGTGATTGGAAAACTACTTACGTACAATACTGTACTTAAAGGAGGGGTTTATCGTACGTATGCAAATAAAAGAAAACACCCATTATCTTCGCCAACCCAATCAACAGCTTAACCGTTTTCTGTCCCAATATCTCTGTCTCTATCTCTCTTCCCACCCCAATGTTTACAACAGGATGGAACTAGGTTGAGACATATTATAGCATTCATGCTTTCCAATACTTTTGAACTGTAGTTTCTTCTGATCTTAATGCTTCACAGGTCTTCAAGTGGTCTTCATTCATTTCTGCTGGATCGTTACACAGGACACATATTGGTGAAGCTGAGATACCTATTCATAAGTAGATGAAGTACTCGTATTGTATTCCACTTGTAGCTGGCGATATGGGGCTGCCTGCATGCCTCTCCTCGGTGACATTGTTGGCAGAAGTTTGCTGAATACCTGCCTCGGTTACAAGTTGGAAGAGCTGCAAATAAATTCTATTCCTAGCTACCTAGTTCGTCTGAATGATCTCAGGATATTTTTGGATGAAGACAATAAGATTTGGTTCCTTTTAATGATTGGTTTTTATTCTAAATATCAAAATGAATGAAGCGACCAGCAACTTGGTTCCCTTTTGATTAATAAGCCAATTTTCTGTGAATTGAATTCATCTTCCTGTTATTTAGGATGTTCCAATGGACCATGTCAAATGCTATCTCCCACCCATGCATTGCACCTGGCTGCAGTTCACTGTTTCAAAATTTATGTGCACTAAACACCTTTTACTTTTTGCACCCTTATACCCAATCTCTGTTTTCATTGGTTGGCGTTGGATGAAAACAAAATCCTTCAATTTCATCAGTCAGACTTCTGTTTGACTTCTGGAATTTTCCTATCTCCATCACTATCTAAGCTCCGGTCTCTTGCTCTGCTCATAGCAATTTGGCCTATTCTTCTGCAGCATTAATGTGTTTCTTTGCTGAACTTCCTCTCTGTTACTAGCTTACTTCCTTCACTAACTACAATTCTCATTACATGTGACTAACATTTCATGGTACACATTATTTATGTTGTTTGATTGTGTTTTTATTCCTATCATGATCATGATTATTATCTTCCTTTCATAGAAGTTTGAAAACAGTGTTGTTATAATCAATTTAATTTAAAAGGTGAGTCAATTAATAACACTAAACAATGATAATGGAGGAAAGTTAACCTCCGAAACGCTTTCCGGAAAATTATAATGTAAGTGTTGTTTAGTGTTATTTGACTCACCTTTTAAATTAAAATGGTGGTGGTGGTGTTGGCGGTGGCGGCGATGGTGATTATTATTATTATTATTATTATTATTATTATTATTATTATTATTATTATTATTATTATTATTATTATTATTATTATTATTATTATTATTATTGTTCTTATTGTTATTATTAGTGTTAGTGTTATTAGTATTAGTATTATTACTACTACTATCATCATCATCATCATCATCATCATCATCATCCTATTATTTTTGGCATTGTTTTGTTGATTGTATACTCTACTACAAGTGTCCATTTGTGTGCTGAAAATTATTAGATGGATACTTGTCAGGACGTGGATCATGGTCCCCACAAAACATGACACAATTAAATTGCACAATGCAGTAAAATGAAGTCGACGTGAATTATGTTTAAAATGGGTACATGATATTCGTACATGCTATTTATACATGTTTGCTGGTCTTCTTTATGCTTGATTATTTTCTTAGCCTAATTATATCTTGAAGTGACAATAACAAAAAAATTGTATAAATAACTTTTTGCTTTCCAGGGTTGGTACCACTGTAGGTTATTGCCCCAATTTGCTAGAAATACTCGGGCTCTGTTATTACTAGCCCTCCTGAATGTCTGTTTTTCAGGCCACTTCACACGTATTTCCTTTCATTGCTCATGCGTAATTTGACAAATCATGTTTATGCTGTAATGTTTCACAGTGATTACCTGGTCTCTGTTATACACACAAATATTGGAATATTATTTTGTTTTACTCTCTACAGGAAAAGACCTTTTATTACCTCTATGTGAAAAATCATTATATATGTATTCTCAAAAAATTCAATGCAGGAATCATCCTGTTAATCCTGTGTCTTCCATATTATAAATAGTTCAACAATTTTAGTATTTGTTCATGTGCCCACAATAAATAACTTATAACAATAAAAGATCATTCTTAAGTAGTTATGCTAATTCATTCTTAAACACCAAGCATGTTAATATGCTTTAATTATGCATAGCATAATAAGTAGGGCTAGGAAGTTCATGCATTTGCATGCTTTTTCATAGGGGTTAAAAATGTATGCTTTTACATTATGTGCACTACTGGTGTTTTGCTCCTCACTGTAACTTTTCTCTCTGACCTTACCTCATCTCTTGTTCTCTTCCGACCCTGATGCTATTAGGGTTCTTGAGGGCTACGGAGTCTTTATTTTTCCAATCTCTCCATTTCTCTAATTTCTCTATAAAATATTAACCCTTAACATGCTGACCTGTCATGGCATGTAATACGTCCTCTGATTGGTAATCAGAGGATATGGTCGGTGAATTTATTTTGATAATTCTCCCGGTCAGGTCGGTAAGACCCGTAAACCAACGACAGGTATGGTCCTCCAGACATTCTGGGGGTTGTGAGAGAGCGATGTGACCGCCAAAACATACAAATATGGTGCTCTCTTAAAAGCGGTTGCTATTCTGCTATTGCTCTATGAGTGAAAAATATTGTAGAGCAAGAGGATTAATGACTTCATTGTCAGAAATCCAGCATTAGCTAACAACAACATTATGTGCACGAATTATGGAATTTTAAGTTATTTGGACGTGATTTTATGGTGCATATAACTGCATATTTTCTTGATTTTGATAAATGCATATTATTTCAATACTATAGCCTCTATATAGCATATTTTAATGATTTTTATGGTTTTTTTTCCACTTGGATAGTATTTTTCATATTGGTAGTATTGCATATGATGATGTAACTCGCGAGGTAGCGAGAAGCAATGCTGAGTCATGTTGTTATGCAGTGAATCTCCTGTTTCCATCCTTTCATTATATGTTTGTGCATAGAGAATAATCAGTGCGTTATCTGAGAGGTTTATATTAACAAAGATAAAGTGCAGGTGAACGTTTTGAGCAGCACAATTATAGCAATGCTTGCTTCTGCGTGGTCTTCAAACGTAACAGTGTTGTGAACTGGTTCCCTCCAAATTAAATTAGGCGTATAAAATGTTAAAAAGCTCTTCAAATGCCGAAAATAAAACCAACTTAGAGTGCTAGATTAATTAATTTACAGAAAGAGTTTTCGGGTGATTTAATATCTACAGATAATAGGGTACTGTTTTGTGGAGCGTGTGACAAAAATATAGGGAGTGAGAAAAGATTTCAAATAGTTCAGCACATAAACACAGCAAAACATAAGGAGAATTTAATCGGAAAACTCGCAAACAAATAACCTGTTCTAAAACAATTAGTAGAGTGTTTAGGAAGTAGGGTTACTGAATTTTCCTATGACTTGTGCCAAGTATTTTTAGCTGCTGATATTCCCTTGTTCAAAATTAATAATCTGATATTTAAAAACTTTCTTGCCAAGTGTACTCAACAACATCTGCCTGAAGAAAGTACACTGCATAAGACTTATGTAGGGCATTGTTACAATAACGTATTGTCAAATATACAAAATTTAGCGGATCAGTTTGTGTGGTTGATGTTGATGAAACCCCTGATTCTGGGCACCCTTCTATTTCTAATATAATCGTGGGTGCCTTAAATAATGAACAAAAGACTACAGCTTATCGCCTGAATATGTGCAAATTGTTGGCCACTGACAATGTAACTGTGACACAGTTTGTGATGGACTCTGTGAAATTACAATGCCCATGTGGAATCGAATACAACTGGTTGCTTTTATGTGCTACCTTAAATGGTAAAATCAGGAAAAACTCTGAAAGGTATTTTTCCTAACTAAATTGATATAACTTGTTAGGCACATGCTCTTCATTGAATTTCTGAGACATTACGCAATTCTTTCCCACTGGTAGGTAGATTTGTGTCCAGTACAAAGAGAATTTTTGTTAAATCTCTTAAAAGAGTTAAGTTGTTTAGATCAACAGCACCTAATATCCGACTTCCTTCTGCACCGGTGTTAACTCGATGGGGTACATGGGTCGATGCAGTTTTATATTATGCTGAGCACATAGAAATAATCGAAGAGGTTGTTAATTCATTGGACTCGAATGATGCTTCATCAATACAAACTGTGCAAAATATTCTGTCAGGCACTGGGTTAAAAAAGGATCTTAGTTTCATATCTGCCCATTTTTCTTTCTTACCAACAGCCATAACGGCATTGGAAGCTGTAGGATTTCCTTGGCATGTATCACTTACTGTGCTTGAAAAAACAATATGTGATCTAAGTTCGGTTCCTGATAGCATAGGACAAAAAGTGAAAGAGAAAGTGAATTATGTAATTTCAAAAAATTCTGGTTATAAACAGATGTGCGATATTCGAGACATCCTCGAAAGGAAACCATCTGTCACACCAAGATAGTTGACTCTCTGTGAAACAGTTAACATCATTTAAATATGCCCTTATAACATCTTGTGACGTGTAGAGAAGTTTTTCACGTTACCAAAGTGTTTCGCCAGACAATAGACGACGTTTTACTGTTGAAAATTTGTGTAGTGTTGGTTGTGAACTGCAATTTAGCAGTTAATAGTAGCAGCGGGACCACTTCTGCTTCAACCTCTAAGGAATAAGGTAACTTTATTATTTACACTAACTCGTCTACTGCAAAGGGACATGAACTGTTCTAATGAAATAGTGCATATTTCTTGGCATATTTTGAAGTTTTTAAGAGCATATTTGCATGCATATTTCAGTGTTTTTTAGGGCATGAACTTCCGAGCCCTAATAATAAGGCTGTAAATACACGTTGAGGAACTTTTTGTCAACAGCAAGACCTATCACTGTTGATGTCCAAAAGTGAGGGAGAAATTACTTTGTGATTGATGCAAGCTCCTGTCAGGCAATCTATATAACCAATCATTGCGGACCTGCAAGTTTGTCTTCCTGAAGTTATTCGTCCAATAGATACCACACCCTCACTGGCTGATTCTTGCATACCTTTTTTTTTTTTTTTTCTCTCTGGAGTTTCATATAGCACATCATTTTTAAATGTTCATGAAGGCTTCCACAGCTGATGTCCATTATTTTTCTTGGGTTTTCCGGTGTAGACCACTTCACGTAGGCATTGGCTGCGAACATTTTGCAGGTAAAGTGGCCTTCTTCTTGGGCTATGTGCAAAGAAAAACAGCCATACATCCTAATTATACTTTCTTCGCTCCCCCAACCAACATTTCTGTAGGTGGGAGGGCTAGTAACATCGTATGTTAAAAAAGAGGGTGCCAGATAGAGGTCAAGGCTCTTCTGTTGTCATGATTAAAATTATTTTTGTGCTTTAAAATTTCTATACTTTCACATATTATTCTGTGCAAATACTTGTCATAAATAGCTAAAACTTTTATTCTGTTGAAGTTAATGTAATGATGGGAATTGCTAGCATGTTCTATTAATACAGTTTTTTCAGATTCATTAAGTTTAAAACTTCGAATGTGTTCTTTTCTTCTAGTGGCCATGGATCTCCTTGTTTGTCCAATGTATGATTTGCTGCAATCACAGCTTATTCTATATTCTCTGGGATTAAGGAGTATATGATTTTTATCCTTTACAGTTAGCAGGAAACCGTGAATCTTCTTTACAACACTAAATATGGCAATATGTTGTTTCTGTACAGTTTTTGTAATTTTATTAGTTACGACTTACCCACTTATTGTCTTTTTTATCCACACATTTCTTTTGTTTCTTTTCATGACTACTAAAATTGTGTATATATTTAGAAGAATAATCGTTAACTCTAAATACTGTACAGACCTTGGACTTCTCATGTATTAAAAGATCCGGATCAGATTCTTGCCAAAGTTCACTAGAGCATTGTCAGCAGTAAATGAAGAAATACTAGCAGCATCCAAATCATTATTTTCAACCACATTTAAAATTTATTTTCCAATATTTTCATTTTTTTTTTTCATAGCTATCTGACTGTGCAAACATCAAGAATACTAGTTTTTATTCCTTCTTCTGTTGAAAAATACTGCATAATCAAGGGAAATATTTTCAGGTTTCCAAAGTTAGAGGTCTGTAGAAACTGAAAAATATTGCATCTCCTTCAAATTTTGAATACGTTTTTCTTGTGCTGCGGGTGCAATCACATTTTCTACAGGCTTGCTTTAGTACAATCACGTTTAATTTTCTTTACAATGTTTTAGAGCAACCCATATTATTACAATTAATAGTGTTTAACCCCATGATAAGTTGTGATTAGATCATATTTATAGTGCTGCGGAAAATGCTCTGATGATTTCTGAGCAAAACTCTGAGGAAGAAAACTCAATAGATCAATTTTTTAATGTTACTGCGGTGCTTTTACATCAGCGGTGTTGATGTTAAGCAGTTTTCTAAGGCTGGATTTACTATAGTAAGAGGTTTTTAAAAATAGAGCATGAGGACAGCACTTTGTTTTCTCTATTTCCCATTATGTTAGTGTTTAAAAGAATTCGCAGGTGTAGTGACCACACCGAACCCCTTAAACTTGACTGAGAAACTTTGACCACAATCTTTACATTGAGCCTCAAACTAATTTTTATTTAATTAACCAGTCATAGAACCTTTCCACGCATCAAGCGTGCAATATTATTTCTTTTTCTTTTAGTCCTGCTGAACTGGCCATTACAGTAATCAATTCACTTCAACGGTCAAAGACCTCAAATTGCCAATTACTGACTTCTATTTGATGTCCCTAATGACCTAGCTGTCGACGGGCCCTTAAACAATACTATGACTGGAGACTTTATTTTTGAGAGTTGGCAACCCTAACAGCACAGCTTTAAATGCCTCAATAAGTGTATGGAATATGAGCCAACCATTGACTCTCCCTCTCACAAGATATCATTACATCACCATACACTAAACAACTGACTAGTGACTCTCACTGCTGTTAGCAGACCCTTGTGGAGCACCATGGTAGCGTAGCTGTCAGTGTGACGTGTGTCACATGATCTCTCCCAAAAGCCTCTGGTGGGGTCACAAGTACTGAAGCACTTACAGGCGGAGTGCTTTCCGAGGGGGCAAATAGGTGACTTCACGTTATGAGCTCTGGATATAAGCAGGTACAGCCGGCTCCAAATGTTTTCTGATGGACAAGATGGTGTATGGGAAAGAGATGAAACATTTTCTTATGAATTAGTTGCGGTTGGCGTACATGACCCAGTGATGGCTTCACCAGAGTATTTACTTTTGTGTGTGTTCCTCTGATATGTGGTCAGCGGGGAGCAAACAAGAAGCTAAATAATTTTAATCAATCAAAAAAAAAAAAAAAAAAAAAAAAAAGAAAATAGCATGTATTTAAACAATTAACATTGCTTTTTACTTTCTCTACTCATCTGTCTGTGAACTGCATAACTCGAAAACGAAAAGTCAGTTAAAAACCAAAGTTGGTATTTAAGTTTAATGTCTTTCAAGGATGCGACATGAAGATTTTGATTAAAATGCCATATGATAAGAAATGAAGTGTATGTTTTGAATTTTCTGGCTATAGCCTACGTAGTCCTGTTTACTCTGGATGACTTTTGGATAACTTGTAAACTGTAAGAGATAGACAAAATCTTTCTGTGCAAAAAATGTAAATCTTGCTAAAATATACAATTTATGTTGAAATAAATTTTTTGTAGAATTAAACATTTCTGAGATATTCCTTGTTATTTGTATAAGTTTTGGAGAACTTATACTTCTGTCAAATGGAACATTGCTATTCATTTTTTTATGTTTGCGTGCAAACAGAACGGAATTTGAAAGCTTTAAAAGAGTCGACTATCGCCCAAAGCCTTATGTATTCTAATATTCCCCTTGCACCCATAAGGAAATAAGCAATAAGATAATTTGTACAAATGTTTATCTCAACTAACACGAAGAAGATAGAGGAATAACAGTTTGTAAGAATGGTTAGTAAGAGTAGAGAAAGTCATGTGAGTGCAACACATCAGATTTTTACTTTCTCTATTAATAAGTAGAGGAAGTTTATGTGTGTTAACTGCATAACCCAAAAACGAAAAGTCGGTTAAAAACCAAAGTTGGTATTTAAGTTTGATGTTTTTCAAGGATGCGACATGAAGATTTTGAAGAAAATTGCTCCACCCTAAACTACACTTATATAGAAAATTTTTCAAAAATTTTGATTTTCTTGAAAATGATGATTTTGATTAAAATACAATATGTTTGAGATATTTTGATGACAAATAAAATGTTTATTTTGACTATTTCTGGCTATAGCCTTTGTAGTCCTGTTTACTCTGGATGACTTTTGAATAACTCCTAAACTGTATGAGATAGACAAAAACTTTCTATAGAAAAAAATGTAAATCTCGCTAAAACACAATTTATGTCCAATTAAATATTTTTGTAGAGTGAACCATTTCAGAGATATTCCTAGTTATTTGTATAAGTTTTGAAGAACTTATATTCTGTCAAATGGAACATTGCTATTCATTTTTTTATATGTTAGGAGAAAGATATATGCAAAGAGAACAGAATTTGAAAGCTCTAAAAGATTTGACTATTGCTTAAAGCCTACTGTATACCCATATTCCTATTACACATGCAAGAAAACAAGCAATAAGGTAATTTCTGCAAATGTTTATCTCAACTAATACGAAGACGAGAGAAGAATAAGAGTTTGTAAGAATGGTTAGAACAAGAGTAGAGAAAGACATGTGAGTGCAACACATCAGATTTTTTGTGGTAGTGTTAACAGCATTTAAGAGCTGAAGGGTGACAGGCAAGAAAGCTGATGTGGAGAAGCTACTTTGTGACCTATAGAGGTTGATGTGTATTAGTTTTTTGAAACGTGCTCTTTTGTGATCTGCTGTAGTTCTATTACTTGTGTGATGCTAATCCTTCATTTTCCTTTGACGTTCTGTTTTCCTATTATTTCCAACAAACTGTTTTGAACTTTGATGTGAAATTTCAGGCCAAATGCACAATTTCATGTTCACTGAATAAAAGCAATTTGCAAATTTTACAGCGTGCATGCGTGTTTCCATTAATAGCTTAGATAAAAAATGTGGTACATTAAAATTATTTGAACGTTTTAAATTTAATTTAATTATAGAGTAATATGAAACCTCTAATACCAAATATTTAGTTTCCATCCTCGCTGCAAGTTCGTTCTGGATTTATAATATTAATGTTGTTTTCTTTACACTGAGATTACTTTCTTATGACCAAGTGTAAGAGAACTGTTGGAATGATATTTTCTTTGGACCTATGAACACATTACATGCTTACCCTTGTAGACAGGTATGAGCTGGCAAGTTGACTTTTGAGACCACTTGGCATAACTAATAGATAAGCTATCCTGGCTTCTCCCTGCAGCTAGGAGGTTGTGACTCAGAAAACAGATGGAGCCAGCTGTACCAGGTTCAATTCTTGGTTTAGTCAAAATTTCCTTCATTCAACACTGTCTGGGTGTAAGTAAATCTAAATTCTTTCTTTGTTGAACCTGGTAAAGATTGTGATAAATGCAAGGCTTTTAGCTATGGTTGTTCCTTCACATTTTCATTTCACAACCACACTTCTCAAGAGTCGACTTGGGCAGCTTTAAAAGAGTTGAAGTGTTCCTGACAAATTTGTTACTCAGGTGACAACGATTGACTTGTTCATGTTCAAAGTCAGTGAGCTCCCTTGACCTACCCATTCTGTTGTTACTGGTTATCTACCGACAACACAATACTCCCTGCCCTTTTTTATAGTGATGGTTCTGCCTCTTGTGACATATAGTGTTCAATTCTGTATTAAATAGGAGTGTCCAGATACTTTTGATCAGACAGTGTATATCACAATGATGTTTGGGTTTTTGAGACCATCTGAAAGACACACACTGAGTCAAAATGTTATCTGTTTCAAACCTAACCCTTGCTGAATAATCCAGTTATTGTATCCAAGAATGTTTAGTTCAGTGTAGCACAATGCTGGAAGATAGCCAATTTCATTACAAATAATAGTGCAGCTATATTCAAAGGTAAGTCAATAACACTAAATAACATTTACTTTAGAATTTTCTGGAATATGTTTTGGAGGCTCATTTTCCTCCATTATCAACCGGGCATTGACTGGTTCTCTGTGTGTGACTGGCAGTTTTTTTTTAGGTTTCCTCTGGAGGTGGTTCAAGGAATTTTCTGAACATATCTTACTGAAGGATGTCAAAATTGAACAGTTTCTGTTTTTCAAAATGATTTGTTGCCAGGTGGACAGCTCTTCTTTTCTTGTTATGTGTTTGAGAAGCTTTGGTTCTGGATTTATGTTGTGATGTTTTTGTCCACAAGTGAGTGGCAAATACTGATCTCTCTTGGTAATTATTATTTATTTATGCCAACACCAACAGTAAGTTTGTTGGCATAAATAAATAATAATTACCATGTGAAGGTTATTTAATCCTGGGATATAAAGTACTTACAATAGTAAGTCACCATTGGGGTAATTGTTTCTGATGTGAGACTGCCTTTGTGGTTTACCAGGAGAAATACGAACTGGCTTGAGAATTTAATGTCATTCTGGCAGTTTGTCACAATAGCTCAGTGGTTAGAGCGTCCGCCCGGCAAGCGGAAGGTCTGTGGTTCAAATCCCAGTTGTGGCATTGAATTTTTAAGTTCCAGTTCTACCTCTTAAACTTTGCCCACACACGGCTTGTGTGTTTAAAAACACCAACAGTAAGTTTGTTGGCATAAATAAATAATAATTACCATGTGAAGGTTATTTAATCCTGGGATATAAAGTACTTACAATAATAAGTCACCATTGGGGTAATTGTTTCTGATGTGAGACTGCCTTTGTGGTTTACCAGGAGAAATACGAACTGGCTTGAGAATTTAATGCCATTCTGGCAGTTTGTCACAATAGCTCAGTGGTTAGAGCGTCTGCCCGGCAAGCGGAAGGTCTGTGGTTCAAATCCCAGTTGTGGCATTGAATTTTTAAGTTCCAGTTCTACCTCTTAAACTGATCTCTCTGTTTATTTTTTGTTTCTAAAGTGCTCCATGGATCTTGTTTCCAAATTTCTTTTGTTTTTTCCAATATAAACTTGATTACAGTCACTGCATTCAATATGGTATACACCAGATGGGGGGAGGGGGATGGCATCTTTGGTGTTTGAGCTTAGTAGATTTTTTACGAGTAATGGTTGACTGGTGCTAGCTGAATGTTAATTCTTTGAGAACCTTTTTGAACACTTTTTTAACATTTCCAAGAAAGAAGATAATGGGGCAGCTGCCTGACTTACTCTCTACACTCAGTGGTTACCAGAATGAGGAAGGGGTGAACATAGACCATTTACTTAGATGAGAATAAGGAACATGCATTCTTATAAGAGACACAATTTTCTTGGAGAACAAGACAATATGCCCTACTTTTCATTTGGAGAAAATAAGATGCTTTGCACATCGTATATCACTGCTAGCTTCACTTTCACAAGTTTTAGGGATTTTAAAGACAGGTATGGGGACTTGTGAATGTTCATTATACTTAAAGCGTGGTATAAAACAAATCACTGCCCTAGTTATGAACATGCTGGACTACTAATATTCCACTGTGAGTTATTGGGCTACTAATAACTAGGATGATATGGAAAATTTTATTGTAAAATTCCTTTCAACAGGTTGTTGATATCTCTGCTATATTTGAACGGTAGAATTGGAACTGAACAATTCAATGTCACAGTTGGGATTTGAACCACAGACCTTCTGCTTGCTGCGCGGTTGCTCTATTAGGTTACTGAGACAACCCGTCAGAATGACATTAAATTCAACCGATTCGTATTTCTCCCGGTAGACCGAAAAGGGCATCTCACATCAGAGACAAATACCCCAAGGGTGACTCACTATCTTAAGTACTTTATGTCCTGGGATTAAATAACCTTTAGGTGGTAATTATTATTTGTTTATGCCAACAAACTTACTGCTGGTGCTTTTAAACACACAAGCTGAGAGGTAGAATAGGAACTGAAAAACTCAATGCCACAGCTGAGATTTGAACCACAGACGTGAGACTCCCTTTGTGGTCTACTGGAAGAAATATGAATTGGAGAATTTAATGGACTACGGAGACAGCAGTAACCCAAATGACTCCTCATAAACCTACACCCACTACTTTCATTACCACTCCAAATTTCCAAGGGTGTAAACAGGGCCTCAGTCATGATTGCATCCTTGCACCCACCTTCACCTGGCTTAAGCCCCAGTGGCAAGTCAGTATACCTTCACCTTGAATCTGCAGGTGCATAGCAGTACTGTTACACCTTTCCTCCCTGAATTCACTCTGTTGGAGCTTTTTCAGTGGGTAGTGCCTTCAGGGGAAGCCTACAGTCCCCACTGTGCCATTCCAGCACAGTGTAACACCATGAATGGATTTTACCTCCACTCGAGAAAAAAAAATTAAGAGGATTGCTGTTATGTGCATTCAGGGTGGAAGTGAAATAATCCTGAAGACTTTAAGACTGAATTCATCTTATTGTGAATAACAAGAAAAGTCTAACACCAAAAAGCTGAAAGGTGTATAGATTTCTAGAAAAAAGAAAAAGAACTTATATCCGAAAAATTTGTCATCTCCTGACTGTATTATTGTTGATTAAAGGTTCTTAATTTATGATTATATTCACAGGAAAATGCAGCAATAATTCCAACAGTACAAAAATAACTCATTAAATGTCAATAATGTAGTTATGGAAAATTAATTAGGAAAGAATTGAATCAAGTCTTATAATATTTTTCCAGGCAACCAAAAAGGTTGAACCGTTACCAGAAGAAACATCAGAAGAAGCATCACCATCCGCACCACGAAATACCATGGAAACCCAGTTATTGTCCGGTTGATAATGGAGGAAAGTTAACCTTCGAAATGCGTCCCGGAAAAATATTTTGTAAGTTAATTATGGAAAAATTGAAGCTATTAACAGTGAAGCAACAAGATTCTAAAGTAAGAACAAATTAGAAACTAAAAACTTCACTTATCTTATTATTTTGGTGCTGACCCTGGGGTTTCAAGCTATATCCAGCTCATTCTCAAAGCCATATAAACAAACTCGTTGCCAAGCTACAATCTTTTATTTTTTCTGAAAAACAATTTTCAATTTTTCCATAATTAACTTATTTAGTTTGAAGCATTTGTTCCTAGCTACAATTGCCATTTTAACTATGATGGATAATAATTTAGAATTTAATAGTTATTTGTTTAATTTAAAATCATATGGAACTAAATATCAAATTAAATCATATTTAAAATTACAAGAGAAAAAAAAGACATATTCTTGCAGACATTAGGTTTTTGAATATTTGTTTAAAAAGAAAAGTAACCCCTGTTTTTGTTAGAAGATATGTTAAACTAGATAATAATAGTATTCATCAAAAGGCAGCAGAAAAGAAAGTTATTGAGGTTGAAAGAAATTTGCATTTTAAAAAATTAAATAATATTGAACTTAGGTTATATGACCTACATTTAAAATTAACACGTATTTTAGGAAACTTAATTTGGGTTAATTTTGAATCAAAATTGTTTGAGTATCTAAATTTTAGCATGAAAAGAAAAACTAATAGGTTAAAAAATAAGTTAAATAGATTATGCCAAAAACAACAGAAATTGAATATAAATGAGCCGAATAATCAAACAAATAATGTAATTAATTTATCAAATTGTAACTTTAACGAGAAAGAAATAAATTTTCTAAACAAAGGTATGAAAACTTGTGTAAGTTTTTCAAAAAACACAGATGATTTTGTTGCAGATATTGAAATTGCCAGTCAAGATTTAAATGACATTAATAAATCTTTGATTAAAATGAAATGCTCTAAAATTTTGAAAGATATAAATAAAAATCATCCTAAAAGTAATTATAATAATCAGATTATTAAATCATTGAAAGAAAAGGATGTAATTTATACTAAAGCCGACAAAGGCAACAAAATTGTAATTTTAGATCAATCTGATTATATTAATAGAGTAGAACTTTTGCTTGAAAGTAAAGATTATTTAAAAATTGATAATGATCCTTTAAAATCATGTATTTCAACTTTTAATAAAACTCTCAATGAATTGAAAATGATACCTAAAAAAGAAAAAAGTATTTTAAAAGTCAATAATCCTGTTTTACCCAGGTTGTATGCACTTCCAAAAATACATGAACCAGGAAATAAAATGAGACCCATTATCAACTCTATAAATTCACCTACATATAATTTAGCTAAATGGTTAACAAAAAAATTTAGTACTTTTGAAACATTTGAGAGTTTAAGTATTAAAAATTCTTTTGAACTAGTAAAAAAGATTAATAACCTAGTATTATCTGATAATGATAAACTCGTTTCTTTTGATGTTATTGCATTATTTCCTAGCATTCCTAGAAAAAAGCTTTTGATTTTTTTAAAAAAATGGTTAAATTCTTTAGAATTAGACAATGACTTAATAGATGATTTTGTAAAACTTACAAATATTTGTTTAGATCAAAATTTCTTTAGTTTTAATGGTAATTTTTTTCAACAAACTTCTGGCTTGGCAATGGGTAGTCCACTTTCGCCATTTCTTGCTAATCTTTTTATGAGTTTTTTTGAAACTCAAATTACAAAATCATTCCCTCTAATTTTTAAAATATGGTATAGATATGTGGATGACATTTTTGCTGTTGTCCCTAAAAAACAGATAAATGATGCTTTAAAACTTTTAAATTTACAAGATAAAGCTATACAATTCACTTTGGAAACTGAGAATAATGGATTCCTTTCATTTCTGGACTTAAAAATTAAAAGACATAACAATAAATAGAAATTTGGTATTTACAGAAAATATACTCATACTGATAATTACATAAAATATAAAAGTTTTAATCCTTTTGCACATAAATTTGCTGTTTTTAATAGTTTAATTTATAGGTTAATAAATATACCCCTTAATAAAGATGAATTTGACATAGAATATAAACACATTATTAACACTGCAGTAATTAATGGTTTTAATACAGATTTTATACATAAAAGGATAGAGGAATTTAAGTATCAAAAAGCTGTCAAAGAAGTTTCAACCCTTAAAAAGATAAAAGATAATTGTATTTTTAAAAAGTTTACTTACCATCCATGGGCTAATAAAAAATTTACAAGGATTTTTAAAGAATATGGAATAAATTTGGTCCCTCAAAATAAATTTAATATACAAAATTTACTTAATTTAATATACAAAATTTACTTAATTTTTCAAAAAAAGATAAAATACCAAATTATAAAAAATCTGGCATTTATCAATTTAGCTGTTTAGATTGTGATAAAGTTTATATTGGTAAAACTAAACGTCATCTAGAAACCAGAATAAAAGAACATTTTAGAAATATTAAATATAAACAAACTGATAAATCAGCTGTGGCAGATCATTTTTGGTCATTTAATCATGAAATTAATTCAGAAGTTAAATTATTAAAACAATTAAGTAATCCAATAGATTTAATGGTTTGGGTAAAAGTTTTTATTTTAAAAAACAGGAACCGTGTTATGAACTTCGAATTACCATCTATAGATTGTATTTATAAATTTTTGTTTTCAGAGATTGGTAAATAAAAATTGAATAAGAGTAATTGTTTTTCAGAAAAAATAAAAGATTGTAGCTTGGCAACGAGTTTGTTTATATGGCTTTGAGAATGAGCTGGATATAGCTTGAAACCCCAGGGTCAGCACCAAAATAATAAGATAAGTGAAGTTTTTAGTTTCTAATTTGTTCTTACTTTAGTATTTTGTAAGTGTTGTTCAGCGTTATTAATTAACTCACCTTTTAAAAAATAAATTAATTACAACACTCTTTTCAAACTTCTATGAAAGGAAGATAACCAAAAAGGTATCTGGGAGGTAGAATTAGAACTGAAAAATTCAATGCCACAGCTGGGATTTGAACCACAGACCCTCCACTTACTATGCATGTGCTCTAACCATTAAGCTACTGTAGCTATCTGCCAGAATGACATTGAATTCTCCAACCAAATTGCATTTCTGCTGGTTAACCACAAAGGCAGTCTCACAATCCTGGAGCAATAGTAAGTCACCATTGGGGTAATTGGTGTTAAACACTACACACACACAAACACAGGAGGAACCAAAAGAAACAAACTGTCACATGCAGATTAGTAATATATCCAAACTTTACTTCATGGTGTTGCTAGGAAGGTTTTCCTAGCTCAAAAATAAACTAACAGAACACAAGGATATATATATAACAAACTGATACAACACAAGGACTTAAGCGACAAACTTGACAAAATTTGTATGTGACTATGGAACTAGGTAGGAAATTCACACAGCAGAATGAGCAATTGTGGGAATTAGTCATTGAAAGTAACATAGAATAACAAAGTACAGTTACGCTGACAATAGAGTTAACGCAGGGTAGGCAGGCATGTTGGCAGCCTAACCAGAACTTAGAAACCAAGTTGTTGGAAAAGGGAATATAGATGATTATTATTTATTTATGCCAACAAACTTACTGTTGGTGTTTTTAAACACACAAGCCGTGTGTGGGCAACGTTTGAGTGGTTGAACTGGAAATTAAAAATTCAAAAATTTGAACCAGAGACCCTCCACTTACCAGGCGGGTGCTCTAACCATTAGCTACTGTGACAACCTGCCAGAATGACATTGAATTCTCAAACCAGTTCGTATTTTTCCTGGTAAACCACAAAGGCAGTCTCACATCAGAGACAATTACACCAATGGTGACTTACTATTGCAAATACTTTATGTCCCAGGTTTAAATAACCTTCAGATGGTAATTATTATTTATTTATGCCAACAAACTTACTGTCGGTGTTTTTAAACACACAAGATGTGTGTGTGGGCAATGTTTGAGAGGTAGAACTGAAACTTAAAAATTCAATGCCACAGTAAGTGGCACACATGGCTTGTGTGTTTAAAAACACTAAGACTAATTATTATTTATTTATGCCAACAAACTTACTGTTGGTGTTTTTAAACACACAAGCCGTGTATGGGCAACATTTGAGAGGTACTTGCAATAGTAAGTCACCATTGGTGTAATTGTCTCTGATGTGAGACTGCCTTTGGGGTTTACCAGGAAAAAATACGAACTGGTTTGAGAATTCAATGCCTTTCTGGCAGTTTGTCACAGTAGCTCAATGGTAGAGCACCCTCCTGGTAAGCGGAAGGTCTGTGGTTCAAATCCCAGCTGTGGCATTGAATTTTTAAGTTCCAGTTCTACCTCTCAAACACTAAGAGTAAGTTTGTTGGCATTAATAAATAATAATTACCTTCTGAATCTTATTTAATCCCAGGACATAAAGTACTTGCAATAGTAAGTCGCCATTGGGGTAATTGTCTCTGATGTGAGACTGCCTTTATGGTTTACCGGGAGAAATACGGACTGATTTGAGAATTTAATGTCATTCTGGTAGGTTCTCACAGTAGCTTAATGGATAGAGCTCCCACCTAGTAAGCAGAGGGTCTGTGGTTCAAATCCCAGCTATGGCATTGAATTTTTAAGTTTCAGTTCTACCTCTCAAACATTGCCCACACACACATCTTGTGTGTTTAAAAACACCGACAGTAAGTTTGTTGGCATAAATAAATAAGTACCTGGGCGACCGAGCTTCGCTCGCCGTTTTTCGCCTCTGTTTTTGTGAAATCTTGTTTTTTGTGGGAGAAGATACTTATTTAGATAAACCTGAAAGGCAAAACGTTAACTATATAAAACTACTTGTCGCAATTGTTAAGAGTAATGTCCGAGATACAAGAGATATAGAAATACATAAAAATATTTCATGAACAATTTCAGCTGTAAAACGTGTACTGCTGAAATCAGGCCCCCTCATAGATATCCACCCAGTTTGAGGTTTTCGTCGAGCATTTGTTCCATTATGGAGTTCAGTTCTTTGCTGCTGTGATTGACTCCAGGACGTTAACACGTTGGCCAAGGTCCTTCATACTTCCGTTGAGTTCTTCCATGGCTTCCTTAACCCTGGCCAGTCGCTGGTTAGTATTCTTCGATAGACCTGTCTTCATATTGGAATTCCCGTCTTCATCTTTTCCATTTCGGAGTTTACATTTTCAATTTGCCTTCCATTTTTGTTCCCATATTTTCTATTCCGTAGTTTACATTTTTCCAATTCGGTTTTCATATTTGTTTCCTCTGCCGCATTGCAGAATTCATTTCATTTCCCATTATGTCCATCTTGGCTTACATCTGTTTCAATAACTGTTCCATATCGTGCTTTTCGTCGCACTCCGGACACCAATTGTGATTACTTTACTTTTTTAACTATTTCTTTATTTTTTATTAAAACACCGGAGAGACACTCAGCAAAAGCAATGTTGAAGAATAAAAAATACTACAGAAAGAAAAGCTGGTTGATAAAGCCATGTGAATGTACTACGCATTTATGTTTCAAACATATAGAAAATTGTATGAATTGTTCGTAATTGTTCGTCGAAGCGGAAGTAGTGAAAGAAATGTGATTGTGTTTTACTAAAGAAAAATGAGTAGAAAAACCGTGTGAATGTTATACGTTGCACTTATATTTCAAGTATATGGAAAAATGTATGGATTGTTTGCAGAAGAGGGAGTAGTATGTTAGGTAAAAGAAAAGGGAGTAGAGAAAACCATGTGAACGTAATACATTGCGTGGTAAAATGGATTGCATAAAAACCTTCGCCATGAAAAAAATTAGATATGTCACTTTTCATGGCGACCTGTTTTGATTTAATCACTCTTCAACATAAGATATGTATAGGCCTTGGTATGTATGAAGTTGATAAACCATAGAGAATAACATGTGAATTGTTACGTAAAACAAAAGTGAGTAGAGAAAGTAGTATAAATGTAATATGTTATATTTGTTTCAAACATATAGCAAATTGTATGAATTATATGTTGAAGGGCAAATAGCGAAAGAAGACTGATTGTGTCTCGTAAAGGAAAAATTAGTAGAGGAAGTCGTGTGAATGTAATACGCTGCATTTATATTTCAGTCCTAGAATATTATATGAATTGTATGTTGAAGGGCAAACAGAGGATACATGAATGTGCTACGTAAAAGAAAAGCGAGTAGAAAACCATTTGAAAGTAATATATTGTGTAGTAAAATTTTTACCATAAAAACTCTCCATGAAAAAATTACATATACGTGCCAAATTTCGTGGTGATCGGTTAAGCGGTTCTCGAGATTAACAGTTAGATATATACAAACATTCAAGTTGTATAGATGATATGAATTGTTTGTAGAAGAGTAAGTGGAGAAAGACATGTGAAGGTGTTACCTAAAAGTGAGTAGAGTAAACACTGTGAATGTAACATGCAGCATTTCTATATCAAACATGCACAAAATTGTATGACTTATTTCTAGAAGAGTAAGTAGAGAAACAGTTATGAGTGTGTTACCCAAAAGCAAGTAGAGAAAACAGTATGAATGTAATACGTAGCATTTCTATTTCAAACATGCACGAAATTGTATGACTTATTTGTAGAAGAGTAAGTGGAGAGAGATGTGAATGTGTTACCTAAGAGTGAGTAGAGAAAACAATATGAATATAATATGTAGCATTTCTATTTCAAACATACAGAAAATTGCATGACTTCTTTGTAGAAGAGTGAGTAGAGAAAGAGATGTGAATGTGTTACCTAAAAGTAAGAGGAGAAAACAGTGTGAATTTAATAGCACTTCTGTTTCAAACATACAGAACATGGTATGACTTATTTTAAAAGTGGGGATAAAAGTGTTTTTTGGTGCAAAATCGCATTTTTTATGGAAAATTGTTTATAGAAGACTGAGTAGAGAAAGAGATGTGAATGTGCCACCTAAAAGTGAGTAGAGAAACCGCTGTGAAAGTAATATGCAACATCTCTATTTCAAACATACAGAAAATTGCATGACTTATTTGTAGAAGAGTGAGTAGAGAAAGAGATGTGAATGCGTTGCCTAATAGTGAGAGGAGAAAACAGTGTGAATGTAATAGCATTTCTATTTAAAATATACAGAACAGGGTATGACTAATTTTAAAAGTGGGGATGAAAGTGTTTTTTGGTGCAAAATCACGTTTTTTATGGAAAATTATTTATAGAAGGGTGAGTAGAGAAGGAGATGTAAATGTGATACCTAAAAGTAAGTACAGAAACCACTGGAATGTAATATGCAGCATCTCTATTTCAAACATACAGAAAATTGCATGACTTATTTGTAGAAGAGTGAGTAGAGAAAGAGGTGTGAATGTATCACCTAATAGTGAGAGGAGAAAACAGTGTGAATGTAATAGCACTTCTGTTTCAAACATACAGAGCATGGTTTGACTTATTTTAAAAGTGGGGATAAAACTGTTTCTCGGTGCAAAATCACGCTTTTTAGGGAAAATTGTTTACAGAAGAGTGAGTAGTGAAAGAGATGTGAATGTGTTACCTAAAAGTGAGAGGAGAAAACAGTGTGAATGTAATAGCACTTCTGTTTCAAACATACAGAATATGGAATGACTTATTTTAAAAGTGGGGATAAAAGTGTTTTTTGGTGCAAAATCAAGTTGTTTATGGAATTTTTTTTATAGAAGACTGAGTAGAGAAAGAGATGTGAATTTGTTACCTAAAAGTGAGTAGAGAAACCGCTGTGAATGTAATATACAACATCTCTATTTCAAACATACAGAAAATTGCATGACTTATTTGTAGAAGAATGAGTAGAGAAAGAGATGTGAATGTATCACCTAATAGTGAGAGGAGAAAACAGCGTGAATGTAATAGCACTTCTGTTTCAAACATACAGAACATGGTTTGACTTATTTTAAAAGTGGGGATAAAATGTTTTTGGTGCAAAATCATGTTTTTTATGGAAAATTGTTTATAGAAGACTGAGTAGAGAAAGAGATGTGAATGTGTTACCTAAAAGTGAGTAGAGAAAACACTGAATGTAATATGCATGTATACAAAAATTTAACCAAATCTTTAGAGCCGTTTCTGAAATACAGGGAATATATATATACACAAGAATTGCACTGTAGAAGCGGGAATTAAAAAATGATATTTTTTATGTAAAATTGCATTTTTTCGGGAATTACACCTATATAGATGAACTTAAAAAGCAAACCTCTACCTGAATACAAAATTTGAACGAAATCGTTAGAGCCGTTTCCAAGTTGCACGGAATAAATATATATACATACAAGAATTGCTCATTTAAATATATAAGATAATTACCATCTGAAGGTTATTTAAACCTGGGACATAAAGTATTTGCAATAGTAAGTCACCATTGGTGTAATTGTCTCTGATGTGAGACTGCCTTTGTGGTTTACCAGGAAAAATACGAACTGGCTTGAGAATTCAATGTCATTCTGGCAGGTTGTCACAGTAGCTTAATGGTTAGAGCACCTGCCTGATAAGTGGAGGGTCTGTGGTTCAAATCCCAGCTGTGGCATTGAATTTTTAAGTTCCAGTTCTACCTCTCACAACATTAAGATTTATCGCAGCACCAATTTTTTGTCGCTTGAAATAGGACGGAGAGGGCTCTTCGTGATCTGGCCATGCATTTTTGAGTGATTTGCCATGACAGACATTTAGATTGGTTCAATTACTGTCCCATGATATATTAGATTCATCCCGTGACCAAATTTGCTCCATTTTTCCTTATGACTGGAAGAGAATCTGAAGATATAATACAAGGCTTACCGAATGTCATTATGCAACGTGCAGACACTACCCTGTTTGAAAAATGTCAGAAAGCTATAGAGAGAACACACAAGAGGATTGAACTCTGGAAACCCAAGGCGAAACACTATAGAAGAAAATGGACACCAAAGATCCATGAACTGGTGTTATTATGTAACCATCAGCTCTTGAACCAAATAAATATGAATGCTTCAGGATGGAGCTTCTCTACATATGTCAGTACAGAACCACAAAGCAATTTGGAGCTCATTCATTTGAGTTGTATGGTGACAGGAAAAACAAAGTACTTGGCAGATACCATATCTTTCTTCTTTGTCTGATTACCTTCCCCTTATGTAGGACTTACACCCCGTACAAGCCTGTGCCTAGGGTCAGATGCCTGTTGGGTAGCAGATGAACCTATGGACCATACAGAATAAAGACCTGGAAGTGGGTGGTCAGCCAAGCACCAGGTACGATAGTGAGGAAGAGGATGATATGAAATGCAGGTGAAATGGATGATTAGAAAGGTGATTCTGGAGCAATTGGTGGAATGTGTGGCAGGGGAAACTGGAGAATCTGGAGAAAATCTGTCCAGACGCCACTTCATCCACTATGAATACCACACGGTCACAGCACCGCCTATCAAATCAAATTTCTTAAACCGTACAAAGTGAAAGGAAGGGCAATCAGCATGTTATTAGCGGGTGAAACTAAGTAACATTAAATAGTAGCCTTATAAAATAACAGTGAACCATGAACATTGTAAAGTACTGTATGGGCCCGAAGCACAATGAATAATCGAGTGAATATGTGTCAAGGATATGTTATCCCTAACAGATGGGTAGCACAGCCAATGAACTCAACCACCAGGGGTACACACCTTTCAGGCCAAAATTGACTAGGAACATTGATGTGTAAGAAAGAAGGAATGATAAGGAGAGGAACAAATCAGCGTATGTACGTATGTATGAGTATATGTATGTTACATTTTTAAGAATATAATAGCTATGTTAAGTGTTATGTCAACCAGTGTGTATTTTCTTGTATGTATAATGCTATGCTGATTTCTTTAATTCAAGCCAAAAACATTAGGACAGCTATATGAACCATAAATTTCTATGAATCTAAGTTTCTCCTTCACATTGGGGGTATTTGAAGCGATAATTCCAATGGTACAAAAATAACATATTAAATGTCAATAATGAAGTAGTTATGAAGAATTAATTAGGAAAGAATTGAATCAAATCTTATAATATTTGTCCCAGGCAAACAAAATAGATATCATTTGAAAGCCCTGAAAGAATCATATAAATGTTGTGATGTTTGTAAACACAGAAAAATAAATAACACTTAAAAATGCACTGAGATTCTTGCAAGATTTTGTAAGAAAATGTAGGGAAGAACAGTTGTTGGAATTGTTGTCTATTAAATGCGTGGGTGAGGAAGTCACATGACTCCTTTGTGTTTCAACAGTTGAGTTCTCTGATTCTCAATAGAGGATTTAAAACGGTCTCAGTTGTATTGAGAGCATTGCAATACTGCTTCAAAATTGAATAAACAACTTTTTCCTTTAGTGTATTTCAATACAATGAATAGTTTTTGTGTAAACTAAATTTAAAAAGTTCATAATTAATTGCCTTCTTAATTCCGTCAGAACTGACAACATTGTATCAACTGTAAATTTTGTTGTTGTTAGCTAATGCTGGATTTCTGACAATGAAGTCATTAATCCTCTTGCTCTCCAATATTTTTCACTGATGGATGGGGCACTAGAAGTGGCCGGGCATATTTGAAGGTGGTCTCGATCCATTTCCTCTTGCAGATCACATAGAGGACAGAGTGGTGAAGAATTATCAACTGTATATGGTAATTATTATTTATTTATGCCAACAAGTTTACTGCTGGTGTTTTTAAACACACAAGCCGTGTGTGGACAATGCTTAAGAGGTTGAATCAGAAACTGAAAAATTCAATGCCATAGCCGGGATTTGAACCACGGATCTTCCGCTTATTGAGCGGCTGCTCTAACCACTAAGCTACAATGGCCAACTTGTCAAATTAAAGTACAAATCAGCTGGGGAATTTAATGTTATACTGGCTTTCAGTTTCTGATTCAACCTCTTAAAAATTGTATCAGCTGTGTTTACTATATTCCATGAGCGTTGTAGATCATGAGAAATATTTACTTAATTGCATGCAATTGTTTTTTTGTCAAAACTACAAAAGGGGTGAAGACCGTCTACAATCAGAAGTGGACATTACTCTAAACTCTTATTTCAATAGTAAATTTTTGTTTCTAAAGCTACCAAGCAAATAATGGTAACTCCACGACTGTGGAATTCATTAAGCATGAACAACAGTGTCAATTTTGTTACCTATCAGGGTTGCCAATGTTTAAAAGTAAAAATATTGTATGGGCCACTCAAAATTATAGATTTGGATTTAAAATTATCGTACATCATAAACCAAATGCTACAAAAGTAAATGTATAACATAACACTTATAAAAATGTAATAGTATTGATCTTGATCATCAGTTTTCTGAACAGTACCTTTTTCATTGAGATTACCAGATCTGGGCACACCAGCAACAAGAGGATAAAGGGTAGGATTAGTAGGATATGAAATGGTGTGCTTAGAGGGGTGGAGAAGGGCCATTAGGGAAAAAGTGGTGTCGCTATTTGTAATTAATTTCATTTCAAATGATTTTTGCTGGTGTCAAAATTATCATACACCCCATAATTATCGTATGAGTTGGCAACTCTGTTACCTATGTTTCTTGAGATATTTGAATATTTTTCACACATACTCATGCATATAGATCTTTGCACTTCTCCTAGCCAATGCATAGGTAGAATTACACAAACAGAGCAGAATCAGCTATTAGATTATATACTAAATATTGAGGTAAGTACTAGGAACAAGAACAAAGCAATCTATAATATTAACAATGTGCATTTGCAAAACGTTAGTCTATTTCTCAAGGCAATTTAACTATGCTAGTGGTTTCTCACAGTTTACACTCCCCACCGTTTACACCATAATTCCTTTAGTCTTTTGAACAGTATAACAGAGGTGTGATATTGTAATTTGCTTTGTGCTCCTAGTCAACATTATAACATAGTTTCGCTTAAGAACAACATCAAATACAAGAATGGTGGGTCCTTACATGTACTGGTTTATTTCAAAATGGCTAAGATAGCCCATTAGCTGTAATGAAAATATACATCCTGTTCCACATATAAACTGTAACTGTAAAGTAGCTTTATTTCTGCAGCATAGAAAATGTAATTAATAAGTTACAGCACTGTGCATTCTTAATTACATGGCGTAGTTATAAACTGGCTCTTCTTAATTCAGTCAGCAATAAAATCTCTGAGAAAGGGTGTCCAAGAAGTTATACTTTTAGTCCACTAATGATAACTTCAGAAAATTTCTTCCATATTGTTATATGCTTCATTAGAAGTTACAATGAAATGATATCTTCTAAAAAAGCAATATACAGTCTAAAGAAATAAAATATAATAACTTAATCATAAAATAGTCACCTAGAGCTAGATACTAATACAGTACAATATTCTGACAGACTTAAATGCTTAAAACTTAGTATGTAATTTCCTATGCATTTAGTGATTATAAAATAGAACTTTATGCAAGTATCTACTACATTTACTTAAGCATATCACAAAATTCCTTTGCTGAAAAGTTGTTGGCTAGTTTGGACACCTCCACTAACATCCTGTCTGTACATTCAGCAGTGCTATAGTCTTACTTATGTGGGGCACTGTGCTGACATTGGAACACATGCCAAGTGTGAACACCTTCTGCAGCAGAGGAAGTGCATGTTCTGAAAATTAAAACAAAAATTACATTCAATGACACACACACAAATATTTGTTGAAGCAAGATATATATTTCAGATATAATAATTATTCCCTCAAATTCAATGAATAGAATCAGTCTGTTAACACATGAGATTCTTCTCCATTCTCTGCCATCTTTCCTAATCAAGTTATTTAGCTACATTGAGACAGAATATAGGGTTAGACCCCAAAAGGAAATCATTTATGTAAATATTTATTGCAAATGTAATTTATTTTTCATGTTGATAAGGATAAGTTGAGTAATGAAAACAGGTTGCTATTTTTTCATTGTTACGAAAAATAGAATTGTTTAAAAACATCATAAATGTTAAGTTTCATGTTTAAATTTAATATGTATAAATATAAGAACCATATATATTTAATGTTAAAAGTGTAGGGAGGATAGATAAAGATTGCTTCCCTAACATTATAGGAACTAATGGCTTCATTGCCAGATGCAAGGCACTAGAAAACAACATTATAGGAACTATTTAGCGAGGAAAGTATAAAATAAGCGCTTACGCGCATGAATATAAAAAGAGCGTCATGTAAAGAGGCGCCAATTTCTGTCAGTAGCGTCTCTGTGTTTGAAAGGTGAAGACGCATTTCTGTAACGTGCGTGGACATGGGTCTGAAAGACTTTATAAAGTGAAAAGACTGTCAAGAAAATACAAATAGGTGCAACAAAAGTCAATTCAATTATAACAAGTGTAACAAGGGACGAAAAAAGTGTTAATAAAGTGATATATAGTGAAGTTACATTGAGTGTTCATTCATTTCACCCACTACCATGCCCAGAGAGAAAGAAAAGAGTCCATTAGCTCAATGCAAAGTAATAATCTTTTTAAAAACACAGCACCAACATCATGTTACACAGTAAGTGAACAGAGGCTATGTTCCATGGAAGCAAGAGAAACATTGCTAACATTAATTGTTATAATACATTCATTTTCGGTGTTTTCATTTAAGTCACCCTTGTGGAAAGTTTAGCCATACAGTTTTGAAACAGCACATGGGAATTGATACAAGGCAGTTTTGCAAGTATTTTCTGGAGCCCCAACAGATGGCATGGAGCATCTGCTAATGATCACTATTTAGATACACTGTTGATATAATCTTGTTTTGTGGCAGCATAGTACTTCTTGCTTATTACCTCCCTGTGGAGGGTCCAAGTAACTGCTTGCTAGAGGTTAAGAAGAAAAATCAAGGCAATTTATGTTTTCTTTTTAAATAATAATAGCAGTTTAGCATTATGTACAACTTAATATATACAAAGTGATATAGGCAGTGAAACTTTTCCAATGTTTTAGAAATAAATGAGTCAACCTATACTCTGTTCATCTAGAGATTAGAGGAGACGTAAACAAAGCCACGTGCGTTTTGACTACAGCGCGCCCTCTTGACGCTTTCGCCGTGTAAATAGTCCCTTGAAGAAATACTGTTACTGAGGTCTGAAATGTCACTTAATGTTTGCTAAAGCATGAACTAAGTGTACTAAGCATAGTTAAACTGTAAGAACATGCAGTTAAGTGAATTTGTAACCAGCCTAATTCATTCTGCGCGTGCATTATTCAGATGAAAGTAACATGGCGGAACAAGTGAGTGTTGTAAAACATAAGTGCGGCAAACCGTTGCGAAGTGGTGAAAAGGCAACAATATTGAGATATATTTAACAAGTTCTACGAGAAATATCCCGAACTTGCTATCGAAGACGTGATGAAATTAACATCCGAGTTTACTGGTGTGTCAGTTTCAAGTATTTACAGTACACCCAAAGAAAAATCGTCAGTTGGTGAAGATACCGGTAAAAAACGACCATGTGCCAGATCAATGGTGGATGTAGTTTGCGACAAATTTGTGAGTGTGAGATCTGCAATCCGTCGAAAAGTTCACCAGTTCTTTGTTAACAATAAACCACTACCTTAAACAAAGTGCTGTTGGCAGTTAACTCTGATCCCGATCTTCCAGATTTAAAACGAACTTCCCTCTACAAGCTGCTTCTGGAGATTGGTTTCGAGATTGTGAGCAGGAAATGAAAAAGTGTTATTGTGAACACAGATGACGTAAGTAGCAGTTAATTTCCATGTGCTACATGTTATTTGGATCACGTAAATATATCCTTTAGTAGTGTAAAATGCATATTATACCTACGCGTAGCAGTAGGTAACCGTGTTGCGTCATTGTGAATGCACGTGGCCGGGGAGTGATACAAACCGGTGCTTTGTTTATATCTCCTCTAATCTCTTGATGAACAGAGTATATAGACACTTGTGAGTGAAACTATAAGTGTCTATAGGTCAACTCATGTACTTCTAAAACATTACCATCATGTGTTTGGGCAGATGTTTCTAATGAACATTTGACATGTTTCATTTCTAAAGACAGAATTGCCCATGTTTTGGTAATTAGAAATAGTTCTTACTAGAAACTGTATGACATCATGAGTGCAATGGAGAATAGTGAAGGAAGAATGCTGTGTTGTTATGAAATTTTTAATCAGGTTTCCCTTCATTTACCTATGCAAAGAAGAATGACACCATCAAAAACAGATAGGGAAACTCCAGCATTAGAAAATTTGAAAACAAAAATTAAAATTTGTGCCTTCCGACTATTGACAAATCATGATTGCTTAGCAAGTCATCTCTACAGAATAGGTATCTCAACCTCACCAATATGTATCCTGTGTAACGATCCAGCAGAAATGAACGAAGACCACTTGAAGACCTGTGAAGCATTAAGATCAGAAGAAACTACAGTTCAAAAGTCTTGGAAAGCACGAATGCTAATGGCTTCATTGCCAGATGCAAGGCACTAGAAAACAACAACAACAAATTAACACTTGAGGTACAGAATGGCTTACAGGTTGTAAAAGTAGAGCCAAATTTTTTTGGTCATCACATCTACTATTCTCAACATTAATGCCTCCAGACCATAGATTGTCACCACATGCCACTGTAAATGAATGTCACATTTAAATTCTTTCAGTAATTTTAAACAGCTATCAATGAAGTATAGCAGCTATTCTCAACAGGTTTCTGCCCTGTTTAAATGCTATACTTAACTATTCCTCTTCTAGTATACCTACCTCAATCCCACTGTTTTAATGGTACTTTTGTGCTCATGCTTATGCCTGTCATGATCCATAACTATTTGGTGAACACCGCTTACTGCATATGGGATTGGCAGGTGACCAATACTTACTTGGGTTATTTGCTTTGATTTTAATTATAAATGGAATAGGAAGGACGGAGTAGAGTTTAACTGTGTAGGAAACTACTCTAGAAGAGCCTAAGAAATATTAATACAGTTGAACCTACTTTATAAGTAACCCAGTTCTAAGTAATTCATATTTATACACACATTTTTCTAGATCCCAGAAAAATGTAATTGAGAAATGTGTAAATAAAATCTTATTTATATGTAATACATATATACATGATAAATTTCAGTGAATTACAACTGAGTTTTACATGATTATAATAGTATGTCATACACTATCTTAAAAGAAACTTGAGGTTATTTTTCTTGCCTCTGTTGACAAAGATGCAAGCTGAACAGGTAGCTTTCAGCAGCGGAAACAAAAGACAAAGACAGTTGCTGGTAGAGCCAGTGACTTTTGGCACGACAGCAACAAACAAGAAGAAAAGATAAAAGCATGGTGGTGTAACGTTTTATTCTGGTTTGATCGTTACTTCACTGGGATCTGTGGGTACCATCTGCTGTTTGGTGTGGGGGGCGTAAATTTTTCTTTGCCGGGCTAGCAAAGCGGCGAGCTTGAATGACTCTTTTTCACCAGTAGTCCAGTAAATTGCTCACATCCAGGGTGTAGTACGGGTCAACATACAGTAGGAGTAATTAAAGTTCAGATTCACTTTGTGGAACTCATTTATTTGTTACTCTCACTCAAAGATACACAATTCAGTACAATGGATTGGCGTCCTTTATCATATGTATAGGGTTCACACATCGAGATCACGGACCATGCACTTTTGTCTATTCTCTAACTTCTTTAGTTTATGACCCGCGTCATAAATTATATGTCTCTTTTGCAAAGAATAATTTCTACTTGCTTTTACACAAGAATATTTGTGTATTATGAGGTTATATGCCGCTAAATTCTAATTTTACCCGGACTTTGTGTGTCCCATGCGATGCCAATCCAGACTTTTGTAGAACAAAAACAAGACAATTGAATACAGACATTATTGCCAACTATAATAGCGATTTACAATTTTAGGGGGCTTTTTCTGCCACCACTATAACTAAACATTCAAATACTTCAGGAGGCTTTTTCAAAAAAATATTGCCTCAGTGGTGATCAAGAAAGCGGACTAGCTTCAAGCGACAATGACAATAATGGGGAAAACAACTCAAATCTTCAAATCCTAGAATGAGTGAAGCGCAATAAGTGTGTTAAGTGTTATATCAGTGTGAAAAGTTGTAGTGAAAAGGCCAAGTTCATTAACCCTTTCTCTGTGTTGGTTGTCACATACACAGTGAGGCATTTAAACCTCTCTGTGCATTGGCTGTCACACTAACGGTGTGAGCTATTTGCTAGAATCAAGCCTTATTAGACACAGAAGGGAACCTCTGTACACACTTTGAGTTGAAAGATCATGTTCTGCCATCTGTTGGGATTATGAAGTAACAGTTTCAAAGAGCTCTCTGCATTAGCAGCATCTACAGCTTTGCGCATGCATTTTACTCCACAGAGTGGCAGGCTGGAGTGGATTCATGGGTGTACAAAACGTGGCTGGGCCTAGCAGGCAGGTGCATCTTTTACACAACGATAAATTACTCCCAAATTTGACACTTTGTAGTCTGATATGTCAGATATTGATTACAGTAATTAGGAAAGTGAAAGTGGAAGTAATGTGTTGATAGTGATGCCAGGAAAATAAGTGACAGTGAGAAAAGTGACGAAAATGATCCACCACCACAAGACGTGCCACCCACAAAGAGAAGACGGGTTGCCAGTCCTATGTTTCAATGGCTGAGCGGCAATTTTGTTCCACAAAATCATGGTTTTGATAACCATAATTCAGGTATTTCAGTGAATTTGGATGAAAATGCCAGTTTGAGGTTTTTAAATTATTTTTTTCTTTCCAAATTATGCGGTTCATTCTTAAAGAAACTAATATATATTATCATTTTCTTTGTGAGAAGCTGCCACCTCCCCCAACTCCTGTTTGCAGTCCTGGTCTGAAACCATACCCAAAAAACTTTACATTTTCTTGGGACTCTCAATACTGGTGGCCAGGGTAAAGAAACTGACCCATGCAGAATACTCGTCAACAGAACCTCTAACTGATATCCTCGAGTTTGCAGATTACGTGCCAAGAGACATATCTTTTGCTACTCAGACTACTTCATTTCAATGACAATGACACACAGACTCAAGGAGACAGACTACATAAACTAAAACCTATTGTTGACCATTTGAGACTCAGTCTTAGTGCTTGTTTCACTCCTTTTCATAATCTATGCATTGATGAGAGCCTGGTATTGTTCAAGGGTTGCCTTATTTTCGAGCAATACATTCCCTCAAAAAGGCATAAGATTTGGTAAAAAGGCTTTCATGCTTTGTGACAATAAGACAGGGTATAAACTGGTCTTCATTTTGTACAGGGGCAACCACAGATTTGTTGAGAATCGTGACTTAGGATTTTCTGGTGCTGTAGTACAAACCCTTATGACTAAATAACTAAATAGAGGACACTTCTTGTGGATTGACAGTTGTAATTCTACAGTTTGTTCACCAGCTTGTGGTCCCTGTGAGGATGCAGCAAGCCAGTACGTCAGTAAACAATTCTGATATCTGAACCATGAGTCGTGCTTCTAATCACACTTGCAATAATGTCGCCAACCTTGGAATGTGTATTAACGCTAGATCAAAGTAAAGAAGTCACTCAAAGCAACGGAACTTAAATGTTATTTTTAGTTCATGCAGTACATTTAGCTTACAAAACATAAATGATATTTTCAATTACTCCGTCTTTCTCCCACTGATAATTTTCTACCTTTGCTATATGCTTTCAAAAATCCTGCCAGCTTATTTCGGTTACAAGTGATACACCCTCGAACATATTGTGCAACACCTGTAAGGAAAAGTCGCCTGTTACATTTCTCTAACTATTCATTTTACCTTGGCCCAAGCCAGTTCTATGGGGTCGAGATCACACGTGTATGAGGACAAGCAAACAACAGTGTGGCCAAATGAAACCAAAAATGCATCCGCTTTAGAAACCTCTTTATATTTATTATTTATTTATGCCAATAAACTTACTGTTGGCATAAATAAATAATAATTACCATCTGAAGGTTATTTAATCCTGGGACATAAATTACTTAAAATAGTAAGTCACCATTGGGGTAATTGTCTCTGATCTGAGACTGCCTTTGTGGTTTACCAGGAGAAATACGAACTGGTTTGAGAATTCAATGCCATTCTGGCAGATTGTCACTGTAGCTCAATGGTTAGAGCAGCCGCCTGGTAAGCGGAAGGTCTGTGGTTCAAATCCCAGCTGTGGCATTGAATTTTTAAGTTCCAGTTCTACCTCTCTTTATGTTTGTTTCAATCATCCTCTAAAAATTGTCTTAAATATGGAACTGTCACTCTGAACCCCTTTGTTCTGCAATCACAATATGATTTCACAACACTCGGTGAGACCCGTAAACCAACGACAGGTGTGGTCCTCCAGACATTCTGGGGGTTGTGAGAGAGCGATGTGACTGCCAAAACATAAAAATATGGTGCTCTCTAAAAAACGGTTACTATTACTGCTATTGCTCTCTTCAATATCATTGTGAAAAATATTGAAGAGCAAGAGGATTAACGACTTCATTGTCAGAAATCCAGCATTAGCTAACAAACAACAACACTCCTAGGTGGGATTTATCTACTTCTGCACTCCTCTTTTCTTTACTTCTGAGATAACACTAGTGACACATCCAATTTTTAACTGTGGTGCTGTTTTTATAAAATGAATGTGCTTCAGATTGAGCAATGAGACTATTATTTCTCTCAGGGCGTGGTACTAGATGGAATGAATAAACATTCGATGTAACGTCAATGTAATGTATTACTTTATTAATACTTTTTTCGTTGTTACAATTGAATTATCTTTCGTCGCACCAATTTATTATATTGATAGTCTTTTCACTTTTCTAAAGTCTTTTCTACGCACTTCCACGTGCATTATAGAAACACGTCTTCACATCTCGAACACACAGACGCTATTAACAATTCCAGCGCCACTTCACATGATGCTACCTTTTTTGTGTACATCTGCATATGCGTTCATCAAATAGTTCCCTTATTGTTAGGGAAGCGATCTTTAGCTATTCTCCCTTTGCTTTTAATATTAAATATATACAATTCTTTTATTTATACATATTAAATTTAAATGTGGAGCTTAACATTTATGACATTTTTAAACAAGCTTAATTTTTTTTGTAACAATGAACAATAGCAACACGTTTTCGTTACTCAACTAATTCGTATCATCACCAAAAATAAATTACATTTTCAATAAATATTTACATAAATGATTTCCTTTTGGGGTCTTACAATATTCTGTCTCACATGCCCCTTGTTTTGTTTTTCCAGTTGTCGCCTACATTTACAATCTTGAAACACAATACAACACTTCTCCCTATTCCTCTGATACAATCTTTTTACTTTGTACAATACTTTTTTTTCCCCTTACAGTCTTCTTCGCTGTATGCTTTTGTCTCTTTTGCTTTGGCATGACACAGCATGTCTTTATAATTTTAACATATTCAGTTATTACACAATACAACACCTAGAATATTCCTAAGTTTTTACATTTGACATTGACACAAATACTATTTAAGTGTATCATGGTTTATTATGTGCCTTTTGACTTATGTTCTTTTTTATGAGGAGACAAAAACAGGATACAAATCTTGAGCTAATGATTATGATCATATTTATGGCAGTTTTATTCAGTTCGTTGTCTTCTTTGTCTTGCAAGCTTATTATGTATAAGCAGGTCGTTGAGTCAATTCTTAAACTCTGATGTTACTAATGATACTATTATGACATTGGGTTCTTATTCACTATTGTTTAGTTCGACATTTCTTTAAGCTTAACATTGGACATATCCACCTTAATTTATGGGCATTGCTTTTCTGACTATGGTTTTTCTCACTTCACTAATTGTCATCTCTTTATCTCTTATCTCTATAAGAGAAAACTTGTATATTTATGATTATTCTGCAACTATATTATTTTTCTTCTTAATTCACCCTCGACACCCTTGTGTCAAAAATATTTTCTCTTTGTCACCACAATTGATTCCGTTTTATTTTTGTTCCTGACATCTTTATGTCAAAAACACATGTTTTAAAATATTTTTTTCATCGCTATAATTCGTTTCTTTAATGACAATCAGTATTCTCATCTGTCTTTGTTGACAATGCTCTCGGTGGTCATTATAGCTAATGACTAGAGCCCAGATTTTTATGTAACATCAAGGTGCGAAATATGTACATATTTATGTAACAAAAAACATCAAAATATGTAATGAAATATGTAATATCAACAAAATATGTAAAATTATGTAATAATCTGTTGTTAGCTAATGCTGGATTTCTGACAATGAAGCTATTAATCCTCTTGCTCTCCAATATTTTTCACTGATGATATTGAAGAGAGCAATAGCAGTAATAGTAACCGCTTATTAGAGAGCACCATGGTTTTATGTTTTGGCGGTCACATCGCTCTCTCACAACCCCCAGAATGTCTGGAGGACCACACCTGTCGTTGGTTTACAGGTCTCACCAACCTGACCGGGAGAATTATCAAAATAAATTCACCGACCATATCCTCTGATCACCAATCAGAGGACGTATTACATGCCATGACAGGTCAGCATGTTAGGGGTTAAGATTTAATAGAGAAATGGAGAGGTTGGAAAAATAAAGACTCCCTAGCCCTTGGGAACCCTAATAGCATCGGGGTCGGAAGAGAACAAGAGATGACCAAGGTAAGGTCAGATAGAAAAGTTACAGTGAGGAGCAAAACACCAGTAATTGGAAGTAATGTTCTGCTCAGCTTGGGTACCTTGTGGTCGCTATTCACATATCCCCTAGATGGAGACCCCTGAGTCAATGTCAAATGTAAAAACTTAGGAATATTCTTGGTGTTGTGTTGTAACTAAATATATTAAAATTATAAAGGCCTGCTGTGTCATGCCAAAACAAAAGACAAAAACATACAGCAAAGAAGGCTGTAAAGAAAAAAGGGTATTGTACAAAGTAAAAAGATTGTATCAAAGGAATAGTGAGAAGTGTTGTATTGTGTTTCAAGATTGTGAATATATGTGACAACTTGAAAAACAAAACAAGGGGCATGTGAGACAGAATATATGGTTGAACCCCGAAAGGAAAGCATTTATGTTAATATCTGTTGCAAATGTAATTTATTTTTTATGTTGGTAAGGATTAGGTTGGTAATGAAAACGTGTTGCTATGTTTTCAATTGTTACGAAAAATAGAATTGTTTAGTAACGTCATAAATGTTAAGTTTCATGTTTAAATTTAATATGTATAAATATAACCATATATATTTAATGTTAAAAGTGAAGGGAGGATAGATAAAGATCGCTTCCCTAACATTACAGAAACTATTTAGCGTAGGAGAATCTCAAAGTGCAATTCGCGGCAAAAATGAGCGCATACGCGCATGAATACACAAGAGCATTGTGTGAAGAGGTGCCAATTTTTGTCAGTAGCGCCTCTGAGTTTGAAAAGTGAACACATTTTTGTAACGCGCGTAGACGTGGGTCTAAAATACTTAATAAAGTATAAGTGTAATAATCTAAACCCTAAGATTACAACCTCAAATCTAAATGCAGACTGCAAATTATCCAGAATTTTGTAATTTGATGGGTCTGTAAGTACATAAATTAATTACAATGAGTTAAAATGTACTAAATATAGAATTAATTATAGGGATTTTTTTTTTGTATGCAGAATTTATCTAAAATTTATTTTCAAGTAGGTAATCACGAAATAAAAATATGTGTTTTGGATTATGTTTATTAAACTTACTCATTTCACATAATTATTTTACTTAAATAATGTTGAAGCAATGTTGAAATACTGAACCAATTTATCAGTGAGTAAAATAATAAATTCAAAATAATTCAATTTTATAATGAAGATGCATTTTCAGTTTTCTATCTCTTAACATACAATGAACAACCAGAAATTTTCATTTTGAGTCTTTTGCTTCTTTCAACGTACAGTGACTAACCATATACTTCTCCATATTTTCAGGGGTCATTGTCTCTTATCGGATAAAATGTTCTTTTAAGCAGAGAAGCTTCTCCCGAAGTAATAATAGGAGCATATTTTAGTATAGAAATCTGATTTGCAGAGAAATATTTGGATAAATCGACATTGCCACCATTTAGCAGTTTAGACACGGACACAAGCGTAGAGTACCCTGGATTCCTGCTTAGCACAGCTTTGAATTTTTCACCTACCTTCCTTCCTGCAACTACACTAAGCTTCTGTGATGCACGTTCCATTAAATCCATAGATTTGTGAAGAAGGGAACTTGATATCTTGATGGTGCTAGGCAACCAGCCGAAGTTACTCTTGATGTAATCACAGGCGATTGCCACTTTCGGATCTTTAAAGACGTTCTGAGATTCACGTATGGAAACAGCTACTTCTAAAGAGAACGTGTTCACCACTGACTGGACTGCTTCAAAATGTTTACAATAAAAGTTCACAGCTTCTAACAACGTACCCCATCTTGTAAGTACTGGCTCAGGAGGCAAATGGACATGTTGGAGATGATTTTTATAACACTGAATTCTGTGCACTGCTTTCACGAAGACCTTTTTTGTTGCTGATATCAACTTATTCACACAGTGAAAATTACTTCTTGCTACTTCAGCAACACGTTGCAATGCAATTTCATTCCGTATATAAGCAACTGCTTCTCCATATCACACATGAAAATACTTTTTCCCCAGAGTAGATTTGTCTGGAATAACTTTCTTGCAATATCTTTTTAGAAAGGAGAGAAATTGAGGAATTTGAAGTTAATGCCACGGAGTATTAGATGCAACCATTGCACGGCACAGTTCTTTAAAAAAGTCATTTCCGGACAGTTCCTGTTGCATTTGTGTCAACAGAACTTGCTTTCTAGAAGACTAGGTGTTTGTCGCATATGCAAAGAACACTTTTGATATGTTGTTCCAATTGAGATTTCATGGAACAGCCAATTCTTTTACCTCATGTTTGAGAGACTATTACTTTTCCGTTTGTTGTAAAGGTGCTATCTAATTTCACACATGAATTCAGCTTGCAGGATAGCGAGTACGCAACTGGTGCCATTTTACTAAGACTTGCAAGAAACTAACTGCAGTATTATCGCCTTGCTATATTGATGGTTGTCCAGCAGCTCACTGTTTCCTCGCAGCTATTATATTACAAGATGCCGACTACTGCGACAATGGTAACAATGGTAATAGTCAATTTCTCCAGCCCTTGTAAATGCCCAAAGCGCTACGAGAAACGTGACACTGGAGGTCAACATTGTTGAGCAGCACCTACTTTGATATAAACGGACAACAATCAGAACAAGGCGAGGCGGTTATTATCGCATTCTTATTTTAATTTGCATCCTATTTCGCAGATTGATTTTTGTTGCTTTCAGCAAAACTTGTGAAAACAGTAGCTTATGTGGCCAAAATATTTTTTAAAATATAAAATAATTGTAACGAAATCCTGAAAATATGTACGTTTTATGTAACATCGTTAAAATATGTAGAAACGTGCAAAATATGTAAAAATATGTAAAATAAAAATTTGTAAGGGAGTCCCAAATGACGTAATTCGCCAACATTTTTACTTCTCATTGAAATATTATGCAGGATTTAAAATATGTAATTGCATAAAAATCTGGGCTCTACTAATGACTATGTTGATTTTCTTTCCTGTTGTATTTTCCAACCTGTATATAATTTTCTATAAGAAACACATTAAAAATTATTATTTTTCATCATCTCTACTGTTCCTGCCTTACATGTTTGTTGGCAAAGACTATTTGGTCCTTTCTTTGTATGATTTTAATTTGTTTTTATGGTATCTTCCTACCAACTTGCCATTTGTATTCTGTAGCTCATATGTATGGTCGTCCAGCTGTTTTGTTATGACCAGCGTTCCAGTGTTCAGTAGTTCCATTTTCCCTTTGTGTGGCCGTCATGTGTCGATGTCAATTGTCAATTGCTTAGGTTTTGTTTTGGTTATCAACTCGATTGGGGCAAACTTAATCGTGGTAATTTCCCTGGGCATTAGTGGTGGCTGTTATTTCTGTATTCTGTGCAACATCCGCCCTATTTGGCACATTTTCATCTATTTCCCGCTGTCTTATGTTGCCCGGGTCCCATTGGTTTCTGCCCCTTTGGTGCGAACCCCTATTGTATGATGACCTTTGGCTGTTTAAGTATTCCCTACAGAATCGTATGTGAGTCACTTGATGGGTACGGTCTCCTGGTCTTCCACGATCATACGTATATGTTTGGTATCTCGATTCACCCCTTGGTATCGTGTCGTGGTACCGCTGTCTGGTGTTCTCCATCCTTTCGCCATGATTGTGTGGTTGTGGGAAATGGTGTGCCCCTCTCTCCCTGTCATGGGTGCTCCTAGTATTTCTATCTTCTCTCTCATTCTGGTTGTTTGTAGTTGTGCTTCTGTTTAAGACTGGTGAGTTTGGGTGACCGTTTCTATGCCTATGCTCATTAGGCCGACTATTTTGCGTTTCGAAGGCTGTTAGTAATTCTATCATGTCTGCAAAATCTACTGGCCTCGCAACAATTAACCCTGTTCTCACCGTGTCTGGGAAATGTCTTGTTATGCTGGTAATTAACTCTCCTTCCGACAGGTTAGGGTCTAATAGCTTCCCTTTGTTGGCTACTTTCATAAAATAATCGACTAGCGATAACCCTTTGGCCGGATCATATCTTCCTGTCACTAACTCTACCCTTGTCTGGTTCTGGTTGGCTGGGTGCCAATACCTTGATAGGAATAGATTTCTGAATGACCAGCTAGTGTTAACCTTAGCCATTCTAATGCTTTGTTTTTCAAGCTTTTCTTGACTATCATCATCCTAAGCTCATTTGGTATCCTTTTCACTTTAAAATACTCTTCCATCTCTTTAACAAAGAGTTTTGGATCGTCTCCCTTCTCCTCATCAAATGTAGGTGGTGTAATTTCATGTAGTATGCTGTTGGTGTAGCATGTGTTGTGTGTTGTGTCATTGTTTAATTGTGAACCTCTTTCTCTATATGGTGAGTCAACATTTTGTACATTAATCACATAACTTTCATCTTGAACATCACTTAGTACATCTAAATCATCATTTTGCCTTTGTAGTGCATTCACAACATCATTTACATTAGCCAAACTTTCTTTTCCTTTTCTCATTTCTTCACAAATTGATTTTAAATCATTCTTTATTTCTAAATGACTTTGTTTCATATCATTCATAGCATCTTGTTGTGATTGTACTACATCGGCCACAGTTTTAATTCTAGGAATTACAATTTGCTCTACAGTTTCATTAATAATTCCTTTCTTTACTACCTCAATTTCTTTCCTTAACTCCTCAGTTATTTATAGTTTTACATTTGTAATCTTACAGTCTACACTTGCATTACACTCTGTTATTTCATCTCTACATCTACTAATTTCTCCTTCTAATACAATCTTGTTCTCTTTCATTTCCGATTCTATTTTTCTCATCCTATCTCCTATGATTTCTATCCTAGCTTCTAAAGCTTCCTTTGTTTCATTTATGTTTTTATGTACTAATTTCAAATTAGTTTCCATTACTTTCATATTTTCTTTACACTCCTGTCTTCCTAATTCTATTTTCTGTTCTAAGTTCTGTCTTCCTAATTCTATTTTCTGTTCTAAGTCCTGTCTTCCTAATTCTATTTTCTGTTCTAAGTCCTGTCTCACTTCCTCCATTTTCTGACCTATCTCTTCCTAATTCTGTTCCACTTTCTGATCTAAACTCTGTTCTATGTCCTGTCTTAATTCTACCTTATTTTGTTCCATTTTCTGTTCTAGTCTTTGAAACATGATTAGTAACCTTTGGTCTTTTCCTATTACTAGCTCTTCCTCAATTTCTATTTCTATCTGATAACTAGGCTTATCTGCCCCTTCCCCTATTCCTACCTCTTTCTCTTTTCGCGACATTCTCGTTCTTTGATTCAGTTCACTTGGGCTTAAAAGTCCTACTATTTTGCCGCTTCGCAGTAACATAAAAATAAAATGAATGTAAAAATGAAAATTTTTGGTCCTACTTTTTTCTCGTTGATTTATCTCGTTACGTGCATCCCCTGGGCAGTTGGCTTTGCTAGACAATCTTTGATGATCTCCATGTCGATGGTTATCCGTTCATCGGCATTTTTAGGCATTTCCCCTGTTGATTTTAGCTTGGTGACGCCTCCTAAGTCGTAAATTTCAATGGATTGTCTAATGGTGTCTTCTTTGTTTTTGGCGCGAAGATTTGGCGTCACTTGGTATTTCGCGTAAGTTCATTTCCCGTAGATTTTCATTCCACCTGAAATTTGTGCTCCACGTTTGGGTAAGCCATTTGGTGCTGTTTTTATAAATACTATGGCTTCGGATTGAGCAATGAGACTATTATTTCTCTCAGGGTGTGGTACTAGATGGAATGAATAAACACTCGATGTAACGTCACTGTAATATATTACTTTATTAACACTTTTTTCGTCGTTACAATTGAATTATCTTTCGTCGCACCAATTTATATTATATTGATAGTCTTTTCACTTTTCTAAAGTCTTTTCTACCCACTTCCACGCGTGTTATAGAAACATGTCTTCACATCTCGAACACACAGACGCTATTAACAATTCCAGCGCTAATTCACATGATGCTACCTTTTTTGTGTACATCCGCATATGCGTTCATCAAATAGTTCCCGTATTGTTAGGGAAGCGATCTTTAGCTATTCTCCCTTTGCTTTTAATATTAAATATATATAATTCTTTTATTTATACATATTAAATTTAAATGTGGAACTTAATATTCATGACGTTTTTAAACAAACTTAATTTTTTTTGTAACAATGAACAATAGCAACACGTTTTCGTTACTCAACTAATTCATATCAACGCCAAAAATAAATTACATTTTCAATAAATATTTACATAAATGATTTCCTTTTGGGGTCTTACAATATTCTGTCTCAACTGAAATGAAGAGATATTAGCATATCAACACACAAATATAGTGGGCATAACGTTTGAGGTAAGTTGGCAACCTAACCAGCCATAACATTATCTACGAAGTTTACAAAACTCTGGTTATACTATTGTGCAATGGCCCTCCTCTTTCCTTCAGTCCCCTAAGACCACAAGCTGGTGAACAGACAGTAGTCATTACTTATTTATGCAAACAAACTTACTGTTGGTGTTTTTAAATATACAAGCCATGTGTGCAATGTTTAAGAGGTAGAATTGGAACTGAAAAATTTAATGCCACAGCTGGGATTTGAACAGACCCTCCGCTCTAACCATTAAGCTACTGTGACAACCTCCCAGAATGACACTGAATTCTCCAACCAATTTGTATTTCTCCCGGTAAATCACAAAGACAGTCTCACATCAGAGACAATTACCCCAATGGCGACTTACTATCATAAGTACTTTATGCCCCGAGATTAAATAACCTTCAGATGGTAATTATTATTTATTTATGCCAAAAAAGTTACTGTTGGTATTTATAAGCACACAAGCCGTATGCGCAATGTTTGAGAGGTAAAATTGGAACTGAAAACCACACACAGCTTGTGTGTACCAACAGTAAGTTTGTTGGCCACAAATAAATAATAATTACCATCTGAAGGTTATTTAATCCTGGGACAAAGTACTTACCATAGTAAGTCGCCATTGGGGTTATTGTCTCTGATGTGAGACTACCTTTGTGGTTTCTGGGAGGAATGTGAATTGGTTGGAGAATTCAGTGTCATTCTGGCAGGTTGTCACAGTAGCTTAATGGTTAGAGCACCTGCCTGGCAAGTGGAGGGCCTGTGGTTCAAATCCCAGCTGTGGCATTGAATTTTTCAGTTCCAATTCTACCTCTCAGACAGCAGTCGTGTTCTTTATAGGTGGTTGCATGCACAAGTAGCACCATATGAAAGAACAGGAAGGAAATGCCTAAAATGACTGAAAAACTAAAGAAGGGACAAACAGAATCTAGACATACAGAGGTGATTGGACAGATGAGAAGTGTATATGTTTACCACTTTACATAGTGACACAATGAGACAGACAGGGAAGACTGACAGAAAGACAAACATACCAATAGTCAAACCTGACTGTGTCACTGACTATAACAAGAGCATGGGTGTGGTGGACAGGACTGACATGATTAGTTCTGTTGAACGTGTCTGCAAGTGAATGAAATGGTACAAAAAAGGTTTTTTTTTTTTCATCTTTTAGACATAACCCTTTTAAATTGTCATGTGCTATACAATGTGAAAACTGGACAAAAGGTTACTTTGGCCCATTTTCAACTTTCTCTGAACAATGAAATATTTCAGAAGTTCCGTATACCAAGAGGAACAAACAAAAATGGATAATCTGTATCTGGTGACGAACTATGTAGAGTGACAGACGGACACTTTCCAAACTGTGGAAACTGCTTAGCTGGTCATTGCATATAGCTCAGCTGAAAGCATGATATGGCAGTTCTCTGAATGTCTTGTGGGTACTAAGTGCAAACCATGGGGAGCAGAGCAGACACTTTCGCTGCTGGACAAGCATGAAAGAAATTGCTCCCATAATGCAAGGCCGACACTTTCCAAATCCTGTACCACCTACACCAAACAAAGCTAAGCCTGCTAGAAGATGCCATGTGTTCAAATGCCACAAAAAGCCCCCCAAAAAGGAAAGAATAACAATGTGCGCAAAATGCAATGTTGCACCATGTCTTAATCCCTGTTTTCAAATTTACCACACACAGGCCAAGCTCTAAAAAAAATATTGGGATGGGGTAGCTCAAAGAATGTTTCCACTATTTTTTCAATTTTTTCTTATTCTATAAGAAAATTCCTAACAGTATGAAAACTCAATATCTATAATACTAAATCCTTAGGTGAAAGTTTACCATTGATAAAAATCTGAAAACCCTTTTGATCACTTTTCATCTGCCTCTCCTCCTTTGGAAACATGCTAGGTATTTCAATAGCCTGTTTGGTAAGAAGCTCCTGGAAATGAAAACCTGTCGGCAGTTCTCTGAATATCTAGTGGAACTGCCATATCATGCTTTCAGCTCAGCTATATGCAATGACCAGCTAAGCTTCCTGTGCAAGGACACACGTGCCATCGGCGAATGGAAGTAAATTTGGACCAAATTGGAGCGAAGGTGGCAATAGTCTTCTATGGCACAAGAAGTTAACACAGATTGACAACTTGGTTGAAAAATGAAAGCCATTTCTTTTTTAGCTTCATTCTCAAAGATTGTATAAACATTGCTGCAGAAGCTGTTCCAAAAAATGGCATGCCCTCAGAAGTACAAGGGATAGCAAAGTCATATGAATAGGCACAACAAAACACTGGAAGCACATACTTCCTGATCGAATTAATTGCTATAGCAATCAGTGTAACATAGTGTATTTGTATCATTGGCCCCTGTCATTAACTGCTGATCTTGCAGAATATCTCTGTAACACTGACTGGCAGTTGCAGAGTCCCAAAGGTGTGCCAATGAAACCTGCTCTAGCAACACATGATGGACCAACAAAAGTTTGTCACAGAGAGGACAAAGAGGAGCAGGGTCCCCTTAAAAAGGTAACAAAGCATAAAATTGTAGTGGCCAATATGCAAGCAGACCAAGATCATCCCCTAGCCATGAGTAACATGAGAGGAGGTGGCTCAGTATCACATTCTAGCTTCACTGTTTTATCAATGGTAAACTTTCACCTAAGGATTTAGTATTATAGATATTGAGTTTTCATACCGTTAGGAATTTTCTTATAGAATAAGAAAAAATTGAAAAAAATAGTGGAAAAATTCTTTCTGACTGTTAGAGGAGGTTACCCAGTTTATTGGAATTTCCTTCACTGATTTAAGCTTATTTCCATGGAGACTGACTCTTCTGCTAATTTTCCGGCATACCAATGTGACCAAAATTCAATGCACACACCATGTTAACTTCAGAATCATTTAAAACGTGGAGGACATCTTGGATATGCTGTACAATAGGATGGTATTTGTACAGCTCACAAAGGCTCTGAAATGGATTAGGGAATCACTCAAACTGAGGCAGTCACCCAATTTTTGATGGTGCACATATAAAATACCTTGATGTATAGCAGGGGAAGACAACTTCGGGCCGTGTGACATATTTAAACGAAGAGCCAGCTTGTACGTTCGTGTGACATCAGGGGAGAGTGGTGTATTGCTATGCTGCCTAGATCAGCGGTGCTACTTGCACAAAACTGAATGAATATGAAAAATGTTATTTGGGCATGTTTACAACTTGTCCGGGCTGTTTAGGGAGAACCCTCTTCAGCCTAGTCTGAGGTTTTTTAATTGTTGTGTGAGGGATCTTAGCAGCGTTAGTGCAAATTTTATTTTTATTTTGTGGTTTTAGTCTTGTGTGTTGTGGTTTTGTGTTTGTGTTCAGTTCCCCATGTTTCACACCAGTTTGAGAACAGGCTTCAAGATGTAGAAACATTGTCAACTACGTTTCAGATCTTTGCGACCCCGTATTCATTGGATGTTAATGTTTTTAGCAGGTAGCAAATTGAATTGATAAATTTATAGTGCGATGATTTGCTGAAGAACAAATATAAACACAAGGAAGACTTGGCTGATTTTTATAAGAATGTTCCTCAAACCAGATTTCTGAGGTTGTATGCCCTTGTTCCACGGATATTATGCATGTTTGGTTCTGCATGTGTGTGCGAACAATTATTTTCTGTTATGAACCTTTCTAAGTCAAAATCCCGAAGCATATTGTCAGATCACAATCTAACATGGAGTCTTCGGCAACAAATGTACCGTACATTACGCCCTAACATTGACAAACTAGTTAAAGAAATGCGAAACAACAAATGTTGGAAAATGCCCACCTAATTGTTTTGTATAGCTCTCCTCTAGCTCAGGCAAAATAGTTCTAATTTCTGTTCTATTTGCGTTATAACATGAATTCACATAAACTAGAATTTATATATATATATATATGGCATAAAGCTGAAATGTAATTATTTATAATCTGTGACTATTCCGTAATTGAAACAGTCAGCAGTAAAATTACGATGTCCTGCACGTGATTTCCTCTTTCCCGCTGTGACGTCACACATTTAACTGGCCTTTGTTGGGAGCATGTAAGCTGAGTGAGCCGACGTCACAGCAGCGATACTCGTCTTCCCCTGGTGTATAGCATACCATTCTGCATTATAAATGGACGTGCTAATATGAAAACAGAGTGTTGTTGTTAGCTAATGCTGGATTTCTGACAATGAAATCATTAATTCTCTTGCTCTTCAATATTTTTCACTCATGGATGGGACAGTAGAAGCGGCCGGGCATATTTGAAGGTGGCCTTGGATATAAAAACAGAGTGTATGTGGTTTGATTTCAAAACCACAGGCACATTCAACACTGTTGGTGCTCTTAGACCTATCAGTGGAGATCAAACTGGTTACTGTAACTTGACAAAAAACTCTAACCAGATACTAGATGCAGGTATTGTAGACTTCAGGTATACTGTCATCCCAAGATGTAGATGTGATGTGGCACATAACCAAGATGGATACTGCCTCTCCTCCTTTGGAAACATGCTAGGTATTTCAATAGCCTGTTTAGTAAGAAGCTCCTGGAAATGAAAACCTGTCAGCCTTGCATTATGGGAGCAATTTCTTTCATGTTTGTCCAGCAGCGAAAGTGTCTGCTCTGCTCCCCATGGTTTGCACTTAGTATCCACAAGATATTCAGAGAACTGCCATATCATGCTTTCAGCTGAGCTATATGCAATGACCAGCTAAGCTTCCTGTGCAAGGACACACGTGCCATCGGCGAATGGAAGTAAATTTGGACCAAATTGGAGTGAAGGTGGCAATAGTCTTCTATAGCACAAGAAGTTAACACAGATTGACAACTTGGTTGAAAAATAAAAGCCATTTCTTTTTTAGCTTCATTCTCAAAGATTGTATAAACATTGCTGCAGAAGCTGTTCCAAAAAATGGCATGCCTTCGGAAGTACAAGAGAAAGCAAAGTCATATGAATAGGCACGACAAAACACTGGAAGCACATACTTCCTGATCGAATTAACTGCTATAGCAATCAGTGTAACATAGTGTATTTGTATCATTGGCCCCTGTCATTAACTGCTGATCTTGCAGGTGGGTCAGTATAACATTCTAGCTTCACTGTTTCCAACTTCTAATCAGAAAATTATCCAAATAGGTATTTGCAAAACAACAAGGGAAGGAGAGAGGTACTGATATAACTTGCAGCATTATCTGTGTTTTCCAAAGGCAAATTTAAATTTGCCTGTATTTTGAAGACTGTAAATTTTTCTGTTTTCCAAAGATGCAATACCTAATTTACAGGGGATAGGCAAAATAATGTGATCAGTGGTAGTACAGAGATGGTTGTTGTGTTTGACAGTCAACAACTCAGCTAAGGCATGTGCTGTACTTGACTGTGCGTGTTCATTACTGACTGGGCATTAGTACAGGTTGTTTACGAGCAGTGCACACTTTGTATTTGCATTCAGAGGCACAGATAGATTTGCAATGAAAGACTTAACAGAGTTCCAAAGAGGGTAAATTGTGGGGGCTCGATTAGCTGGAGCAACAGTAACCAAGACAGCCAACTTATTTAATGTTTCAGGAGCAACTGTTTCAACAGTCATAACAGCCTACACAAAACATGGGAAGACATCATATAAAAGTAATAGTGGGAGAAAATTAAAACTAAATGACAGAGATGATCATACACTAACAAAAATTATGTCAAAGCACCACAAAACTAGTGCGGCTAAAGTAACAGCAGATCTCAATAGTCATCTTATAGACCCTGTATCTATCAACACTGCCCACCAAGAACTCCATAAAGTGGATATTCATGGACGACCTGCTACACCTAAACCATTAGTGACTAAAAATAACACAAAGAAGCATAAAAATGTGTGTGGGGAGCATAAATCCTGTACGGCTGATCAGCAGAAACAAGTCATATGGTCCGATTAGTCAACAATTAATGTTACTTCCAACTTCAGGCTGGATTGAACTCCAAAAGAAGCCTACAGTCTTGACTGCTTGATTCCAATGGTTAAGCATGTAGGTGGAAGTGTGGTGTGGGCAGCCATATCATGCTATTCTGCTGGTCCCATCAATACTCTCAAAGGCTGTGTTACAGCCAAAGAGTATTTGAACATTTTTGGTGATCAGGTGCACCCCTAATTCAAATGTTGTTTCCTAACAACGCCATATTTCAAGATGACAATGCACCCATTCACACAGTCAGGACAGTACAATCGTGGTTTGAGGAACATGGAAATGAACTGCAGCATCTTCCCTGCCCAGTGCAATCCCCAAACTCAAACCTTATCGAACCAGTTTGAGAGGTATTGGAGAACAGACTGCATAGCAGATTTCTGCCTCCATCGTCATTACAGGAGTTAGAGGAGGTTCTGATAGAAGAGTGGCATAACATTCCATTGGAGACTATACTATCATTATATTCCAGTATTTCAAAAAGATTTGCACCTGTATTACAGGCAAATAGAGGTCCAACCCCTTGTTAATAAACTATTCCAAAGTAAATACAGGTCTATTATTTTAACTATCCCCTGTACATATTGTTAACTACAATGCATCAAAGGATGGAATTTGTGTCAGCATTTTGCATCACTGAAGTAGAAACAATAATTGTATTGTAAGATTTAAAGCTTTCACGGCGCACATTATTTATTACAGTTTCACGGGTGATCAGCCGTGTGAGGTTTAAAAACATTGAGCTTTCGGCCATTGTAAACTCCATGGCCTTCGTCAGAAAGAAAATGACCGTTAGCTATCCGCGCCCCATATATATACAATGTTAGGTGGGAGGGGGTTGCGTTGCCCTGGCCAATGAGCGAGTGACGATTTGTGATTGGGCCTGCTGTTTCGGGCTATGTTTGTCACCGGCCACAGTGTTTTCTTGAGGGTCAGTACTTGGTCCAGAATCACTATAGTTGCTGTTGTGAATGTGTTTCATGGCACCAAATGCATCGCAACGAATATGACAACCTCAGAGTCACGGCCGATATACTAATGGCCGAACACATAAGGGAACAATGGAACGCCACACTGGAGGACGTTGATCCTCATAACAGAACAGTGTGGCGAATAGCGAAGTGCCTGACACGTACTCGCACAAACAACATTGATGGTTCGGCTGGAATTTCGGGACCTGGGCGACCGAGAAGCGGCCCTAGCCGTGGGACTGTCCTTATTTGGCCAGCGCCTGCGTGTTGAGCCCAGCCGAACCAGTCGTCTGGTCCCCTGTCGCTGCTGTTGCCAGTACGGCCACACGGCCGACACTTGCACAGCCGGCCCCAGGTGCCACTACTGCGGCTCCCGGGCCCTTACAGCACAGTGCACAGGGCACGACCGCCGTAGGTACTGCACCACCTGTAATGGCTTTGGTCATTATACAGGTCAGGCACAGTGCCCTCTCCATCCCCGCCGAGCCCAGCAAAGACCCACACCAGTGACGCACACTGCTCCACAGCCAGCTCCATCAGACCAACAACCAGCGCAGAGCACATCACCATCACATCTCCGCCGAGCACAGCAGAGACCCACACCAGTGGCGCACACTGCTCCACAGCCAGCTCCATCAGACCAACAACCAGCGCAGAGCACATCACCATCAGCAATACCTGCACCAAGAGAAGAAGTTGCCCCAGCCGCCCCTTCCCTGGACCGTGCCTGGCTGGATGCAGTACAGAATCTCCACTTTCAGATCCTCATCATCAGCTCCCGCCTGGCCACCCTGGAGGAGGCCATCTCCACACTTACAGACGTCATCAACAGAATTTGCAGTCACTCAGCCTCCACAGAAGTCCAACATAGCCACACCACACCAATAGCCACAACAGATGCAGACTCTTCACCTACACCAGTTCCTCTTCGACAACATAATGGCCGTGGCTGCGACGCACTATGTCGGCATATGAAATGCACCAACAAATTCAACTGACACCATGACTGATCAACGACATCATCCACCACCACTACAGAGTTCATCACTCATAACATTCACCATCACTTGCTACCAGGGGGCACTCAGGGCTTAGGTCATGTTTGTCCTCTGGCACTTCAGTAATTTCACTCGCTGTTACTGCCACTGGCAGGCAGCATTCATTTATCACCACAGAATGCGCAGGTGCATCTATGCGGTACTGCAGCAATGAGGTTTTGACCTCAATACTTCCGGTTTTTTAGTGAGTAGGCTGCCCGGGTTCGAAGCCTGGGTAGGAGTCTTACACTTGCATGCTTGCATGCGGTTAGGGCGTAAGTAGCCTTTTTCCTCACCACAAAAAACATCCCGCCCCTACATATTGACGGGCAAATAGCCGAAATGCTGGCAGAAAAAGCAGAAGCTTTCGCGACCACACTAGAGCAGGTATTCCAACAGAATGCTGACCCATGCGACAGACAGTTTGCAGCAGCAACGGAAGACCAAATCGCTGAAATAGGGAATATTCCAACGCACAACAAACTTCGAAAGACCAGTGCAAGCGAAATTAAATGGCTAATCGCTCACTTGCCCACTCGTAAGGTTCCATGACCAGACAATATTCCCAATATAGTCCTGAAACATCTACTGCCCAAAGCCTTAAAGGTGCTGGCGGATATATTCAACTACGCGCTGCAACACGGAAAATTTCCAAAGCGCTGGAAGGAAGCACGAATCCTTATGTTTCCTAAGCAACATAAACATTGGTCCATTCCTACTAATCACAGGCCAATTAGCCTCTTAAGCACACTAAGTAAACTTCTAGAGAAAATAATACTTAAATGCCTTAACTCATTCCTAATTAAAAACGTGATAACTGACGACCAGTATGGCTTCAGGGCCAACCACTCTACAACACTACAGATCCTTAGGCTTACCGAAAGTATCACCAGGGGATTTAACACTAAACGATCGACAGGCGTGGTCCTATTGGACATAGAACGCGCTTTCGATAAAGTGTGGCATGCAGGATTACTCCACAAACTCATTCACATAGGGGTACAAGATTCAATGGTCGCCCTAATAAAAGATTACCTCAGCAGAAGGAGTTTCAGAGTCTCAATTGAGAATACCGAATCCTCATTGCACCCCATAAACGTGGAAGTCCCACAAGGAAGTTTACTCGGGCCTACGTTATTTAATATATATATCAACGACATACCACCACTAGTCCGGGTAGATAAATACATATACGAGGACGACACAGCCCTGGCCACGCAATCTACTCAGCCACGCATCATACACCTGCGGCTCCAAAACGCTCTAAACACATTGGAGCCCTGGTTCACCAAATGGCGGTTAAAACTGAATGCAAGAAAAAGTCAAGCAATCATTATTACCAGGCGAATATTGCACAGACAAAGGAGGCGTCCCTCCCACCCCTCACCCTAATTCAGGAACCTATCGGGTGGGAGACATCCGTCACATACCTAGGGGTTAAGATGGATGAATATCTCACATGGAGAGAGCATATTAACTCAGCCAGAGCAAAGGCCAATGGCCAATTCAACAGACTGTACCCGCTGATAAATCTCAACAGCAGCCTTAAGCTACGCATGCGACTTACACTCTATAAGACGCTGATCCGACCCATCTTAACATACGCCGCCCCGGTATGGGGATATGCGGCAAAAATGTACATAAAGCGCCTCCAAACGATGCAAAGTAGAATACTGCGAATTATTGCAAAACTACCGCCAGAGGCTCTTACGTACCAGCTACATGAAGAGCTAAAAATGCTCACAATCGAGCAGTTTATTAAACACCTGGCATGCAACCTGTACGCCAAAAAGAATAAGAACCACAACAAGCAAATACGAATGCTCGGGGAGTATGATATGACTCGCGACAAACACCTCCGCCCTCTATCATTGTTCAATCGCACTATAAGTATAGGCGAACCTGAACTCAACATACAGGAATACCTGAATAATTTAGTACCATGAAATCACTGGTTGGGGGATGAAGGGAAGCACACAACAAACACATAACACTAAAATACATACACTTACACTCAAGCCCTCACAAGTCCTTGTGCTATCTAGCCAAGGCGGACCCCGGGAGACGAGGGCCTCCCCGGTAGTGGCACAGGCTGGCTCCTGCACTTCAGGCAGACAGCCCACCATGTGTGCACTTATACGACCAGGCAAGATCAGGTACACGATTAATGACGAAGCCTCCGGCTTAATAACACCATAGTAAGTAAGATTAACAGACACAGTAGAAGTTAGCTCTACAAGTGTAAATCATATCACTATAACTGCACCTAGTTATATAAGCATATCTTAAATAACTTCTAGCATAGATTATAGGACATAATATAAATAAATAAATAAAAAAAACAACTAAAATATGCTAAGGACAAGAAACGAAACCTTCGGGTGGTGATTTAAAAACTAAACATGCTCATTTCACTCATCCCTCACATCCATCTACACCTAACGATGCCAAATGGCTGAAACACAAAAAGAACACCATCAACTATCAAACACATCACCATTAATTACTACCAGGGGGCACTCAGGGCTTATGTCATGTTTGCCCTCCGGCACATCAGTAATACTCGCTGTTACTGCCACTGGCAGGCAGCTTCCATCTCTCACCACAGAATGCGCAGGTGCCTTATGCGGTTCAAAGCCAGGGTAGGAGTCTTACACTCGCATGTGTGCACGCGGTTAGGGCGTAAGTAGCCTTTTTCCCCACCACAAAAAAAAAAAAAATCATGCTATTGTCCAGGCAGGGCTTAGCTGATGTCCGTGGTCCCTGTTGTAATTGTTTGGATGTAGTTTGATTTGGATGGCTTCCTTAATGACTCTGTCCCAGTATTTATCCGTATGATCCAGAACTTTGATGTCTTCAAAGTTTATTTTGTGGACATACTCTATACAATGCTCGGCCACTGCTGACTTATCTGGTTGTAGGAGCCTGATATTGCGTTGATGTTCTTTACACCTTTCTTCTATTGTGCATCCTGTTTGGCCTACATACACTTTACCACATTCACAAGGAATCCTGTACACTCCTGGGACCTTGAGTCGAAGTAGTTCTTTTACCGGCCTGAGGTATTCTTGGATCTTCTTTGGAGGCATGAAGAAAGTCTTGATGTTATACCTAGCGAGTATGCGGGAGATCTTGTTTGAGACGGAACCGTAGAATGGTATGTAGGCTTTGTTCGGCCAGCTATCCATCCTTTGAGTGAGGCGTTGGGGGTTGTTTAGATTGTTTTCAACCTTCTCGCGTGCCTTTTTGATGTTGTTATCACTGTATCCGTTTTTTAGCAAGGTGTCTCGTAGGTATTTAAGTTCTAGCTTAATGTGGTCTTCATCCGCAATATCGAAAGCCCGGTGAAACAAAGTGGAGATAACTGTCTTCTTTTGAGTAGGATGGTGGTGACTGGAGGCATCCAAGTAGCGGTTGGTGTGTGTTGGTTTCCTGTATACCGTGTGACAGGCTGCCGTCCGGCTTCTTGTAGACCAGAACATCTAGGAAGGGAAGTGAGCCATCGTTCTCAACTTCCATGGTAAACTTGATGTTCGCATGTAGGTTGTTGAGGTGGTCTAAGAAGGCGGAAAGTTTTCCTTTTCCATGTAGCCAGATAACAAAGGTATCATCCACGTATCTGAAGAGTGCCTTTGGTTTGTCTGAAGTGGTATCCGGGGCAGTATGTTCCAAGCTCTCCATGAAAAATCAATTCATCAATTTTTTTATTAAGTCATTAAGTAAATACACAATTTACAATAGACTTCGTCACTTACGGCTAAAAATTTCAAATCATATATTATTCTTGTCCAGCTCTTCAAATTCATGCATATCATATATAGGTTGGCAATAATAGGTGACAACAGTGAACCCATGGCTACACCATCCGTCTGTTCGAAGAACTGGCCATTGTAATTGAAGTATGTGGAAGTGAGCGTGTGTCTGAAGAGCTGGGTGATGTCTTCCGGAAACCGTTCAGATAAGAGCTGTAGTGAGTCCTCTAGCGGCACTGTGGTGAACAAGGATTCCACATCAAAGCTTACCAAAATATCATCCAGGGTGAGAGGACTCAGTTTTGGCAAGAGGACTCAATTTCGCCAAGGCACCCAGATCCATACCGACCAAGGATTTCATCAGTGGCACTGAGCAGGCACTAATTAGTCTTCCGGCAGACGTAGCTGAAGAAGTACGCACCAAAGTCAGCCTTAATTAGCAAGAGCCAAGAAACCCAGGGTCAATATTTCATCTGCTGAATTTAGAGCGCTGAAAGCACTGCGACAAGACGCGAGCCTAACTGTGCTTCCTGCTCATAAGGGCAATGCCATGGTTATCATGGAGACCATGGAATATCATCAGAAAATTACAAAACTACTTGAAGATCCCTCTTTCAAGGAACTGGATAAGGACCCGACGACCAAGATCACCAGAATAACTACAAATCTCATAAAGAACTCCAGCCTAACCACTGTAGTACAGAAAAATACCATTCCACACGCAGCAGCTCCACCTAGACTCTACGGACTGCCAAAGATTCACAAGCCTGAAGTACCCCTTCGACCCATTGTGAATGCCATAGGCTCACCTACTTACCTGCTTGCCAAACATCTTACCACTCTACTGAATCCGTGACTATCAACATCATATTGCAAATTCCAGCCACTTTATACAGAAAATTTCAGCGCTGAAAGTGGATCCGGATGATATTTTGGTGAGCTTTGATGTGGAATCCTTGTTCACCACAGTGCCACTAGAGGACTCACTACAGCTCTTATCTGAACGGTTTCCGGAAGACATCACCCAGCTCTTCAGACACACGCTCACTTCCACATACTTCAATTACAATGGCCAGTTCTTCGAACAGACGGATGGTGTAGCCATGGGTTCCCCGTTGTCACATGCTATTGCCAACTTTTTCATGGAGAGCTTGGAACATACTGCCCTGGATACCACCTCAGGCAAACCATGCCTTCAGATACGTGGATGATACCTTTGTTATCTGGCCACATGGAAAAGGAAAACTTTCCATCTTCTTAGACCACCTCAACAACCTACATGCGAACATCAAGTTTACCATGGAAGTTGTGAACGATGGCTCACTTCCCTTCCTAGATGTTCTGGCCTACAAGAAGCCGGGCGGCAGCCTAGGTCACACGGTATACAGGAAACCAACACACACCAACCGCTACTTGGACGCCTCCAGTCACCACCATCCTACTCAAAAGAAGACAGTTATCTCCACTTTGTTTCACCGGGCTTTCGATATTGCGGATGAAGACCACATTAAGCTAGAACTTAAATACCTACGAGACACCTTGCTAAAAAACGGATACAGTGATAACAACATCAAAAAGGCACGCGAGAAGGTTGAAAACAATCTAAACAACCCCCAACGCCTCACTCAAAGGATGGATAGCTGGCCGAACAAAGCCTACATACCACTCTACGGTTCCGTCTCAAACAAGATCTCCCGCATACTCGCTAGGTATAACATCAAGACTTTCTTCATGCCTCCAAAGAAGATCCCAGAATACCATAGGCCGGTAAAATAACCACTTCGACTCAAGGTCCCAGGAGTGTACAGGATTCCTTGCAAATGTGGTAAAGTGTATGTAGGCCAAACAGGACGCACAATAGAAGAAAGGTGTAAAGAACATCAACGCAATATCAGGCTCCTACAACCAGATAAGTCAGCAGTGGCCGAGCATTGTATAGAGTATGTCCACAAAATAAACTTTGAAGACATCAAAGTTCTGGATCATACGGATAAATACTGGGACAGAGTCATTAAGGAAGCCAACCAAATCAAACTACATCCAAACAATTACAACAGGGACCGCGGACTTCAGCTAAGCCCTGCCTGGACAATAGCCATGAAACACATTCACAACAGCAACTATAGTGATTCTGTACCAAGTACTAACCCTCAAAAAAACACTGTGGCCGGTGACAAAATAGCCCGAAACAGCAGGCCCAATCACAAATCGTCACCCACTCATTGGCCAGGGCAACGTAACCTCCTCCCACCTAACATTGTATATATATGGGGAGCGGAAAGCTAACGGTCATTTTCATTCTGACGAAGGCCATGGAGTTTACAATGGCCGAAAGCTCAATGTTTTTAAACCTCTCACGGCTGATCACCCGTGAAACTGTAATAAATAATTGTATTATTGCCTTTTATTACAGATATTACAAGATTAAGGCATATTGTTTACAATGTGTTACATGTTGCCTTTTATTACAGATATTACAAGATTAAGGCATATTGTTTACAATGTGTTACATGTCAAATGCGAAATAAGTTATTATTTGAACTTATGAGGCACTGTATGAAATTGTCGGTTTTGTTGTTTGTAAACCTTGTGCATTTGTTTATTAAAATTAGTGTTAAACTGAGATTTCAGTTCATACATATACATGAAAAAATAGACAGCATGCTGTAAAAAATTATTAGTTTTATTGCACATTTAAAGTGAAAAACTTGTGATATTGGGCTACAAAGAAAATCAACTTTAGTGACTTTAGACAAAATCTATCTGGCAGCCCTACTTCTGAATGAAATTAGAATCAAGAGAGCTGTGACTTCTTCTTAAAAATATATTAAGAACATCAAAGGTAGCTTGGATTAGTTAGTCAATTTGCTAAAATTCTCCATCTTTATTATAAAATATAATTCATAAATTGTTTCTTTAACAGTGACTAAAAAAAGGAATCAAATTACCCACCTTGAGCACACAGAACAATCTCAGGTAACCTCTCCAAAGCAGTATTGAGAATATCTGGTTGGTCACTTTCTAAGCAACGCAGGAAACCTAAGAGACCTGCACTTGCAGAAGCTGCACTGGGATTGTGTCGCAGGTGTCTCGCTAACAGAATATGGGCTAAGGACCGAATACTGCCCACTGGAGACATCAGTAATTCTGCCAATGGCTCACTTACACTCTCCAAAACAGATGGCTTGCGAGTCGAGAGGTGATCCAATTCTTGGAGGGCCGTTTGTACTTCTGGAATTTAAATACATTAAAAGTTCATCAGTACATGTTATTATAGGTCATGAGACAAGACAAGAACAATTCTCCTACCTGCGCAGTGGCAACTCTTCACCTGAAAGACTGATGGTGGGGGAAGTTCCGCAATCATGTATGCACAGTAACACATGTAACTTTTCCGTCTATGAAGGAGTGAAGTTCGCTAGCATAGCTTTAGTGCATATTGCTATTGACATTATACATGTATAAAAATCTGTATTATAATGAACAAAGTCATTTGGCTGTAACTATGGCTATGTGCCAACAATTACTTTCATTTGAACTGTAACTGTTTCAGCTGCATGCTGTTATAGTAACGTTTATTGGCCGCAAGCTCGCCCACCTGTCCCTCCTCTCAGCCACTGCAGAGATGGAGAGGAGGAAACGAGTTTCCCCTATGCACAAGATCTGTTCATGTCTCACCTCACAACCTATACATGGTTATACTAACATAATTACAGAAAATGGTGGCACTCTTTGGAAAAAGAATGACAGAAATCACTGAAAACAGTTTTAATACACACTAAGATATTACTGCAGGAAAACAATGAGTACTAATTTTAATTTCAATAATGATGTTCAAAAGTACCTCAGCATTGTCAACACAGATGGTTCCTCAAAAACTGCACAAAAGGATGTCAAATGCTAATAACACACTTTTCAATTCATTGTTATCCTGGGCTCAAAATAACAGTCTGATGCTAGGCTCTTGGAGAAGATGGTGCTGGTGGTTGGTGTGATTGCAAGATTTGTAAGTCAGTTTATGCAAGAAAATATTGAAGAAGGAAGAAATATGCAAACAGAAGCAGCTACCACAAAGAAAACTGACAAAGAAAGCAATGGGAGTGGAGGTGGAACTGGGAAGCAAGAAATAAAATCAATTTGCAATAATGTAAATAGGGACACTTCTCAAGCAAGGGATTTGTTGCTTATGCAGGCAATCAAATATGTAGCATCTCTTCAAATGATAATCTTTGTGCTTTGAAGGGATCTCCGAAAGGAAGAGTGAAATAAGCATGTTAAGAAGTGAAAATTAAGCACTCAAATTGTATCTAAAGTAAGAACAAATTAGAAACTAAAAACTTCACTTATCTTAGTAATGTTGCAAGTTCTTGTTGCAAAACTGACTCAAGTTTCGAGTTGACTCCAACTTGAAGCTTTTAGTTTCTAATTTGTTCTTACTTTAGAATCTTGTTGCTTCACTGTTAGTACCTTCAATTTCCTTAATTAACTCAAATTGAAACTACATGTCCAAAGTGACAACCTAACCTATGCTAACGCTACAAAGAAAAAATCTCCAATGCTGCAATTGGAAGCTTATCCTCATAGCGTCCTGGTACAAAATAGGTTTGAAATCTTGAAGGAATCTGACAGGGAAGTTTTTTATACAAGCTGAAGACAATGTGCAACGTGAATCTGGTGAAAATAAAGTGTTAGTAATTGATGATTCACTTCTGAAGTTTTTTTTTGTTTTTTTTTTTTGGGGGGGGGGGTATTGTAAGGAAAAGGGTTACTGTCTGTGCTGTTTTTCTGGTATAAAGGTAAGAGGAACTACAGCACCAAGTAGAAAAAATGAACTTACAACAAACTAAGCTCGATGTGGTTACAACAAACTAAGCTCGATGTGGTGTTAATGTATGTAGGATCAAATTATGAGGCCTGGTGTATCACCAGAAGAGATAATGGGAGAGGCAATGGACCTTGTTAACAAACTTAGGGAGCATTCAAGGATACCAAAATTATAATAAGTGGTGTACTACGTAGAAACTTACAACAAACTTACTGTTGGTGTTTTTAAACACACAAGCCGTGTGTGGGCAATGTTTGAGAGGTAGAACACCCACCTAGTAAGCTGAGGGTCTGTGGTTCAAATCCCAGCTGTGGCAATGAATTTGTAAGTTCCAGTTCTACCTCTCAAACAAATCTAAATTTTAGCAAGTTGAGACAGAATATTAGAAGACCCCAAAAGAAAATCGTTTATGTGAATATTTGTTAAGAGTGTAATTTGTTTTTTGGTGTTGGTATGAGATGGTTAAATGACGAAAACATGTTACTAATGTTCATTGTTACGAACAACTAAGTTTGTTTAAAGACGTCATAAATATTTCCATATTTAATTTTAATATATATGTATAAATATTAGAATTATATGTATTCAATATTAATAGCAAAGGGGGAATAGCTAAAGATCGCTTCCCTAACAATGCGGGAACTATTTGATGGACGCATGCGCGGATGTATACGTGGCAGTCGGAATAATAGACTCGCAACTAAAAGAATCGGGACTAGTGCCTAAATGTTCAAGGTGATAGGACATATTTTGGTAGCGTGTGAACATTGTAGAATGTTTACCAGACTTTCATCAAGCTTTTGTTCCACTTTTTGAAAAAGAGGAAAGACTTAAATAATCTAAAATGGTGCTAAGAGGATTTATTTAAATGTAAAATAGAGAAAAAGTGTTAATAAAATAATACATTGTGGTGAAGAAACATCGTGTGATTTTTCATTCCATCCGTTACCATGCCCTGAGAGAAATAAGAGCCACATCGCTCAAACACGAAGCAACACTCCAATAAAAACAGCACCAAAGTCAAAAAGCTGGAAGTCAATGGGATCAAGGGAATCAACTTAAATATATCTAAATCTTACCAGAGGGTCATAAACAGCTACTATCATTTGGAGCAAACTAATCGCACATTGCAGGTATGAAAACTGAAGCTATGCAGGGCTCAATGCTGGAGACCCTATTTTTTTAATAGTTATAAGCAATTAATTGATGTTTAGAAGAATATCATAGCAGTTATGTCTAAATTATATTTGTATATTAATGGGATCAGTATTTTAACACTTCATCACTTTGTATCATATGATAATGCCTTGTTATACCTTGGTATACTTTTTGACCTAAAACTAACATGGCAAAATCACATTGAAAATGTAAAGGATAAAGCAACCAATCATTTTAAAATACTGAAAACACTAGTTGGAATTAAATGGGGATATTAAAAAAATACCCTCAATTCAACATAGAACATGTACAAGGCACATCCAGAAAGTAAGTTTACCGATTTTATTTCCTTTAAAGTCAACGTATTTAGCCGGGATAAATGCGGCTCTTATTCATTTTCCTGACGCCTGCGAGGTTCATCAGTGATAAGGTTCCTTAATGTGCAAAACATAGTGCCAATCGATATTCATAGTCAGGTCTATGGACTGGACATCATGAGCAAACAGATGGTGCTTCGCCTTTTTCCCAAGGTCGTCAAAGTGTGTGATGAAGAGCGCAGTGGGTCACCGTCCCTCACAAAATGAAGTGCTTAACAGCAACACTGAATTTCTGTAGCGGTATCATGATGATGGTGACAAGTTCCTCGACAGGATCGTCATTGGCGATAAGACAAGGGTTTCACAATTTACCCCAGAAACAAAGCAACAGTCAATGCATTGGCGTCACAGTGGATCTCTGGTCAAGACAAAATTCAGACAAACTGTGTCGGTGAAGAAGGTGATGTGCACTGTGTTTTGGGACAGGAAGGGCATTCTGCCATTGACTTCCTGCCTGGAGGTGTAACAGTGAATGCTGTTACTGTGGTACACTGTGGAAATTGCAACGTGCCATTCAGAACAAGAGGTGTGGAATTCTTACTGCAGGTGTTGTGCTGCCCCATGACAATGCTCGTCCACATATGGCTTAGCACACAGCAATTGTTCTGCAGGGGTTCGGCTGGGAGCTGTTTGATCATCCACCATTCAGTCCTGATATGGCTCCCAGCAATTACCACCTTTTCTTGCACCTAAAGAAATTCCTGTCCTCTGGTCAGCATTTTGACAATGACAAAGCATTGAAGACGACTGTCATACACTGGTTGCATTCACAGGCGGCAGACTGGTATGAGACAGGGATACAAAAGTTGGTTCCACGAAATGACAAGTGTCTAAATTCTGGTGGTAACTATGTTTAAAAATAGTTGAAACATTGCTGTACCTGAAGCCAATAAAGTTTTTCTGGTAACTGATTTTCTTTATTTTAAAAAAATTGGGAAAACTTACTTTCTGGATGCACCTTGTATATAAAACCAATTCTTGAATATAGCGGTGAAGTTCTTATAACTGCATTCCCCTCAACCTTAGCAATATTTGAACATACTCAAAATCAAGCTCTCAGATTAATAACTGTAGCAGTTAAAACCCTTCAATTATAGCATTACAAGCTGTAATATGCAATAAACCTATCACAATGGAACTTGAAGAAAAAGCTAATTTAATCTACAAGAAAATTATGGGACTACCACATAATAACTGGGAAAAATACTGTAAATCTATCAATACTTTAAGAACTCAAATAGGTGTGGTACAGAAAGTACAAGAATTGTACACCAATATAAATTATCCATCTGAAAGTGAACCATTTATACGTATCAATAATTCATTGAATATCCTAGAAGTGAACCTTCATCTAGATCTACTTGAAAATTTTACAAAAAAGCTATCACTCCTATAGAAGCTAAACAATATGCCCATGAAACCATCAATTTAAGATTTCTGGAAGATGAATGGATTCATATCTATACCAATGGCTCCTTTTACAGTCAAGATGAAGGTGTAGGTGTTGGTGCCACTTGCCACTTTTATAAACATGTTGGAGACAATTCCACAATGTTGATGGAGAAATTGATGCTATCTATGTATCATTACAAAATTTGTTTATTAGATAAAACAAATTTACTCATATAATCTATCTGATTCCAAAGTCGCAATTCAAGCTATAATATCAAGAGATTATACAAAAACTGCAAAAATATATGAAATACGTAATATATTAATCCAATTACAAAAATTACATAAAACATTTTTCCAACAGATTCCAGTTCATTGTGGAATAATTGGCAACGAATGAGTGGACATGTTATCGAAGAAAGGATCCAATATTCTTTATAAAGTAAAATAAAAAATCCCATTCGTGTCAATTAAGCGAATAATATAAAATACATTCACACTGAAATTTGAATATCTCTCCTCTTTTAAAAATTTCAACTGGCAAGAAATGGAAAAATAAATATTCAGTTTAATCCCAAACCCTCCAAGAAAGTCAACACTCCAAATATTGGGAAGCCACAAGGAGAATGATTTCATTATTAACTCCAGAGCATCACACACGCACAGGCACACACTCACACACACATACATGCACGCACATACATACACACAGATTGGTGAACATCCCCCTACCAACAGAAGAATACAAAGCAGAATATTGCAAAATAATTGAAGTAGCACAAAAAAATGGCTTCCCCAAATCATTAGTAGTGAAATGAGCAGAAACAAAAAACTATGTTAAGTAGATTTTCCGGGCTTGTGGGCCGTGGTCGAGTTGGATTGCCTTCCTCCGACATTTCGCTGAAAACTGCGTGCAGCATCTTCAGGGTGATCCAATTAGTGAACTCCCAAGTTCAAATATATTTGTTTATATTTGGACTCGGGAGTTCACTAATTGGATCACCCTGAAGATGCTGGACGCAGTTTTCAGCAAAATGTCGGAGGAAGGCAATCTAACTCGACCACGGCCCACAAGCCCGGAAAATCTACTTAACATAGTTGACAATGCCGGCCGTGAAAGCCTCCGCACTTATAGAAACAAAAAAGTTACTAAAAGAAACTACAACACTCACAGCAGCAGAAACAAAAATTACATTAAAAAAATTCACATTCCATCCTTGAGCTTTTGAAAAATTCAAAAAAGTTCTCTAATAACAGAACATTCAGCTAGCACCAGTGAACCACTACTCCATAAAAAATATACTGAACATCAAAGATGCCATCCCACCCAATAAAAAATCCGGCATATACCAAATTGACTACAGTGACTGTAATGAAGTATATATAGGAAAAAGCAAAAGAAATTTAGAAATAAGATCCAAGGAACACTTTAGAAACGTAAGAAACAAACAGTTGGAAAAATCAGCAGTTGCCACTCACTTTTGGACTAAAAACCACAACATAAAGCCAGAAACGAAACTCCTCAAACACATAACGAGAAAACAAGAGTTTTCCCGTTTCCACATGGGAACAAATCTTCATTTTGAAAAATAGAAACAGAGTATTCAAATATGACATCCCCTAGAAAGATATCTTCAGCAAGTTGCTTGAACCACCACCAGAGGAGACCTCAGAGGAAACATCACCATCCACACCAGGGAGAACCAGTCGATGTCCAGTTGATAATGAAGGAAAGTCAAGCCTTCGAAACATGTTCCAGTATATTATAAGTGTTGTGTAGTGTTATTAATCGACTCATCTTTTTGGTTTAAATTGATTATTACAACACTGTTTTCAAATTTCCAAGAAAGAAGAATGTTAGAGGTGTCCTGACAAAATCAGTATTTTTGAAAAATGTTAAATGTTCTATGTACACGCACGCACACACACAAACATACTGTGTGTTAAGTTCAAAACATTAAATGAGCTCAAAAAAAATTTCATTGTGCACTTAATTTAATACAACAAGAAAGGTTGTATGATAAATAAGAAAAAATTGAAGCTATTAACAGTGAAGCAACAAGATTCTAAAGTAAGAACAAATTAGAACAAATTACTAAGATAAGTGAACTTTTTAGTTTCTAATTTGTTCTTACTTTAGAAGGTTGTATGAGTTAAAATCCATATTCTAAATTCTGTTTATAATAATATAAGCTGTTGCAACATTGGTTTAATTACCGTCACCCTGCAGCTTGTTCAAAACAGCAAGTTGTGGAGTCCATTGTGACTGTGGTTCACAAGTAGATGTAGATGCTGTCATGGCCATCATTACTTCGGCTCCCTCTTCCTCAGTCTTTGGGAGCGAGATTCCAGAAAGAAGAGTACGCAAACTAGGCAGGTTTGGGTGACACAACTGAAGTTCACTGCAAATATAATAATTATTTCTAAGGTCATAGTAATGATGATAATCAGCTATTAGGAGTAAAATTAGACCCATGATGGCTATTTGTGAGGTACTAGATGAATGAAAATGTTTTGTTTGTTAACAATGATGTCAATTCCCAGGCTTATATCAGCAATGCTGGTGTGCCAGAATCTCATTCTGCAAGAGTTTTTGTCATGGCAGTAAAGGCTGGTTCACAAGCAACTGTTAACAATAATGACAATGACAATGACAATAGGAATATCATGAACATTTTGGTTCACAACAGCCTGCTAATGGCAATGGGAATAGATAGAGTTTATTGCACATTGGTATGTCATTTATTTCTTTTGACCAATCAAAAAAGTTGAACCTGCTTTCCAATTCAGCCAACATAAAAACAGTTTAACCAATGGCAAATTTTGATAAAGTGTAGACCTAAATGCCAAGCTCTTGCGTATTGCCACGCATTCTCCTTCTACAATCATTCCTATAACTTGATAATTTTTTGTTATACAAGTGATCATTTTGAGTGTGTGGGAAAATGAGCACTTTGTCACGTTTTGCTTGCTCTGTTGGTGGGTATAAACACATATAGTATATAACAGCGAATAAATGGAAGTGCAAACTATATGAATAATCAAAACAACAATCCAGAAGTTTATAATATAAAATTAAGTACACTATAAATACACAAAAGCAATAAACTTAAAAAGTACCAGCCAAACCACATGCTTACCCAACTGATGCTAACCAATTTATGAAAGTGACACACACACTGCTAACATTCTTTCCAGTTTGATTTTCCCAGAATATTGACTAGCAAGAGCTCTAGCAGCCACTTACGTTACAACCGCTTTGAAGAATTTCTATCTTGAAGGAAGAAGTAGTCACTTAATGGATTGAATCTGCCATACACATTAACGGGAACAGCAAAGTTGAATCTTGGCCAAGGTTTCTCTCCCGTTCCCGAACACCGGGAAGGTTTGCCGTTGGTTGTGAACACACACATTTTAATGCATGCATTTCAAGTCTCTCATTCTGGTTATGGTTCCCACTGTCATTGGTTATGAACCAGCCTTAAATCTGCTGACATGAGGCTGTTGCTTTTAAGTGCATTTAAATCCATTGGTTTGGGTTGGGTATGAGTCTGCAACCTTGGGATCAGAAGACCTGTGCCTGACCAGTTGAGCCACCCAGATTGACTATCTACATCTATGACTACATGTGTGAGCAAGAGAAAAATTAATCTTATATGGTGCAAAAAACGTTAAGGTCATAGACCATTATGTTATTAGCTAATGCTGGATTTCTGAAAATGAAGTCATTAATCCTATTCTCTCCAATAGTTTTCACTGATGGATGAGGTGCTAGAAGTGGCCGGGCATATTTGAAGGTGATCTTGATCCATTTCCTCTTGCAGATCACATAGAGGACAGAGTGGTGAAGAACATATCCCAATTCTGTTTAATGTTTTGCCAGACAATAATGTCCTGTAATCAACCTGAAGATTGCAACTGCCATTTTCCGAGGATACTCATGAATTACTTAACACCATTATTAACACCAGTATCAGTGGGGGATTTGTTCTTCCTAGTTGCAAAAGTGAACACTGAAGTTTGTACAGAGTAATTGAATTTCCTATCCAGATTCTCTGCAACTGTCAGTAGCTCTCATCATGTTCTACAATAATTCTATTTGGGCTTGAACATGGTTCTATTGAAGTAGGTCAATGTTCTCTGCTCTCTATCCTACTTTTACGACAGGATACTCCCTGATGAGCATCTCATTGGTATCTGTGTCTACAATGAACTTTTTACCAGGAATAGGGATCCTAGAACCAGGGCTGTCCAAAGGGTATTCTTCAGTTCTGCAAAGCCACCTTAGCTTGGTCAGTCCATTGGAAGACTTGTTATTCCTTGGTTATTTGAGTCAATGTTGACAATGTTAGCATACCCAACAATGAATTTTTGACAATACTGTAGAGACTCAGGCACTGCATAGTTCTTATTATGCCAACAAACTTACTGTTGGTGTTTTTAAACACACAAGCAGTGTGTGGGCAATGTTTGAGAGGTAGAGCTGGAACTTAAAAATTCAATGCCACAGCTGGAATTTGAACCACAAACCCTCCGCTTACCAGGTGGGTGCTCTAACCATTAAGTTACTGTGCATAGTTCCTGTTTATTGTTCAGCCTGTGTCACTCCTTCATGGCCTGCAGCTTCTTGGGATTTGCAGTCATTTCACCAGGGCTTATATGTACATAAGGTAGTCCACTTCTTTGGATTTAGCTTGATGTTAGCTTGATGAAGCTTTCTCAACACAGAGAAGGCAAACATCATTGATGAAGCCACCCATTATAGACTCCACGAGTCTCTGGAACATTGTTGGGGCACTGCAAACTTTAAAATACTTGAGAGGTAGAACTGGAACTTAAAATTTCAATGCCACAGCTGGGATTTGAGCCACAGAACCTCCGCTTAATAAGCAGGTGCTCTAACCATTAACCTACTGTGACAAACATTGCCCTCACATGGCTTGTGTGTTTAAAAACACCAACAGTAAGTTTGTTGGCTTAAATAAATAATTTAAAATACATTTTTATGAAATGCCACCTGTTTGTATACCTACTTCATGTCCAGGGTGGAAATCCACTAAGAACTGTCGCAGTGTCAAGGGCATCATCAATCCGTTGCAGCAGAGAGCAGTCTTTCTATACTGGTTTCATCTAAAGGATTGGTCCTAATGTAAACAATGCCTAAACATGTACCCCTCTGCTTTCTCACTCTGGCTGGAGCAGTATTGGGACTACTTTCATAACTACATGGAGCCTGGAGCTATCATCGCCTGCCTTTGACCCACCAACCTCTGCACAATACTTTTAAAAGTGCTAGTCATTATTTAACAATTGCGTAGAGCACTCTGAACTACAAACATAAATAACAAATATATTGTCACAATCAACAATGGTGTTCTTACCATTTCTTTTCCAGAACTCGAAACCAATGTCAAATAACAGCTTGTAAGAAGTTTGCTTGAATGTACGAAGGTCAGGGTCAATGTAGACAAATGCAAGCACTTTCTTGATTGTAGTGGCTTGTTTATGAGCAGAAATTATGAACTTTTCGATGCACTGCACTCGTAACAAATTTGTCACACTGAACTTTGAGCACTGGCTTTTTATGTTTTCTTGGTTTTCCAGGCTTAGTTAACTTGTCTGTTTTTAACCTTTCACTGCACGTGGAATTTATACTTAATGCAGACACACCTGCAAAGTCTGCTGTCAGGTTAAAAACATCCTTAATAGTCAAATTAGGTATTCCTCAAATACTTAGTGAAACACATTCAGAATTATAACTTTCTCATCACTCATTAGAGGCTTCCCCCTGCGATATTTTACAAACTGCACTTGTTCAGTCATGATGGTTCACTTCCTGCTTCCACAGCTAACCAGTAGAAAGCAGTCTACACATGCTCATCGCGCATTTTCTGATTAAGTGTAATTACTTGAGATTCAGTTTGCTACGGTTCTACATACTATAGTAACACATTAAACATACCATTTTTACATTATGCAGAGAAGATGCTGTAGTGTTTGTTAGTATTGAGTGAACTACTTTGTAACTGATGTACCTTATAATACATGGCATCAGCCAATGAACATACTTTGATTCATGTTTGTAGGTGTTTCTGTTTACATAAGGACCAATACTTTCATGAAACCAGTATAGTCACATCATTGTACTTCCAGTAATTAAAGCATAGTTCTCCACCAGCAAGGACAATTCTCTATTTTCTTCTGGTTTGCATGCTGGACACAGCCGGTTGATTGATTGAGCACTGACAATGTGGATGCTATGCAGCACTATCCATACTGCCATAACTATCCTCTAATAGACTGAAGATCTCTGGAATTTGGCAGCGAGGTTAAGGATCTGGTTCTTCTTCCTCCTCGACGTCATCCTGACTTAAGAACTTTGTTTTGTACACAAAGTGAGCATGTAACTTGGAGCCCTGGTTTGTGTCCTGTTTCTTGCCTATCCATGAGAAATATGAATTATGTTACAGCACTCCAGAATGGTAGAATATTATCTAGTACATATTCCTTTAGATCTTAGAACTGTAATGGACAACACCACTGGCATAAAAATGAGAGCACCTTTAGTCCATGTTGGTGGATTCTTCCTTCACCCTAGATTACATTCCTCATTAAGGCTCTCTTTCAGCCTGTACCATCACTACTGTTTTGCTCCGTGCCAGAACTGCTTTTCTCTGCGGTAAGGGCTAGAAGCAAGTTCAACATTTCTATTATCACAATCATTATATTCTTGTTGCAGACCTTCATTTGGTAGTCATCTATGGAGAATTCAAAATAAATGGGAAAAGCAAAAAGACATTCTTGCAGGAATGTATAAAATGTTTTTCTCAAAATCTTATATTATTCTTTCTGGAAGTATTAGGTATGTTAAATACGAGTCTGTGAGCTGCTGGTGCAGTTTTTATAATTATGCTTCGTTGTGACTTAGGGCGATGAGGTTCTTACTTCTCTCAGGGCGTGGTAACGGATGGAATGAAAAATCACACGATGTTTCTTCATCACAATGTATTATTTTATTAACACTTTTTCTATATTTTACATTAAAATAAATCCTCCTAGCACAGTTTTAAATGATTTAAAACCTTTCCACTTTTTCATTTAGTGGAACTAATGCTTGATGAAAGTCTGTTAAAAGTTCTACAATGCTCACACATTACATCAACATGTCCTTACACTTAGAATATACACACGCTAGTGGGAAGATTATGGCGTCACCTCATGTGACACCGCCTTTTTCGTATACATCCGCGTATGCGTCCATCAAATAGTTCTTTCTTGTTACTACTACTGGACATAGCAGCATCCAATGGTTTCAATCCGGCAATGATAAATAAAATGCTAAAACATGGCACTAAACTGAAAGAAATAGCCCAAACAACTACCCTGCAGACAATCAAGGACACAAAATGGAAATACAAAAGGTTCACTTTTCATCCATGGGCTTTTAAAAAATTTGATAAAATTTTCAATAAGGTGGACATCAGATTAGCTCCCCAAAACAGATACAGCCTAAACAATTTACTAAACAAACCTCTCAAGAATACAATCCCAGACACACAAAAATCAGGAATTTACCAAATTAATTGTGAAGATTGTAATAAATTCTACATAGGCAAAACCAAGAGAAAATTAATCACTAGATTAAAGGAACATCAGAGAAACATTAAATTTAAACAAACAGACAAATCTGCTGTATCACACCATTTTTGGACAGAAAACCACAACATCGGTCAATCCATAAATCTGTTAAAACCAGTTTCTTCACCACTAGAACTCTCCATCTGGGAAAAAATATACATCACCAAAAACGCAGACGACATTATAAATTTTGACATCCCGCCAACAAACCATCTGATGGAGCTTTGCCTCTCTACCGATAGACGGCAGCAAGATGCAACCCTAGTAGATGTAGGATCCAACTTCAAACCTCAGTCACCATCTGCAGAAGATGAGAGAGACATCTCTCGAAAACGTTCCAGTTTTTAATAAACAAGTGAGTGAAGTAATTGTAAAAATTAGTGTGACTCTTCTTATTTCAACATAATTAAATCGTATCCGAGCTTTTATATTAAACATTGTTTTTAAATACATTGAATAGATCAGGCCAATCAATATGAGTTGATTGTTCTAACACACACAAACATTGAAAGGTAGAATCAAGATTTTTCAGTTCTGATTTACTTTTCATTGCTTTTAAACTTTTTTTAAAATAAAAACAATTACAATTGCAACTTTACTTGTCTGTGCAATCTTTTTGATGACAACATTTTATTCCATTTTGCAATGTAAAATTTCACATTTTGTTGAGTTTACCTTTTATTAAACATATTGCGGAAGAAGAAAACCCTTTACACTACTCAATTAAAGTATTTAAAATTCACTTTCATGTATGTTTAAAAATACTTACCTCAGAACACTTGCATGCTTTTGTAAATATTTTAGAGCTCTTTGAGCATCATAGGAGATGAAGCTTTGCAATAGTGCCACAAAGCGATTCAAAAGTGAAATCAAATCTTTCATATGACCATGACTCTGCAATAAAAGAAACAAAGAACGTATATTTAAATTCAACTGATAGTGTTTTTGGACTTTGAGACAGTGATGTGCATTAACATTTTTTAAAAACAAATGATGTGGTGACAAAAACTGACTCAATAACAAATAAAAGAAACTGTATACCTTTTGAACTAATAATGATATAAAATATGTGATGTCATTACTACATATAACTGTAGCCATTTTAATTTTACTGCACTTCAAAGCCATTTGAAAACAAAGTGTAGTCTGGGGTGGGGAAATTTTAAGAGTATTTGTGTTACACCATTGGAAGATGCTAACAAATCAAATCTGGCACATACATGCCTACCTATGTAAACATCGAGAATTCAAGAACTGCTGTAATCAGAGCACTAAAACTTTGTTGCCATGGTTTTCAGTGCTACTGAACATATCCTGTGCCAGGGTTCACAGAATATTGACATAGACTTGGGCTTTCACCCATATAAGCTACTGATTGCCCATGAATCAAAATCTATGGACAGAATTGATTGGATTGAATTTTGTTTTTAACCAAAGCTGATGAAGATATGCAATTTCTAAGCAAACTATGGATGTCTGCCAAAGCTTATTTCCATCTAAGCATTTTGTAAATAAACATCTTTGCTACCATTGCCCATAAAATCCTCAATAACTACACGAGAGACCTTTACGCAGTCAAAAGGTAACAGTATGATGTGAAATCTCTTCACAATGCACTACTGGCCCTATATTAGCCTCACAGCTGTTCCTTAACGGAACCAAAAAGATGGTAGTCGCAGGGTACCAAGTTGGGATTATAGGGGGATGTGGAATAATTTCCCACCCAGATGTTCTAATCTCTATTATGATGCAGGCAGTGTGAAGACCTGCATTATCCTGTTGCAGGATGATCTTTTCCAGGGTGCTTGCATGAAGAAGACGTTACGCATAACCTTCTCAGCAGACGGCACAGTCTTCGCTTTCATCCTCAATGGCAAATTCCAATGGTCCATTCCATACTCTGATGTTTTGCTTAAGGCTTGTAATGATGGAACTAGCCCTCATCTGTCACAATATTCATAAAAAAATTATAAACTACATTTTAAAATCTCTGAAGAAGGTTTTGGCTGATGGTTCTTCTCTGAAGCTTGTGATCTGGTCAATCAACATGGGACCCAGCAGGCACACACTTTTCAATAATCTAAGCTTTCTATCATTTCTTGCACAACACTATGTTCTACTGCAAGATGTGCAGAGATTTCATCCACATTGATATGGCTAACTGCTCTAATGATCTCATCACTCTTTCATTGTTGCGATCTGTGGAGGCAGTGGGCCAGCAACTGCTATAAGGCTCATCTTGAATACCTACTCGTTTTCCCAACTTTGAAATGCTTCACCCATCTCCTAACACTGCTAGCACCCATGCAGATATCTCCTTAGGCAGGCTGAAGCCTGAAGTGAATTTCAGCTCATCTGTGCTTCCTGCAACATCTTGGAGGAGAAACAGAGCTATTTGATGACCTCATCAGCCAGCCATATATGCCGTACTCCAGCAAGCAGTAGTGGTTGACCAACAAGGCCATAGCCAATGCCCTCAGGCAGACTAAAAGGCCCATTCTTTGGGTGTCCGGTCCTCTGTTGGTTCAGCTTCTTAGAACCCACTGCTGCAGGTAAGAGGACAGCCGAGTATCTTGTATGCGCTGCACCTTTGAGTGCAGGGCATGATGCCCAACCCTGAGACTCCCCCCCCCTCAAACCCAACCGTCCTAAGAACCGCCCAGACCTATTGATAGGATACAGCAATGTGGAGCACCAGCACTGGTGCTACCATCCAACCAGCTGTGAGCTCAGCTCCGGAGGATAACACCTGGCATTGCCATCAGGGTAGAAAGGGAAATGCCAAATGTTTGACCACAGCCGAACAAACCACCAATCAAAGCATTTCCTGTGAATGTTTTCCATGGGTAAGCCAAATTCCAGATTCTGAAGACTCTGGCCATTCCCGCATAAACACAGGCACAGTGTCTAGCACCACAGATGGATGAGGATGAGGCCAGCTCTTCCAACATCTCCATGGAGGTGGACGAAGCTGTTTTGGTAGGTAGTGAATTGCCGGAAGGAGTACTGGCCCAGCCAGGCATCACATTCTGCCTGTAATAGTGGACGATTTCTAGGGTATGGTGGACTTCCTAAAGGAGGTCATGCCTATGCTCTTGAGGTCATGCACTATGACCAGGAGGAAGAGCCGATATGTCTTCCAGCCAAGACATGTGGAGAATTACAAGTTTCTCTTAACAGCCCTTGAAAAGAAGAATCTCTCTCACTTCACCTTCCTTCTGCAACCCTCTGTAACTCTGGGTGAAGGTGGAGGTGGTGAGGAGCTCTTTTGGACCCCCTCAGTGCCACAGCAACTTGTGTTACCTCCGCTGTGATAAATACCAATCGAAGGAGATCTGTCCTAAATTGATCATGGACGAGCCCACCTGTGCAAATTGCAACATCAAGCATGTGGCCTGCTACAGTGGATGTTCCACAAGAAAGCGACTCGTCACCTCCAGGTGCTCACAGTCGACAGTTGACCCAGGTTAACTCCCATTAGTGGGGACCTGGGATGACCCTCCACCTCTAGTGCCCAGGGACAACACCAGGCACACCAGCAGGTCAACCCTCTCAGGGGATCCTATGCCCAGGCAAAACAGCACCCCCAACGGACCCTCAGACATCTCAAGCACAACATTCACTGCCAAAACAGCGCACACAACACCAGTCCCAGACCAAACCTCCCACCCAGTCAGTTCGTAGATCGCAGAGGGATAGGAAGACCCAGGAGCCCAAATTGGCACCCAGACAATCAGAGAGGAGTGGATCTCCCATCTCTTGACATCAACAGGGAGAAGATAGGGATTAGGCCATTCCACCAGTATCCCTGCCACCCACAACTCTCACTGCCCCAACCCCTGGCTTTGACTTTGCCGACCTGTTGAGATGGGTGCAGCAACTGCTGCAGTCTCATGGGGAGCGCATCTGCGACTTGATTACTATGGAGGCACTCGTCCTCCTGACCTCTCTCTTCCCGGGTACCCAAGGTGGCCAATCAATCTAGGTCATGTACCTCATTTTGGTTCGCATTCTGGAATGTATGGTTGCCCTAGGAGCAGAAGGGCGGTATTCACAGGGCAGAATGTGGTCCGTCGCCCAATCCAACTCCCGCCTCTTCAAACCTTAGGGGCCACGGCAGTCACTTTGGACCTTGACAGCACATAGATTTTGGTAGCCTCTGTGTACCACCTCCCAGTATACATTTGTACTGAGATACCCCAAAAAACAACCCACTATGGTGCAGTCTGGTTATATTTGGTGATATTCCATCCGTTAGGTTGCATTAGTGCCACCAACTGTATGTAACATATAACCCTGGAAAAGCTACGCCATTGCTGATGTTATTGCATCTGTCATGTTGCCACAGAAGCCCTTGTTTATGAACACATTGCAGAGAGGCCAACGGATAGATTTTAAAACAAGATTATGTTTACACATCATACTAATTAAGTAACCAATCTGTGGACGTACTACTCATATTTGTTTGATTTTGTCTTGAATTTTTTTACAGCAGTATATGCAGTTATAGATACTGTTATTTTTGTGTTCGCTATACAGTAGTGCATTAAATATATATTATGAAGTTATTTTATGCAAAAGTGTTATTGCAGAACAAGATTTGCCAAAGGTGAGTATGGTTCCTTATTGTGTGGAAATGATGTTCAAGCATTATTGTTGTTTGAAAGTGTGATACTTTAACCCTGTGATAGTTGAGGTTAAAAATGCCTTTATTATGTGCATTGGCAGGACTCCGTTTTGAGATACTTTTGTCTGCTGTTTAGTGTGATGTCAGCAATATTGAACTCTTGGGAACTGCTGATAAACTGTGTCCACTATACCCAATGAGTACCTCTCCATTCTGGCCCTACATCCCAGTGCCATCTTGGCTGGTGACTTCTTTGCCAAGCAGGCATTGTGGTCGACGGGCAGATGCCTGAGGCAATGCAATCATTTGCCTCATTGGCGTGAACCCTGAACTTCAAATGCAAGGCCCGTGGCAATCCACACACCATCCACGAGGTTGAGGACTGCCTTCAGCCATTAACTTTGTGATGGAAAGGCATATGCAACTGCCTCTGTCCTTTACCTCCATATAGATACGAACTGCCCATAACCTAATAGTCCATGCCCCAGCAACCCTACATCCAGATGTCCTCCCATTAGACCTAACCCTACTCATCCGCTGCTCTTGGGCAGCACAGAGACTTTACCAGTGGCATCGCATGTCCTACAACAGAGCTCTCTTGCGGCACTTGCGCCGACATGTCTGGGTCTGCCTACATGAGCACCAAGTGCAAATGTGGGAGGACAAGATGGCCAGCCTGGGCATCGAGAGTGGGGATGTGTGGAAGATCACAAAAAGCGTTTGCAACCATCGAGGTCATTACACCTCTCCTCTCCAGGCACCCGAGGCTGGCCTATGAACCCTAAGCCAAAGCAAATGTGTTTGCCAACTACCTGGAACATACCATGTGTCCAAGAAACAACTCCCCAGGGCAACCTATTCTCAGAATGTGTCTGTCGATACTTTTGATGCCCCTGGAGGACATGGAATGACTCTCAGTAATTTGCCCAAGAGAACTCCATGGCGTACTCCAGTACCTCAAACTCATAAAGGTGGCAGGACTGGATGGGCTGACCCCTCTCATGCTTCACCACCTTTACTTCAATGCCGTGACCTTTCCATCTAGGGTGTTCAACATGTTCAATGCCCTGGGCAACTTCCCACAAGAGTGAAGAGAAGCGTGGTCGATTTGCATCTTGAAGCCCAAAAAAGACCCGGTACACACCTCCAACTACCATTAGTCTCCTATCAATGCCTCAGCAGCTGCTATGTGTGGTGAAGGCTGCTATCCTAGGTTTCCAGAAACATGCCTTCACTGCTGCAGTGTCTCTGCACGTTGAAAAGGGCTTCTCAATGACCTGGCACATGGGGTTCCTGTTTAAATTTATCCAACTAGGACTACCTACACCAGTTATCAACATCCTACACAGCTTCCTCAGACGCTGCACATTTAGTCACAGTCGCAGGGAGAACATCTACACTCAGACCAATAGAGGTGGAGTCCCCATAGGCTCTGTGCTATCCCCCACGCTACTCAGTGTCTATGTGGCAGACTTTCCAATGCAATTGCAGGTCAATATAACTCAATATGCTGATGACATGTTGCTGTTCTTCACCAACAAACACATCCTCAGAGCCTTCTACCCCACACAGCAACACCTCCGCCTCATCTAAGAGTGGTGCTGGCGTTGGTGAATGGTTGTTAATGTGGACAAGAGACACACCATCCTCTTAACGAGGTGCCACGCCCCTGCAGACTGCCCCATGTTTCAACTTTGAGGTCAAAGGATCGAATGGAGGAATTCCATTACCTACTTGGAGTTAAGCTTGACTAGGGTCTAACTTTCTGCGAATACATCAGAGGCCTCTTTGCAATCACTCAGGGGGCTATTGCCTCACTGTACCCTATGCTGAGGTCCAAGAAGCCTGTTCACCTAAAGCTACACCTTTATCAGACTCTTGTAATCCCCTATGTTAAAGTCTGGAGCATGGCCGCAGGCAGCTGGATCCTATGGCTTCAAAGGGCACAGAACAGAGGACATTGGTCCATCTTTTCTGCCCGCCTACCTTTTCCTCTGAGACTACTTCATGAAGCATCATCTTTTCCATACATGGAGGATGAAATTAGACACCAGGCAGCAAAATTCCATGCCAATTTGCCAATACATCAAAGCGCCTGATTAGGTCTCTTGGGGACTATGATCCAAGAACACACCACTTTAGGTCATATGGGTTCACCACATGGCTTGCAGGAATACCAGATAACCCAGGAGCAAATCCACCAGCAGCTGAAGCTGAACTCCAAATATAGTCCCACTCAAGAGCTGTTTGGCTCTCAAAATTTCTTCCCAACCAAAATTCAGAATTCAAAATAACCTTTACAAACTATCATTAAAACTTTCATTTCTATTCCACCAGGATGCAGAACTTGCTGTATCCTGAAAGACAACCGTCAAGGGGCAACAAGCTTCCTTCTAAAACAATAACCATCCAAAATTTAAAAACATGCCACCCTTAAAATTCCTTTCCCAATACATATTCCTATTTGTGGTTAAAACCTATTGAGGGTAGGTATGTAGCAAAATACTTCAGGCTGAATCTCAGCCTGCCAGCAGCTCATGATCATGGTGAATTTCAGCAACAGCTTTTTCCCCTTTTTTAACAAGGGATTCAATTACAGTGAACTGTTGAAGCAAAACATTAATACCCACCATTTTGGAAATACTGCCCGTGGCCATGTGAAATAAGCTAATGGTGTCACAATATGGCAACATGTAGTGTAAAGTCCATAGATTACAATCCTGCTGTTCTTTTTGTTATACTGTTGGATTTTGAATTATAACAATGGGTTGCTCATGACCTTCAGTATGACCCTCATACTTTAGCACTTTTGAGTTATCAGACACATCTGTTTGATAAACAAAGATATGAATGAGATGGCAGTAATATATTTTGACTTGTGACAAGAGAGGTCATCACCATTCAGGGACGAGAGATACAAGGAAGGATAAGGGAAGAAAAGAAATCACATCATTACGCAATGCGAGGCTGGTCCTTTAGAAAAATAAGACTATAGCTTAGAAATTAGAATAAGGAGACCAGAAATTTTCAATGTAGTTCATTAATTCCTTTTATAGGCTGTACTGATCTCAATAATATTTAAAGGAGATTCTTTCTTGTCTACAATTAATTTATTCTTACGGAAATTCCTTAAAATAAATTAAATAAGCAAATGTGAAAAACATACCTTAAAAAGAGAGAAATATGAATCAAGTGTATCTTCCAGACCCGGAGAATACTCCTGCAAGAAGATATGTGGTTGGAGCAGTTCTAGTATTCCAACAACCTGCTGGAAAAGATTCAGATGATTCCGAAGTCGAAATACTATAAATTCCAGATGCACTCTGCCCCTAAGTGCTGCTGCTAGCATTGGTAGCTGCCTACAAACACCAAAGAATATGTTGGTATAGGCTTATATAGTGACAAAGCAGGAAATGTAATTATCATCTCTTATAGTGTAGAATTTGGCTGCGCCATGGCCAAGCGGTTTGACTGCTTGACTCTCAGCAAAGTGACCCAGGTTCGATCACAGACATCCGCAAGTAGGATGTGTGGTGGACACACTGGCATAGGGACAGGTTTTCTCTGGGTTCTCCAGTTTTCCTGTCATCATCCACCATTTGCTCCATCATCACCTTTCTTACCATCTTTTGCCATTATTTCATATCCACTTCCTTGCTCTCACACCAGGATTCAGGCTGGTCACCCATCCTGGTTCCTCTGTATGATCAACTCCAGTTACAAAGACTGCATATACTGGCCGGGAGGGCTCAGAGCACTGACAGCATCCCATTCTTCACCACTGGACCCCACTCATGACATTATAGTGGGCAGAGGTGGGGAATCAAGCAACCGGATAGTAGGCCAAGGCTACACTCAAAAGGCTGCGGTATCACAGGACAGACAGGGTAGATTTTGGGATATTTTGTTACCCTTTCAATCAATATTTCTTTATGAAACTATTAATTCTGAACCAACCAATAAACATATACACTAATAGAATAAAAAAAATCTTGTGTGTTGCACTCACATGACTTTCTCTACTCTTGTACTAATCATTTTTATAAACTCTTATTCCTATATAGTCTTCGTGTTAGCGAGATAAACATTGGTACAAATTATCTTATTATTTATTTTCTTGTAGGTGCAAGGGAGATATTAGAATACAGTAGGCTTTGAGTGATAGTCAAATCTTTTAAAGCTTTGAGATCCCATTCTTTTTGCACGCTTAATATTGGTGCGGTTTTTATAATTATGCTTCGTTGGGTCTTTGAGCTATTGAGATCTTTGTGATCTCAGGGCGTGGTAACGGATGGAATGAAAAATCACACGATGTTTCTTCACCACAATGTATTATTTTATTAACACTTTTTCGATATTTTACATTAAATAATTCCTCTTAGCACCGTTCTAAATGATTTAAATCTTTTCACTTTTTTATTTAAAGTGGAACAAAAGTTTGATGAAATTCTGGTAAATGTTTTACGATGTTCACACTACCTAAATATGTCTTTCACCTTGAATACACACACGCTAATGGGAAGATTATGGCGTCACCTCACGTGACACCGCCTTTTTCGTATACATCCGCGTATGCGTCCATCAAATAGTTCTTTCTTGTTAGGGAAGCGATCCCTAACCATCCTCCCTTACTTTTATTATGGAACACATATAATTCTAATATTGATACATATATATTAAAATCAAATATGGAAATATTTATGACGTCTTTAAACTAACTTAGTTGTTCGTAACAATGAACATTTGCAACACGTTTTCGTCATTTAACCAACTCATACCAACATCAAAAAACAAATTACACTTTTAACAAATATTCACATAAATGATTTTCTTTTGGGGTCTTCTAATATTCTGTCTCAATATATAAAAAAATGTACACGATGTTCCATTTCACAAAAGTGAAACTGACACAAATAACAAGGAATATCTCTGAAATGGTTCACTCTTCAAAAAATTTATTGAGACATAAATTGTGTGTTTTAGCAAGACCTACATTTTTTGTATTTTCTCAGGGGTCTCCATCTAGGGGATATGTGAATGGCGACCACAAGGTACCCAAGCTGAGCAGAACATTACTTCCACTTACTGGTGTTTTGCTCCTGTAACTTTTCTATCTGACCTTACCTTGGTCATCTCTTGTTCTCTTCCGACCCCAATGCTATTAGGGTTCCTGAGGGCTAGGGAGTCTTTATTTTTCCAACCTCTCCATATTTCTCTCTAAACTCTTACCCCTAACATGCTGACCTGTCATGGCATGTATATGTCCTCTGATTGGTAAACAGAGGATATGGTCGGTGAATTTATTTTGATAAATCTCCCGGTCAGGTCGGTGAGACCCGTAAACCAACGACAGGTGTGGTCCTCCAGACATTCTGGGGGTTGTGAGAGTGATGTGACCGCCAAAACATAAAAGTATGGTGCTCTCTAAAAAACTATTACTGCTATTGCTCTCTTCAATATTTATAATATTGATTAATGACTTCATTGTCAGAAATCCAGCATTAGCTAACAACAACATTTTTTGTATAGTAAGATTTTGTCTATCTCTTACCATTTACGAGTTATTCAAAAGTCATCCAGAGTAAACAGAACTACATGGGCTATAGCCAGGAAATTCAAAATATACATTTCATTTGTCATCAAAATATCTGAAACATATGGCATTTTAATCAAAATCGTTACGAGCCATGTTCAAGAAAAACAAAATTTTCGAAAAATTTTCTGTCTAAAGGGTAGTTTAGGGTGGGGCTATTTTCTTCAAGATCTTTGTGTCGCATACTCGAAAGACATTAAACTTAAATACCAACTTTGGTTTTCAACCGACTTTTCATTTTTAAGTTATGCTGTTCACAGACTGACACCCACCCGCACACCCACCCACCCACCCCCACACACACAGAGAGACCTTTTTCTAAAAATGCTTTTTTTTGGATTCAGGGGGTCTCAAAACATATATTTCTGGTGAAATCTCGACTTCAAATTTTTGGGTGGAATACAATACTTCCTCTACTTACCAGCAGAGAAAGTAAAAAAGGAACTGAAATTTCACATCTATAAGAACGCCCTTTGGCTTCAGGAAAAATAAATGAATTGTCGCATGCCATAAAATGCTGTTTTTGTACTGGTAATTTAAAGCACTGTCAGGTTACATTGCTTCACCAAAGTGTTATATGACTATGAATCTTGCTTTATAGATTTATTTGCTCACTGTTACTGGCTTCGATTTATACTTATTAAAACTAATTATCTTATAATTTTTTAGGATGATTTCTCTTAAAAAAGAGATCAGGTATGTAACAACATGTGTACAAAAAGCCCAGAATAGTTCAATTATTAGTAAGAGTGTTATTGAAACTTACAGTTCTCACTATTGTATTTTTTGTTATGCTTATGTCATAATTTTTTCTAGCTTCTTTTTATGATTACCTTGGAATACAATATGATATGACAACACAGAGGTGGTTTCTGCTATGAATTTTTATTATAAAGGCTTCATTAAGAGGTTTTAGATATATATAGCGTATTTCATTGTATAGTCAATGCCATCGTATAAAAGTCGAACCTTGACTTATAGAAAATCAGGGCTTAAATGTTTCACTGCATCATTGTCACAATATTCCAGCTATTCACTATAAAGAAATATTGAGAAATAATGTGCCTGCAGTGCAACCTGTTAGGTTTATGGGAGAGAATACAGGGTATGCAGCATATTATATATTTCTCATTGTTGTTGTTGTTCACCAATAGCACTGGGGATTATTTGATCTGCATCATTTTCCCCCTGGCTTCCCAATATGAAGTCTGCATCTTGTCACTTTTAAGACCTTTGCATTTGACGAGATACTATACACAGGCATATTTCTCATTGTCAAAGCCATCAGTTTGCTGGCTGCCAGGATGATGGCTAGCCCACCAATGAATCTGATTGGTTCAAGTACCTAAAGTGCAGGATCGTATACAGCTGTTTGTTTCTATACTTATTCTAATGAGTACTTATTTTGTAATTTTGTATGGAGAAATACAAACTTTACAGCAGGTTTTAAAGTAAAGTGATTGCTGCAGAATCAATCAATTTCTAATCAGAAGCTGCAGAAAGAGAGTTAGCCCAATTATCAACTTGTTCCATATAATATGTTGTTGTTAGCTAATGCTGGATTTCTGATTCCTGTTAAAAAGTACACGCAATTCAACAGTACTGAAAATGCTTTTGTAAATAATAGATGAATCTTAATTCTATAAATCCAAAGTCCTGTTATTCATTTTTTAATTATCTTCTATGCTTACTGAAACGGCTGCTTATTTTACGATGTCAGCATCATTCTTGTTTCTCTTCTCCTTTCTTTTCAATTACGAAAAGCATAACGCAGCAGTACTCCAATATGCTCAGACTTGCTTTTACTCCCATAACTGGATACTAGTCATTGAAAGTTAACATGGCCAATCTTAAATAATTTGTTCACTGCATAATGGTTGCACTCAGATAATACTTGACCATATTTTTACTTTAAGAAGAAAGCATAAAATATGCAACAATTATACAATGAAATAGTTATTTTATTATGTCCCAATATTGTACTTATCCTAATCCATCTTAACTACTTTACTTCACAGAATTTGTTGTTGTTATTGTTAGCTAATGCTGGATTTCTGATAGTAAAGTTATTAATCCTCTTGCTCTCCAATATTTTTCACTGATGGATGAGGTGCTAGAAGTGTCATATTTGAAGGTGGTCTCAGTCCACTTCCTCTTGCAGATCACATAGAGGACAGAATGGTGAAGAATATATCCCAACTCTGTTTAAATGTTTTGCCAGACAATTATGTCCTGTAATCAATCTGAAGGTTGCAACAGCCGTTTTTCGAGGATACTCAGGAATTACTGTTTGAATGTTTGGTAGTTCTATTCTTTTACTTTTTAATTTTTCATAGTAATATTTTGCAATAATATTTTTGAATTCAGAGTTGACTAATCTTTTAGCTGCATAAAATAGTAGATTAACTATAAATTTCTGTACACTGCTGGTCCCTTTTTTTGCAAGAAAATCAGCTTTCTCATTACCACTCAGTCCACAGTGAGCTGGTATCCAGTGGAAGATATGGCACACGAGAAATTTTACACATACACTAAAGATTCAGGAGAGCTTTCTTTCCAAAATTCAAGACATCAAGAACAATGTATACCTTCCTAATTTAAAGGAAAACTTCATATCTAAAGTCAATCCGACACAAACATTAGACATCACATATTATTTACACATGACAGAAGCAGTTAAGAAATGTGATACTCCAACTAGTGTTCTAAAATTATTGGCATATGAGACAATCCATACTAGATTTCCAGAACACGAATGGCTCCATATTTATACTGATGGATCATTGATATCAAACCGAAATGGAGCAGGGGCTGGAGTCACTGGTCACCTCTTTTCCTATTACAAATCTTTAAGTTATGGAACTACAAACTTTGATGGAGAAATTGAAGCAATTCGAATGGCGCTACAAAATCTTTTGTATAGAATTTCACATTTTCATCAAGCAGTTATTCTCTCAGATTCCAGGGCAGCAATTATAGCAATTACTTCCAAGTTGTCACCAAAAAACCAAACAATTATAGAATGTTGGAAAATCCTTACCTATCTAACAACACTTCAAAAACACCTAACCTTCCAATGGATACCAGCTAACTGTGGACTGAGTGGTAATGAGAAAGCTGATTTTCTTGCAAAAAAGGGTACCGGCAGTGTACAGAAATCTATAATTAATCTACCATTTTATGCAGCTAAAAGATTAGTCAACTTTGAATGCAAAAAAATTATTGCAAAATATTACTATGAAAAATCAAAGAATAAGAGATGGGAACTACCAAACATTCAAACAGAGTATCCTCAAAAAACGGCAGTTGCAACCTTCAGGTTGATTACAGGACATGATTGTCTGGCAAAACATTTAAACAGAACTGGGAGGTATTCTTGACCACTCTGTTCTCTATGTGATCTGCAAGAGGTAATGGACCGAGACCACCTTCAAATATGCCCGGCGATTTCTAACACCCCATCCATCAATGAAAAATATTGGAGAGCAAGAGGATTAAAGACTTCATTGTCAGAAATCCAGCATTAGCTAACAACATATTCTTCTTGATGCCTTGAATTTTGGAAAGAAAGCTTTCCTGAGTCTTCAGTGTATGTGTAAAATTTCTCTTGTTCCATGTATTGAATGGGAGTCTGATCAACTTTACGTGTTGAATAAGAGCTGCTTTTTACTTTCTCTACTGGTAAGTAGGGGAAGTATTGTATTCAACCAAAAATTCAATGTCGAGATTTCACTGGAAATATATGTTTTGAGGCCCCCTGAATCCAAAAAAACCATTTTTAGAAAAAGGTCCGTGTGTGTGTCTGTGTGTCAGTCTGTGGACAGCATAACTCAAAAACGAAAAATCGGTTAAAAACCAAAGTTGGTATTTAAGTTTAATGTCTTTCAAGGATGCAACACAAAGATTTTGAAGAAAATAGCCCGACCCTATACTACCCTTTACATAGAAAATTTTTCGAAAATTTTGATTTTCTTGAAAATGGCTCCAACGATTTTGATTAAAATGTCACATGTTTGAGATATTTTTATGACAAATGAAATGCATATCTTGAATTTTCTGGCTATAGCCCCTGTAGTCGTATTTACTCTGGACGACTTTTGCACAACTGGTAAGCCGTTAGAGATAGACCAAATCATACTATACAAAAAATGTAGAATTTGCTAAAATGCACAATTTATGTCCCTATAAATTTTCTTGCAGGATGAACCATTTCGGAGATATTCTTTGTTATGTGTGTGAGTTTCGGAAAACTAAAAACTTTCGTGAAATGGATCATCGTTCATTTTTTTATATGTTAAGTGTGCAAAGACAACAGAAGCTCAAAGCTTTAAAACATTTGACTATCGCACAAAGTCTACTGCATTCTAATATTCCCCTTGCACCTAAGATAAGTTGTACAAATGTTTATCTTAACTAACGTAAAGAAGATATATGAATAAGAGTTTGTAAGAATGGTTAGTACAAGAGTAGAGAAAGTCATGTGAGTGCAACACATCAGATTTTTCTATTTCATATTCATTGGGGTATTGGTTAGTTAGTATTTCCATAGCTGGTATTGGTGTGGTTTTGATAGCACCTGTAATTGGTCTCAGACTTTGGTTTTGAAAGATTTGAATTTTTTTTGTATTTGCTGTCACAAGAACTTCGCTGCAGTAAGTAAATAATGGCTTTATATATACACTGTATGTTGTGTTAAGAGTTGCTCTGGAACATCCACACTTCATTCCTGTTAGACGTTTTAACAGTTAAAGGTGCCTTTCTGCTCTTTGCATTACATTTTTTATTTGTTTGGTCCATGTAAGTTTGGTATCAAATGTAACTCCTTAATACTTTGCTTCCTTTGTTTCTGGTAACTGTTTACCCTCAAAATTTAGTTTTATTTTTAGTGGTTTTTTCTTAGTGAAAGGATTTGGTCATTTGTTAGATTTGCTTCTTGTATGAAAAATATATCTATGTTATAGTCAAATACAATTTTATTGAGTTCTATTCTTTGTGTTTGGGTGAGACCACCCACGTTCCATTGTAGAAGTCTGATGTTAGATCTTCTATTAATATAATGTTTTGGTTCTTGAGAAGTGGTCCCCGCCCACTTTATAGAATTTAAATTTTTGCTATGAATTTAAAATTTCTTTAAATAATAAAAAAAGACAGTGTAATATGGCCAACATGCATCAAGCATACAATTTTGTTAACCTGTTACTGTCAAATGTGTGATATAAACAGCTGTGTTTACACTGAAAGACAGTTGTCATTCAGTAAGCATTTCTGAATAAGAGTGGTTCACAGACACCTCCTCTGTCGTAATCCTAACAGGATTGTCAGATTACCATTTTGGATGTAGTATGTGTATGTATTCCATTTACTCTTTCCTGTTAAATAATGTGTTTCCTATATGGCCTGGTACAACAATTTTCCATTAATCAAAGTGAAATTTTGCAGATTTGAAATGTTGCCAAAGTTGAAGATAATAAATGGGGAAATTTTCATTTAGTGATGTTAAGTTTATGAATCAGTTCAAATCAGATTAAGGGTATATTGCATTGATTGACAACTTTTTCTTTAGTGAGGGCAAATAATGTTGGGCTCAACTGAGTCACATCAGACAGTGAACAGAAGTATGAAACAAATGTTCAAGTTCCACAGAATTATGAATTAAGAGAAGCCCCTCCAAAGTATATTCTGGTCATTTCCCCAATTGATTAGGCTGGATTATTAAGCAGGCACCAGCCTGAGACCAGAAGGGGTAGTAATGGTTTTAATTTTCAGAATTAATAGATTAACTTAGTATTATGCATGCATCCTACTAGAGATGTCAAAATGGACATGGAGTACAACTTCGTAGTCTATACAGGCAGCAGCATGAGCGAGCAAGGTGTGGGTTCAGGGGTATCTATATTTTCCAAACAATTCTGCTTACACAAACTTAAGTATAAGTTGGATTCCAATTGTTGAAATAATCAAGCTGAACAAATGGCCATCATTAAAGTGTTACACAAAATAAAAGAAATTGGAGATCTACAAGAATAAAAAGTCCAACAATTTACACAGACAATCAGATCATAGAGGAATTACAGATTATCGACTTTGTGTGGATTCAAGCACATACAGACCACCCTGGGAGCAAATTTCCTGACCAGTTCGCTACACAAGCTGCACAAGATAATAATCTTCAAGTCTGTTACAGCAATGTCCCAAACGGTCAAGTTAGATGACAAACTTGGACAAGTTATTGAAAATCCCAGGCAATATCCACCACATTCTCAATTGTCTATTTAAAGCATCCACCATTGAGAATGTGGTGGATATCATCAAGAAACAATTGTTTGGGATTTTCAAGGACTTACAGCATTAGTAAGATAAGTAAAGCTTTTAGTCTCTGAGTTTGTTTTTATTTTAGATTCTGTTGCTTCACTGTTAACAGCTTCAGTTTTTTCATTGAATTAAAGTGTCCAATATTCATTTCAATTAGCTTTTACCTTTATATTTCAGTATTATTTTTATATAATGTTATGGCCTATAAGATATTATGACCTATATCTAATATCGAATCTGGTATATTGGTTGTACAATAATTCAAAATTTATGGAGTTCACTAGTTTATAAAAGTCTTTTTTAAACATTTTGATTATTTCCTGCTTCTGCATTGGCCACTTCCCACCTCTAAGAGTTATACTTTATGCAAATGTTTCTCTTTCAGATTTAAGTCATGTATGGTCATAGAGAGTGTCCACAGTTTGTCCTCCAACATCGCAGGGGCATCTTGGGCTGTCTGCTATCTTAAATCTATGGTAGTAGGCTTTTAGCCTTCAATGTCCATTTAAGATGGCCATTATGTTGAAAGTCAGATTTATTGTATTTCTTTGTCTTCCTTTGACTGCAGGGAAAAACAATTTTGTTAGTTGTCCTTTTGTGGAGCTCTGCCACTCTCTTAACTTTACATACATACATACATTTATTTGCATTCCATAGATCCTACAATTTGCCTTGGCAACAAGATGTGGAACATGTCAATATGTTATACAACATTTACAATAAATAGAATTAATATTATAAACATAAAATGATCTAATGGTTACATTAGATGTTGTTAAATTCATTTATGGTATAGCATGAATGCTTAAGAAGATATTCCTTTAGCTTAATTTTGAATACCTTATCATTACAGGTCCTTAACTCATTAGGTAGCATATTAAATATTTTTATACATTGGTAATGCACTCCTTTTTGCACACATGTGAGGTTAGTTGATGGTATATGGAGTTCAGATCTAGATCTTGTATTGATATTGTGGATGTCAGAATTAGTAGTGAAGTAGTTTTTATTTTTTATGTAGAAGTTCATCAGTGAATATATGTATTCTCCGGTAAGGGTTAATATTTCTAGGTTTTTGAAAATGCTTCTACACAATGTTCTTGGATGAGAGTGTGATATAATTCTGATGGCCTTTTCAATTGTACACTTTATTTATTGGATTGTATCATGCATGTAGTATGGTATTTGTAATGCGTCATATGCTAATAAAGGATTTAAAAAAATGCATGAAAATACACACATAAAAGAAAAAAGAATGCTCTTGAAATGATCCAAATGATCCCAAATGTTGGCATTTGAATTGTCATACACCTGCAACACATTAACCTCTTGAGCGACAGCCATTTAAAAGCTCTGCAGGCCGAGAACGGATACCCAATATCCAGCGCAGGGCATTTAAATTGTTAAATGCACTAAAAGTGCTTCCTAAATACACAGCTGTATTTTGCGTAAATTTTAAGTTATTTTAATGAAACAAAAACTGGTATAAAACTCATTATATGCAGTATACATGTACATCATCAGCAATGTTGAGTTGCATTTACAAATTGTTGAAATGGCACTATTTATTTCACTGTGGTAAAAAGTTAACTTTGCTTTGTCGAACGCGCCTAATATAAGTTCTGTGAAAGAAACAGTAGTCGACCCATTGTATGTGTGGCCCTTGCATCAGCAAAACAAAGCTTAGTGTGAAATAAAGCACTAGTGTATGCGTGGTCTGTGAGTCATCAGAATAAAGCAGGTTTGCAATTTTTCCTTACACGTGTTTCGTAACTTGGATATAGCTTACAGGCTCCGTTTGTTTCTTTCTTGAAATGCATACGTATACTTTCCTGCTTGTAGCTGAAGTGAGAAGCTATTGAGTGTTACATCTCAGAGCTAAAACATGGCATGAACAAGCAGTGTTGCACAAAGGTTAGCGAGTGGTGGAAGTGTAAGGGCTTCTGAAATTACACACGATAATGTGGAGGACTTCTTGCTGTGTGACAGCGATTTGGATATTGATGGCGAATTTTCCGAATTTGAGGGGGTGTGGAGGATATAGGTACAAGTAGCAGTGAGGAAGAACGTGACCAACTTCCTTCAGGTGTTCGTGAAGAGTCAGCATTGTGGAGTGCTGAAAACAATTCCAATACAAACAGGCACATCTTCACGAGCACAGGGTCTGGTGTTCAATCCCAGGCTCAGCTGACTTCTGACAGCCAACCAATTGACATTTTTACAAAATTTTTTACTACCGACTTAGTGTCTCTCATTGTTTCAGAAACAAATGTATATGCAAGTAAGGTGAAGGAAGACCTGCTCTCTAAAGGTAAATTAGGGCCTAAGAGCAGAATTCAAAGGTGGACAGAAGTAACACTCAATGAGATTTACAGGCTAATTGGTCTAATTGTACTTATGGATGTTATTCGTAAACCTGCATTATACATGTATTGGTCCACAGATGACATGCTAGCTACTCCTTTTTTTGGAAAATGCATGTCAAATAACAGGTTTACTTCAATTTTGCGGTTCCTTCATTTCACCTGCACAGAGAATGTAAATGACAAACTCCACAAAATTAGGCCTGTTTTCGATTATATTATTTCAAAATTTAAAGAAAATTATGTGCCTGGTGAAAAGGTCACTGTTGATGAAAGCCTAATGCTTTGGAAGGGCCGCTTAGGTTGGAAGCAATACATCAAAACAAAAAGGGCTAGATTTGGCATAAAGAGTTTTGATGTTTGTGAAAGTAAAACGGGATATCTTTACAATAGCTGCATTTACACTGGTCAAGGGACTGACAATACTGGAGACAAAGATTTGGGCTTATCTGGCTCCATAGTAATGCACCTAATGGAACCTGTGCTTGATCAGGGTAGGACTGTGTACTTAGATAACTGGTACAGCTCTCATAAATTATTCATGGCCTTACACAAAAGAAAGACTAATGCAATTGGAACAGTACGTTCAAATCGTATTGGTTTGCCAAAAGATGTGAATACGAAGGCTCTAAGGAGAGGGGAAATGGAGGTGCGTCAGCTCCCACCTTTGACCTACCTTGCCTGGCAGGACAGGAGGGTAGTTACGGCATTATCCAATTGCAGCTCTAAGATTTTGATGATTGACACTGGAAAAACAGATGCCCATACCAAAATGTGCATTTTCAAGCCTGACGTTATCCAGGAATACAATATGCACATGGGCGGTGTCGATCTAGTAGATCAGGTATTGCAAGCATATCCCTCTTTACGAAAAACAGTGAAATGGTATAAAAAGGTATTTTTGCACCAGCTGGATATAACCATATACAATTGTTTGGTAATTTGGAGAGCTCTAAACCCACACAAGACAATGACCTACCTGGACTTTCGACTATCAATAGCTCGCAGCCTAATTGAACAATACCAGGTTGAGAGGCCTCTTCATACTGGGGGTAGAAAATCCAAAACCCCTGCACCCCTCAGACTTCAAGGAAAACATTATCCTAAAAGGATACCATCAACAGCAAAGAAGTCCCGCCCATCTCGAAGGTGTTTCGTGTGCCGCAAGAAGGGAATCCGTAAGGAAACTGGGATGATCTGTGGCGAATGTGGAGATGTGCCCTTGTGTGTTTATCCCTGTTTTGAGGCATATCACTGCAGAAGGAACATATAAAGGTAAGCCAGTAAAGCATATAGAATTTAATTAAATGTTTCATAACGGGGGAAAATTAAAATAAGTTGAGTTAGATAGTGGATAAATAAGGGTTAAATGCACAAACGCACAGGACGTGTATACACGTCCATATCGCTCGTCCGTCATTTTAAATGGACGTGATTTCACGTCCATATCCCTGAAGAGGTTAAACCATAAGGTTGTCATTCCTAACCTATATGAGGATTGCTAGACATTTTGGGAGACATCAAATTGGGATTGGGTACAACTTACTGTTCTATCTACTATCTACAGTGCATCTATTGCCGTGTTACATCTTTTCAAAGCACTCTTCATCATATTCTATACCTTTCTCATCCTTGCCAACCACCAAAGTATCAAAGTAGCCATGTCATTCTCTTTCCTCAAGGATCAGAAGTGCTTCAGGGCTGCAAAATTACTTTCCTCACATGTGAAAATGTGAAGAGAAAATAACTGCATGAAGCTATATCAGGACTGTAGATAGGATGAATCAAAAGTCTCATCTTTGTAGGCTCCAGAACTAGATGGTGATATTAGCCATGATGGCAGGGGCAGTGTCGTGGTGAAGCCCCTTCAGTCTGTCCTTGGATGGCATTCTTGGAACTTTTGAAAACTTTCAGCAGGCAGAGTGCAGTAGTATCCTATGCTCCTTCATAGTAATTATGGGCACATAACCACTTTGAAAAACATGTGGTCATCAAAATAAGGAAAAATTGAAGCTATTAACAGTGAAGCAACAAGATTCTAAAGTAAGAACAAATTAGAAACTAAAAACTTCACTTATCTTAGTATTATTTGCTGCTTGAAACCCCAGGGTCAGCAGCAAATAATACTAAGATAAGTGAAGTTTTTAGTTTCTAATTTGTTCTTACTTTAGAATGTGGTCATCATTTTCTTCCCAATATTTTGGACTCCATTCACTATTATTGGTGAAATGATTATATGGAAAGTGCCAAACTATCACCCGTGATGATATCAGAAACATATCATGAGCTCCGTCTGCTGAATTTTTGCAGCATTTTTAATACTTTTTGATGACGCTGTAATTTTGTACCTCTGTCAAATTGCAGGGCTTCCAATAGGTGGAAATATTCTGGACATGAAGATGATTGTGCAGGATAGTTATACTGCTGGTGATTTAATCTGGATGGCTGGTTCAATGTCCTTAAATGTATATGATTGTTTTCACATACCATTTTTCCCAGTAATAATGCTTTTGCTGGATGTCCACTTCTCTCACTTTATAGTGAAATTCAGCCCCCTAAAATTCAGTACACCCTAGTTGAAGCAAGGTCCCCAATAGCCTGTTGCTAGGCTTTGGGACTCATTTAAATTATTTTCAAAATCATAAACAATGTAGAAGTGCAGAGAGTGCAGTTTTCATAGCAATGGATGTGACTACTACATGTATTGTTTTTAACCAATTCCCTGTTTCCTTTTCCACATCTCAAAACTTTTATAATTACCCTTTTACTATACAAATATCACCTGTATTGTGCACTGTCTAAATGCATGCAGTTAGTGAGGACTATCTCACAATGCAAGAGTATGTCAATACTATTTGCCTGAGAGGGTGGGTAATTATGATTAACTCTTGGTTTTAAAATCTCGCAATCCTTAACCCCATAGTGATGACAATGACCCATTAAGTATTCATAAGTCCTATTCTCAAATATAAAGTTGTGTGACACAAATGATATCCAACACTTACCTTAAAACAAGAATAGGATGTACAGATGCCATCTTACGAGCTAACAGCTCATATTCTTGTGAGCGTCTGGTCCAATCCTTACTTTGCGAAGTTGCAGTTAAAGCAGTGAATAGGGTGTGTGACATACCATCTAGTATGCTGCTGCTCCATTCTGTAAGCAGTACAAGTAAATCAATCTTCCTAGACCATTTTCAATTTCTAAAACTTGCTTAGGCCCAATTTTCCTCATTTACAAATAATTTATAAGGCTGATTAGGCTTTATACGCAGTACAAAAATGGTTTAAGAGTCATCAGTAATTTTTTGGATCAAGTCCACTGCAAAATCATGGTACCTATGTATGCAAAATTAAATGAAAATAGTGAGGTGACAAAAATGAAAATGACAAAACGACAAAAATTCACTATATTTGAATTTGGTGTGCAATTGAACTTGAGATGTGGCAATCGAAAATGACAATCAATACGACTTATCAATCTTGATGAAAAGCCATATTATATTGTATTGATAGTTGTGATCCAGAAGCTTTCTGCTTGCACTTTTGTTTAAGTTCTTCAACGTAGTAAAGCTTTGTGTGTTTCTTTGTAGTTTGCTTAATCTGCATACATCTTATTGATTTCTTTTTGTGTTGAAGATTAGTGATGACAGCAGCTAAATTGGGGTTCCAACGATAGGCTACTCTCGACAAACATGCCAGCAGCAAAACACAGTATAGTCAAAAAGGACAAAAAAGAATTTTTAATGTCAACAACATGGGTATTCGTGGAGGCAAACATCCCATTGAAGAAAATTGATCATTCCAAGCTGAGAGTATAGATGAATAAACACATACCAGATTAGTCTAATTATTTGGCATCTAATATTCTTTAAAACAAATATGATTTTTTATTTATGGTAACTATGCAGAAGTTTTCGGCCATTTTACTAATTAGTTCCTGATGAAGGCCATAGACTGTAAAATCTCCAAAAGCTACAATTTTGTATAATTTACATGGCTAATCACTCGGGAAGCTGTTATTAGTAAAATTCGCTGTGAAAGTTTTAAGTCTTATAAGAGATGAATTCTCAGCTAAAGTATTTTTGGGGAGAATGCTTTTCCGTGGAAGCTGGAAGTTATATGGATCTGGATTCATTGAACATTTCATTTATTTGGCTTTCAGTCATACATATTATGTAAAGCAGCCTGTAAATCCCTTTATGTATTCAATGAAAAGGCTGAAGCAATTGACAGCATAGCAATAAAAATCAACAAATGTAATGAATAATTATTATTTATTTATGACAACAAATTTACTGCTGGTGTTCTTAAACACACAAGCTGTGTGTCGGCAATGTTTGATGTCTCAAATATAATGAATACTTATCTTTAGTGTAAGTTGTGAATGTTAAAGACAGAGTAAGGTTTTGTGGATCTTTATTCATATTCTCAGTGCTAACTATTTATTCTGATCCCCACTGTTAGGTTGCTAGGTGACATTCTTTCCTATTGCATTAACAACCACTGAAAGCAAAACAAATTCCTTGACAGAATTAATTGGTGGTATTTCAAAATTCATTATGTGGTTCTTATTCCTCAAAATAAATATATTTTCCCAAAATTATTAAACCTATAGGTCCATTTAACCATTCTAATAATTAATCTCTCGATGTATCTCATGACTGAATGACCACCAGCCACAGCTGATTAATCATTGTTTATATATTTAATACATCCAAAATGTTCATTTATTCCGATTTCCAAATATGTTTAGTTTTATCAATGTAAACCCTGTTTACAAACAGCTAAATTGATAAATGCCATTTTTTATAATTTTAAATGTAGAATGCCTGTAGAAATATTTAGGAAGTTTCTTATGCTATATTTATTTTGAGAAACCAAAATTATTCCCTGTTCTTTAAAAATTGGGTGGTAAGGAAATTTTTTAAAAGTACTATAATGTTTTATTTTCATGAGGGTAGAAACTTCTTTTGCAGTCTTTTGATATTTAAATTTCTTTATATTTTTATGTATAAAATTAGTATTAAAATCGTTAATTAATGCAATGTTGATAAGGCGTTCATATTTTGTATTGAATTCTTCCTTATTAAGGGGCATATTTATTAACCTATGGATTAAACTATTAAAAACAGCAAATTTAAGCGAAAAAGGCACAAAACTTCCACTTTTACTTTCTCTACTATTGAAGAGACTTAGCAATAAATGTAACCGCTTTTTAGAGAGCACCATATTTTTATGTTTTGGCGGTCACATCGCTCTCTCACAACCCCCAAAATGTCTGGAGGACCACACCTGTCGTTGGTTTACGGGTCTCACCGACCTGAACTGGAGAGATATCAAAATAAATTCCACGACCACATCCTCTGATTACCAATCAGAGGACGTATACATGCCATGACAGGTCAGCATGTTAGGGGTTAAGGTTTTATAGAGAAATGGAGAGGTTGGAAAAATAAAGACTCCCTAGCCCTCAGGAACCCCAATAGCATTGGGGTTGGAAGAGAACAAGAGTTCATCAAGGTAAGGTCAGATAGAAAAGTTACAGTGAGGAGCAAAATACCAGTAAGTGGAAGTAATGTTCTGCTCAGCTTGGGTACCTTGTGGTCGCTATTCACATATCCCCTACATGGAGACCCCTGAGTACCACTACCATATATTCGAATGGCCCTACAAAATCTTTTGTACAGAATTTCACATTTCCAGCTAGCAGTTATTCTCTCAGATTCCAGGGCAGCAATTATAGCAATTACTTCCAAGTTGTCACCAAAAAACCAAACAATTATAGAATGTTGGAAAATCCTTACCCATCTAACAGCACTTCAAAAACACCTAGTCTTCCAATGGATACCAGCTCACTGTGGACTGAGTGGTAATGAGAAAGCCGATTTTCTTGCAAAAAAGGGTACCGGCAATGTGCAGAAATCAATAGTTAATCTACCATTTTATGCAGCTAAAAGATTAGTCAACTCTGAATTCAAAAAAATTATTGAAAAATATTACAATGAAAAATAAAAAAATAAAAAATGGGAACTACCAAAGATTCAAACAGTAATTCCTGAGTATCCTCGAAAAACAGCAGTTGCAACCTTCAGGTTGATTACAGGACATGATTGTCTGGCAAAACATTTAAACAGAATTGGGATATATTCTTCACCACTCTGTCCTCTATGTGATCTGCAAGAGGAAATGGATCGAGACCACCTACAAATATGCCCAGCCACTTCTAATGCCCCATCCATCAGTGAAAAATATTGGAGAGCAAGAGGATTAATGACTTCATTGTCAGAAATCCAGCATTAGCTAACAACAACAACTTTCTCTACTAAACTGCTTAGCAAGTCATCTCTACAGAATAGGTATCTCAGCTTCACCAATATGTGTCCTGTGTAATGATCCAGCAGAAACGAATGAAGACCACTTGAAGACCTGTGAAGCATTAAGATCAGAAGAAACTACAGTTCAAAAGTATTGGAAAGTACAAATGCTAATGACTTCATTGCCAGATGTAAGGCATTAGAAAACAAAAACGACTTTCTCTACAATATATAGTAGGTAGGTGAAGTATTGCATTTGAAAAATTTCTATGTTGAGATTTCAGCAGAATGTTTGTGTGTTTAAAAACACCAACAGTAAGTTTGTTGGCATAAATAAATAATAACTTACAGGTGTTTTAAATGAATATATAAAAAGTTTAAAAAAAAAAAACAAACAAAATTTTTGTTAGTGTATGGTATATGATACAGTTAAAATGATTATTTAATTTATATTATTAGTACTTTCAAACTTAAATGTTATGGTTACCATACAAATGATTTCGGCATATTGCCACAGAGTATTTATTGTTGCTAGGACAATGTCGTCCTGTAGCTGTTTAGGGAGCTTATATTGCTGTCTCCGTTGCACAAATGATTTTGGTATTGTACCCCTTGCTCCGAAGAATAGGCCTGTGACCACGATGTTTCTGATATTATATGAGGCACTGAAGAATGGAATTGTGGGCTCATATATTTTCTTCTTTTCATGATCCACTTCTGCTGGCTGGTCTAAAGATGTCTCAAATCTCACTGTGGGATCTAAGATCTCAGCTGTCCCTTTCTTCCTGTCGATAGCAATGATATCAATTCGACGGTTACTGCCACAGTCAGCCACTCAGTGTACTTCTTTGTGGACTTCTAATCCTGTGCTTCGCAAAGCATTGGCAAGCAGAGTTCTTACAGTGTTGTGACGCTTTATTCGCAGCAACTCTCCCTGAGGACAATTCCCGAGTACATGCGGTAAGTTTTCTATCTCACTGCAATGTCTTGTACCCGTGGAGCATCCCGGAAGTGAACGTACTGGAACCACCATAGCTGTCATCTTCAACATGTCATGCCATTCTGAGCTGGATAATCCATCACATTTCAAAATCCAAGTGTTGGCAGCAGGAACTTCGCCAAAGAGTGCCACTCCTCTTCCTTTCTGTGGGTATGCACACCAGGCTTCAAACTCCTGGTGTCTTAGTTTCTCCCTAAGTTGTTTAACAGAGTTTGTGGAGGACTCCTCTGGTATATGCAACTCTGTGAGGCATCGAGTTCTTATGGCTGCAAAATTGCGAACAACATTTACATGTTCATCGTCTAGATTTTCAAGTTTGGTGTTAATATTTAATTGTTGAAGATAAGCTCCCCAAGTTGCACGTATTATTGATAATCCCTTAAACTTTGTGCTGGTGTACAGCATACTGTTCAGGGTGTCATTTGGTAGTTGTAGGATTTCCTTTACAGCACTTTTGATCATTTTATCTGCTTTCTGGAGACATACCTTTGGAATTTTCTCTATTGGAACTGACTGGAAAGGATAGATCAAAGTGGGCCCAATAAACTGATTTATAACTGTAAGTTTTTGACTAGGCTGGAGCAAGTGAGTAGAAGTAAGCTTTTCAAGATTAAATTTTAATTTCTCTAGAACCTGTGTTTCATTAAATAATATTGTGTCCCTAAATGTTGCACCAAGGTATTTAATCTCTTCGTCCGCCCCAATGCTCATAATTGATCGAGCAGTGGTAATCAGTTCCTCCCATAGAAGCTTTCCATTTTTAATTATAATAGCATTGGATTTTACTGTGTTGACGTCCAGTCCAATTTCTTGAAGGTGATGGATAGCACTAGTCACAAGGGCAGATGCTGCTTGCTCGTCTTTTCCTATGATCACAAGATTGTCAGCAAAACATAGAGCTGTAAGTGGTTCGGTGTCAGGAGTTAGCTGAAAGCCATATTTTCCTGAAACTTTTCTAACCGTCAACTCGTTCAGGATGTGGTTAATGCCCCAGTTGAAGAGCAGTGGTGAAATGGGATCTCCCCACATCACTTCTCGCTTAAAGTGGATTTTATGTGTATTTCCACCATTGGTATGTATTTGAGTAGAATTTCCTGTCAGCAGGTTAATTTGAAGTTTCTTGATTTGTTCAGGCAAAGCAGACTTTTCAATGTTAGCAGTGAGGTGAGCATGTTCAATGCTATCAAAAGCTTTGCTTACATCAAGAAACACAATAGATGCTGATGTTTTCTTACTTTTAGCTGTTCGCAGGATTCCATCAATAATATTGAGGTTAATGAAAGTGCCAGGCATCATGACGAACCCTCGTTGGTATTGATTTAGGTTAATGTATTCTCGCACTATTTTGTCCAAGCATTTTGCAATTACCCTCTTCACTACAGAGCATATAGTAATCGGTCTCCAGTTCTTTAGGTTGTCCATGTCTCCACCTTTGTGTATTAATACAGTTCTTGCTGTCTGGAGAGCGCCAGGAACTATACCCGTCTTCAGCATTCTGTTAGCAATGTGAGTAATTACGTCTGCAGCAGCGGGGTGCCTAATTACCTTTAGTAACACTCTGTCAGGACCAGGACTTGTATCTATAGCTATAGATTTTATAATTGAGAAAAAAAAAGTTCTTGAGAAAAATATTCTATTGGACTGTTTACATCATCGCAAGTAAAAGAATCATAACTATCCCTTACATAGTTGTTAGGGGTTTCAAACACCTCCTTATAGAAACCCTCAATGTCATCTTTTGCCATTGGTAATTTGTAGGGCTGATTTTGTTGTAGAATTTTTCTCACAGCTTTCCTTCTTTGATAAAAGTATTCAAACTGCATAAGTTCATATGTATATTTTGCCCTTCTACTTTCTCTGTCCTGTTTGGAAGACCTTTGTGGATTACTAGAGTTTTTGTATTGGCGATTGTTATTTTTTAACTTGCCATCTCTACGGGCTTTGTAGTATTTAGATGCAGGACTCTGTGGTCCAGGCAGGAGATCAATAGCACAATGGAAAAATTCTAGGAAACCGTAAACATTACTCTGAAATTCCTCATTAGACATATCTTGTTTAAATATGTTAAGCCAATTCTGAAGTTAATTTTCATAAGTTTTTGCATTGTTATTATGTGATTTAATTTGTGAATCATCTGCATGTGCTCTGCTTTCTGAAGTTTTAGTGGCATTTACAGCATCAGCTAATGTATCAGAGTGAATTTTGCTATTTAACAGGGACTCCCTGTATTCCACTTGATGGGCTTTACTGATGTGGATTTTAAGCCCTTTATAAAGCTGGCCACAATGTGGACATTATATTTGGGTTTGTCTCTTAACAGTTTCAACAGCATTAGCCATGTACCACACACAATGGGGTATTGGTTGGTTAGTATTTCCATAACTGGTATTGGCGTGGTTTTGACAGCACCTGTAATTAGTCTCAGACTTTGGTTTTGAAAGACTTGAATGTTTTTTGTATTTGCTGTTACAAGAACTTCCTTGCAGTAAGTAAATAATGGCTATATATATATATATATATATATATATATATATATATATATATATATATATATATATATATATATATAGATTGTATGTCAAGTTAAGTGTTGCTCTGGAACATGCTCACTTCATCCCAGTTAGACGTTTTAACAGTGAAGGACTCCTTTCTGCTCTTTGTATTACATTTTCTGTTTGTTTGGTCCATGTAAGTTTGGTATCAAATATAACTCCCAAATACTTTGCTTCCTTTGTTTCTGGTAATTGTTCATCCTCAAAATTTATTTTTATTTTTAGTGGCTTTTTCCTTAATGAAAAGATTTGGTAGTTTGATTTTGCTATATTAACAGTCAATAAATTTTCTTTGGTCCACTTTTTTAGGTTGGTTAAGGATTGTTGCATGGTTTTTTTTAGTTCTGTACTTTTGTTTTTTGGTTTTGAAGTCCACATTACTAAGTCATTGGTAAATAGTGCACACTTCATGCCTGATTCTTGTATTTCTTGTGGCAGATCGTTAATAAATATATTAAAAAGTATTGTGCTGAGTACTGCACCTTGTAGTAAGCCAAGCGTACTTGATCATATTTAGATACATTGCTTCTATATCTGGTAGCAATAAAGCGTTGAGTTAGGAAATGATATAGCCATTTGAGACAGAATATTAGAAGACCCCAAAAGAAAATCGTTCATGTAAATGTTTGTTAAAAGTGTAATTCGTTTTTTGGTGTATATGTATAAATATTAGAATTGTTTGTGTTCCATAATAAAAATAGGAGACGATAATTGGGATCGCTTCCCTAACGAGAAAGAACTATTTGCGCGGATGAATACCGCGGATGAAGATGAAAAAGGCGGTGTGTTGCGTCAAAAGGACGCCAAAAAGTAGTTCACTAGCGTCGGTATCTCTGAGGTAGATGGACGTATTTTTATGTGTACGCGTCATGAAACAGTAAAAGTGAATCCACTAAGTATTTAGAGACCTTTAATTAAATTTTGGCGAAGTTAGGGAAGTTGATCCACTAACATAAGACTTTTTATTGTGATGTGACTTAAAAATAGTGAACAAGAAGGTGCAAATAAAAAGTGTGACTAAAGTTGGACCCAAGTGTATATTCATTCCATCCGTTACCACGACCTTGTAGATAGAAAACGAGTCTCATAGCTCAGCCCATTTCATTAAAAACAGCACCACATTAAAACATTGGACCTTGTATAGCTATCCTTTTTTACTTTCTTTAGTAGCTTTGTTCTGCATATATGCACTTTGGAAATCAATAAAAACTGATACATTATCTTCTTTTCTATTGAAGGAGTCTTTGATTTGTTGATTGAGAAGTAAGACTTGTTCATTTGTAGAATGGAGCTCTCTGAATCCAGCTTGACATTGGGAAATTAAATTTTGTGATTCTAGAAACCAATTTAATCTATTTGACACCATTCTTTCCACCACTTTTGCTATTATGCTAGTAAGAGCTATTGGTCTATAATTTTTTATTTCTGATGCTGTTTTATCTTTCTCCAAGAGTGGGACAATTATTGCTTTTCGCCATTCGGCAGGTGCAGTGGTTTTCCAGGATAGACTGTATAGTTTTAGTAGTTGTTTTGCTGTTTTCCAAGGATTTTTATGAACTCTGGATGTATGTGATCTGGTCCAGGAGACTATGATTTTTAGATTATTAATTGCAATGTTCAGTTCTTGCATATAAAAATTTTGAAAAAAGATATTGTATTGAGTGTTAGGATCACATTCTCTTCCTTCTTTCAAATCTTTCTTAAATTGTTTATGTTCGTTTTTATTATTTCTTGTTACTTTATGTGAATTAGCATATGTTTCGGCTATGACTGCGTCATTTACTAATATTTTATTGTTATGTATGATAGGTGTGCTATTTTTTTCTGTCCTGTCCTTGACATTTTTATGAACTTTATTACCATCTGTCCTATAGTCCATTTTTTCTAAGAAATTTTTGAAGTGATTCTTTTTAGCTGTATTAATTTCTGTTTTTAGTGAGGCACATTTTCTTCATCATATTTGTGTATTCGATATATTTTTTGTTTGTTCAGCTGTATTTCTAGCTATATCCCTTTGCTTTTTCAGTTCATCTAACTGGGGGTTCCAAAAGGGTTTGAAATTGTTGTATTCTTCCACGAGGAATATTTTTTTGCGGTTTCTAGGATGACTTTACAGAAATTTTTGTTCATATGATCTGGTTGATCATGCAGCTGTGAGTTTGCTTGTTCTTTAAATTTATTTTCCACTTCAGTTTTATATTTATTTCAATCTGCTTTTTTGAAGTTCCAAATGTGTGATGTTGACTGACATTTGTATTATCTAGTTTTATATCAGCAATTACTGCTCTGTGACCAGAACTTGGGTCTAATTAAAGCACAACTTATGACGAAATGCATTTTTACTTTCTCTACTGGTAAGCAGGGGAAGTATTGTATTCCACCCAAAAATCTAATGTTGAGATTTCACCGGAGATATATGTTTTGAGACTCCCTGAATCCAAAAAAGGCATTTTTGTAAAACGTCCGTGTGTATGTGTCTGCGGACAGCATAACTCAAAAACGAAGTCAGTTAAAAACCAAAGTTGGTATTTAAGTTTAATGTCTTTCAAGGATGCGACACAAAGATTTTGAAGAAAATAGCTCCATGCTAAACTACCCTTTATATTGAAAATTTTGATTTTCTTGAAAATGGCTCTAACAATTTTGATTAAAATGTCATATGTTTGAGATATTTTTATGACAAATGAAATATATATCTTGAATTTTCTGGCTATAGCCCTGTAGTCGTATTTACTCTGGACGACTTTTGCATAACTGGTAAACCATTAGAGATTGACAAATTCTTAATATAAAAAAATGCAGATATCACAAAAATACACAATTTATGTCTGAATGAATTTTCTTGTAGGGTGAACCATTTCGGAGATATTCCTTGTTATGTGTGAGTTTCGGAAAACTTAAAACTTTCGTGAAATGGAACATCGCTGTTCATTTTTTTATATGTTAAGTGTGCAAAGAAAGCTTTAAAAGATTTGACTACTGCACAAAGCCTACTGTATTCCGATACTCCCCTTGCACCTACAAGGAAATAAACAAAAAGATAATTTCTGCAAATGTTTATCTCAACTAACACGAAGAAGACAGAAGAACAAGAGTTTGTAGGAATGGTCTGTACAAGAGTAGATAAAGTCATGTGTGCAACACATCAGATTTTTTTTTTTTTGTAGAGTGAACCATTTCGGAGATATTCCTTGTTATTTGTGTAAGATTTGCAATACTTATACTTTTCTCAAAAGGAAGACCATATTCAGTTTTTTTATATCTTGGCTGTCTAAAGAAAATGGAATTTTAGCCTTCATATAGCAATCTGCTTTAAAAGATTTGACCATCGCTCAAAGCCTGCTGTGTTCCCCTTGCTCCTAGAAGGAAATAAGCAATAAGATAATTTCTGCAAATGTTTATTTTGACTAACATGAAGAAGATACAGTAAGAGTGTGTAAAAACAGTCAGTACAAGAGTACAGAAAGTCATGTAGGTACAACACATCACATTTTTACTTTCTCTACTATGTATAGTAAAGTAGAGGAAGTATTGTATTCCACCCAAAAATTCAATGTTGAGATTTAACCGTAAATATATGTTTTGAGGCCCCCTGAATCATGGAAAAGCATTTTTAGAAAAAGGTCTGTGTATGTGTCTGTCTGTCTGTGGACAGCATAACTCCAAAATGAAAAGTCGGTTAAAAACCAAAGTTGGTATTTAAGTTTAATGTCTTTTTAGGATGCGACAAACAGATTTTGAAGAAAATTCTTCCACGTATATGTTGAATTTTCTGGCTATGGCCCATCAAGTCTTATTTACTCTGGATAAATTATGTTGTTGTTAGCTAATGCTGAATTTCTGACAATGAAGTCATTAATCCTCCTGCTCTCCAATATTTTTCACAATGATATTGAAGAGAGCAATAGCAGTAATAGTAACCGTTTTTTTAGAGAGCACCATATTTTTATGTTTTGGCGGTCACATCGCTCTCTCACAACCCCCAGAATGTCTGGAGGACCACACCTGTCGTTGGTTTACGGGTCTCACCGACCTGACCGGGAGAGTTATCAAAATAAATTCACCGACCATATCCTCTGATTACCAATCAGAGGACGTATTACATGCCATGACAGGTCAGCATGTTGGGGTTAAGATTTTATAGAGATTTTATATAAGTATAATATATAGTATTATATATAAATAATATATATAATATAAATGTAATAATAATCATCATCATACGCGATAGCGGTATGTCTGTGGCGGCAACCACGCGAGTGAGTGCATTTGTGTTTAATGTGTTGGCATCGAAAACTAGTGTAGTGTAAAAAGCAGTTGGCAGATGTGAAAATCGTCTGCTAGTCATGCAGTGAAATCTAGTGGGCAATTGTGAAACTACTGTCGGCGCATGCGCAGTAAGTAAGTTCGGACTTAGAATCTGGCTGGCAAGTGGAAAGTGAGCTGTTCTAAACTTGAGCCGTAATTATTACTTATTTATGGCAACAAGATTACTGTAGTATTTTTTTTCCCTTCTTTTTTGTTATTAACATCCTCCAACGCAGTGGCATATCGACAGTGAATTAACGAAATGGGTGACACACCAAGGATTACTTCTTTACAGCAAGCTACCTGATAACTGGATACTTTTAATCAGGGAACGTTTTAAAAATCATTCTCTTAACTTACCTGTTCTACAGCATTAAAATTCAGGATTACTCCTTTTTCGTAAACTAAGTTTTTCTTAAATTGTTCATGCTAATTGTAAATGGTACACTAGAAAAATGTTGCTGTTATTTGAATAAGCTTTTCTAAATCCTTTTGATGAATAAATAAAGTGAATTTTCACTTTAGAGTTATGCTGCACACAAAACACACACAGATACATACATGAATCTTTCACTGAAGGTATTGTTACATTCACATGACTTTCACCACTTATTGCTCTTAATGTTGTAATAGCATCAGGAAACTACTCTCATAAAGTATATTTACTTCATGTAAATCCTTGCAGTAATAGTATTATTACAGAAATGCTAAGTATTTCACGGCCGACGTTGCTAATTCCATTATGCATTCTTTCCGGGCTTGTAGGACTACTGGACCACGGCCTACAAGCCCGGAAAGAATGCATAATGGAATAGTGTTATTAGTTTTCTGATATATGCATAAGAGGATGCAGGAAACAGAATTAATCTTTCACTGCCCTATACTCTGGCCTTCAAATTTCACTCTCTTAATGTAACACTGTGCAAAGCAACTGAAGAGTGACAACGCTACACTTAGAAAAGTTCAAACCAATAATAGTGGATATATCAGAAATAAGTCATGTCAATAAATATGATAGGAAATAAATTGTGCACTTGTAAGGTCTATATTTTGTGCTATAAATTACTGTCTACCTCTTAGGTTTTACACATTATACAAAATTTGTTCCAATTGAAAAGAACTATTCTATTCCAGGAAAAATAATTTTATAAATTTTAATTTTTAAGAAAATATAAATATTGGAACCACAATCAAAACTGTTATGGCCATTGTCAATATTGTGCCAAAATGACAGAATCGGTCCAGTTACTTTTATCACTTTATTATCTTCAAAAATTTTACCACAAATAGTGTCTTCTTGTCATTAACACAGTTACTGTCTTTTGGGCAAACAATTCACAATTTTTACTTCTCATAATCTTGCTCAGTCCTTTTAGTGTCTTTCTTCACTCCTTGTCTCTCATGCACTAATTACGACGTGTAATCACTCTCGACACTCGTTGAATCTTCCTAAAACGATAGCCATCTGGCATTCACTGACACACTGACCAATTTGTGTCTGTAACTGTAATTCTAAAACCTCACTTCTCTGGTCCCCATATGTACTTCGGATGACAACTCAGAAGTACATTCTCAATTCCCACAATACCAGAAACAAAACACCTACATGTCTTGAACCACAGTACAGCTCTATTCCGTCATAGCTTCGAACATAATGCAGTATTACTGTATTACAAACTGGCTTTAACAACACTTCTAATGGAAGGCTGTTACTATTCAGTGGACGAATTTATCTTTTAAATATTTATGTAAGATTCTTTTGTATTGTATTTTCTATCTTCTAATTTTAATAGTGTTACTGTCTAAATTTTAATACTTTATACTTTGAAATATATGTAATTTTATTCAAGATGCTCTCGGGCTTCGAGCCAGGTGTAGTGATGAAAAGACATCACTACACCTGTCTTTTCATCACTACACCTGGCCCGAAGCCCGAGAGCATCTTGAATATGTTCGTCGCCAGGAAAGCTTCAAATCATATTTTATATGTAATTTTCATATTTGTAAGCTTAACAAAGCCAGTATCTTGTATAAGTTCAAAATGGTGAATAAAGTGATTGAGCGAATGACATCACAAGACCTTTATTTATACACTCACATGCACTGGAAATGACTCAGCTAGAAGTCCGGCAAACATTCTCAACGCCCCTTTTGTTTGTGCTGCCATGATTATTAACAGTCACGTACACACAGCAGACCAGTGAGACAGTCTGGCCTTGAATGTCTTAACCACTGTGTGCCAAGGCTGACGTCCTACTACTCCCTCCTCAACGATGGTTGTCCCGACCAGCACCGTCGTAATTGGCCAGACCATCCAAATGTAAACTACAGAGGTATTTTTTAGAGGTGGTGCGTGACCTTGCTCGGATGTGCATGAGTGACATCACGCAAAGCGATGATAGGGGTAAGTTTCCACCAGCAGCCTGCTGGCTAGTGGGTTAGAAGTTGAAGAGATACTAACCGCACACCCCTTTTATCTTGCAATAGACAAGTGGACTCGACCATGAACTACTGTGCAACATTACGTCACACACCACCTCTAAAAAATACCCCCGTACCACCATCTTCTGTCGGGGCAGGACGTGGATGTGGTAGACTACATTGTTGACCCTTTTCACTATGCGGTAAGATCCCTGCCATGGCTGTTGCAACCTGGGGCAGTGCCCCTTGGTCTGGGTAGGGCAATACAGCCACATCAATTCACCCTGTTGGAAACCTAGGTTATTGGCTTGCCAACTAGTGTGGATCGAGAAGATGATTCACTAGGTTCTCCACATAGTCGACTGCTGGCTGTACAGTTTCAGGAGGCTCTCAAACATCAGGTCACACAGAAGGTGCAACTTTCAGCTGAACACCAAACTAGCTGGCATCATCCTGGTGGTGTCATGGATAGACAAACAATAGGCCAGCAAGGACAGCGGTATTCTGACATCCCAGACCCACTTGTGGTTGGCCACAATCTTCCTTAGATGTTCCTCCAGAGTTCTTATGTACTGCTCAACCATGCTGTCCGACTGTGGATGAAGAGGCATCATATGCATTTTGTGCACTTCAAGTCACTTTAGCATTTCTCTCAAGTGGGACTCACACCTTTAGCCACTTAGTGAAGTAGTCCATGATCACCAGCAGATATTTGTTGTCCCGATTGGAAACAGGGAATGGTCCAACTACATCAATGGTGATGCGCCAAAATGGTGCTCCAGCACTATACTACTGAATGTAACCACGGCTCCCAGTCAGCGGGCCGCAACTTGTCATACATATGACATTGGCATACCGCACACACCTATCATCATCTGCCCATAGCCAATCAGTAGTAACTCTGTTGTAGCTTGTCGACCGTGCAGTTGGTCCAAGACACCCTCCGGATGAGCCCAAATATACCTCCTCCAGGGCCTCCATAACCTTTCTCTGAGGAGGTACCAGTGGCTCTCTGTAGGTCTATCCATCAGGTGACTCCCAGAGTCCTTGATCCTCAGCTAGTCGCATTAGGCTCAGTAGGAATTACACTCACTAACTCTGGGGGGTGAGATCTTCCCAGCTTGCCCGGGTTCCTGCTTCCAGTTCTCAGAGCAGGGTCCCTTAATGGGTGTTCGTCAGCTGCTCCCTCAGGCCTGAACTTTTCCAACTGTCTGCAGGCACCACTGAAATCACATGGATAGCTGCGGCACAATCCTTTATTCTACCTTGTTGGAGTGGTCACACTCCTCCGGCCAACGTCTTCTTAACAAGGCACCCACATTGTAGTTACTCCTTCCCTTCCGATGTTCTGAGGTGAAGTTATATGCCTGGAGCTAACAGGCTACTTTGTCCTCTAGGTTCTTGAAGCTCAGCTGCCAAGTGAGGGCATCGTGGTCAGCCCTCAGATGGAATGGCCGAGTGTACAACTACTTCTGGAAATGCTCCGGTGACTTTACTACTGCCAGGAGCCCATGCCGTATAATGTAGTTCTTCTCAGCCATGGAGAGCATAATGCTGTAGTAGGTTATCAGTCGTTCTTGTTCGCTTTGAATCTGGGATAGCACGTCTCCAACTCAGCTATCACTAGCATCACCACTATCTGCGATGAAATAGCAGATTGTGGGAAGCCTAGAATGGAAGCACTGCAAACTGCTGACTTCAATACCTGAAATGCGCCCCTGGCCTCTTCCGTCCACATGTAAGGCCTGTGTTCTGTCAGACAAGAGAAGCCTTTGGCAAATCGGCGGTAGTAGCTGCATAGACCCAGAAAACTTTGCAAGTGTCGTCTATCATTCGGGCAAGGCCAGTCTCTAGCCTGAGCATTCTCTGGACCATGGCCTCCTCTGATGCTGAAATGTTGCTCAAGTAGTGAGATAAATTATGCATAACTAGTAAACCATAAGAAATAGAGCAAATCTTCCTATACAAAACATAGATCTTGCTCAAAACACAATTTATGTCTAAATACATCTTTTTGTAGAGTGAACCATTTCAGAGATATTCCTCTTTATTTGTATAAGATTTGGAGAAGTTATACTTCTGTCAAAAGGAACATTGCTATTCAATTTTTTATATGTTAACCATGCAAAGAGAACGGAGTTTGAAAGCTTTAAAAGATTTGACTATTGCTCAAAGCCTACTGTATTCCATATTCCCATTGCACGTGCAAGCAAACAAGCAATAAGATACTAAAGTAAGAACAAATTAGAAACTAAAAACTTCACTTATCTTAGTAATGTTGCAAGTTCTTTTTGCAAAAACTGACTCAAGTTTCGAGTTGACTCCAACTCACTCTCAAAGCTAAAGTGTTAATAGCTTCATTTTCCTTAATTGAGCAATAAGATAATTTCTGAAAATGTTTATCTGAAATAATACGAAGAAGATAGAGCAATAGGAGATTGTAAGAATGGTGTGTAAGAGCAGAGGAAGTCATGCAAGTGCAACACTTCAAATTTTTTATGTAATTCTCAGTATTAATTAGCTTTCCAAAGTGTCAAAATTCAATTTACAGAATTGGCTTATTATCTTTAAATTTAGGAATGGAAAACAACCATTATTTTCAGTTTCCAAAGTGAATTTTATGATTTTATCTTATAAATTAAAAAAAAAGTATGATTTACATTTTTACCATGAGCAATAGCAAAAATTTCATCCAGATATTTATACCAGGTTTTAAAGAATTAAAGGGAATTTGTATATTTGTGATTTGTATTTCAAAAAAGCTCGTGAAAAGATTAGCGAGAAATGCTAAAAATGTACTCATTGCCACACCAGAAGTTTGTTGAAAGAAATTTCCATTAAAATTGAACAAATCTGACGTGTTGCACTCACATGACTTTCTCTACTCTTGTGCTAACCATTCTTACAAAGTCTTATTTGTATATCTTCTTTGTGTTAAGATAAACATTTTGTACATAATTATCTTACTCCTTAGTTTCTTGTAGGTGCAAGGGGAATATTAGAATACAGTAGGCTTTGTGCGATAGTCAAATCTTTTAAAGCTTTGAGATTCCATTCTCTTTGCCCAATTAACATATAAAAAATGAACAACGATGTTCCATTTCACGAAAGTTTAAGTTTTCTGAAACTCACACACATAACAAGGAATATCTCTGAAATGGTTCATCCTACAAGAAAATTTATTTGGACATAAATTGTGTATTTTAGCAAGATCTACATTTTTTGTATAGTATGATTTGATCTATCTCTTAACGGTTAACCAATTATGCAAAAGTCGTCCAGAGTAAATACGACTACAGGAACTATAGCATATACATTTCATTTGTTATAAAAATACCTCAAACATATGACATTTTAATCAAAATCGTTAAGAGCCATTTTCAAGAAAATCAAAATTTAGGAAAAATTTTCCATGTAAAGGGTAGTTTAGGGTGTAGCTATTTTCTTCAAAATCTTCGTGTTGCATCCTTGAAAGACATTAAACTTAAATACCAACTTTGGTTTTTAACTGATTTTTTGTTTTTGAGTTATGCTGTCCACAGACACACAGACACACACATGGACCTTTTTCTAAAAATGCTTTTTTTGGATTCAGGGGGTCTCAAAACATATATTTCCGGTGAAATCTCAACATCGAATTTTTGGGTGGAGTTACCAGTAGAGAAAGTAAAAAATGCTGATTCACACAAAGATTGGTAAGCTTTACAAACTAATATATTCATTCTCCATTTACTTCTATAGAGCTTACGTATTTTTTCAAAAACATCAAATTATAAATAAATATGATAAATAACATTGAGAATGTGAATAATGATTTATGATACCTTGGTCTATCTTTAACATTCACAACTAACACCAAAGATATGCGAAGCTTGGTTTCTAAATATTTATTATTCTTGTTAAAAGTGGTGCTAAAACTTAAGGTGCTAAAAACTTCTACAACTGGTAGTATATTACGGTCAGGCATGTCATATTGGTAAACTGAGCTAGCAGAAAGCATTATAAAGTACACAGGGTTTCTATTTTGTTGAAGGCAAGTAAATATTGCAGATAAATAAATACGGTTGAGGATGGAATCTGAGAGTTCTCTTGTGTAAATAACATGGCAATTAAGATGTAAAGATAACATAAATAGGGTTAAAATAAAGTTTGGCAAATTTGTATTAAAATATGTTAACAGTAAAGTAGGTAAATCACATTTAGATAACCTGGTTTGAGTGATTCAGTTGGTTAAGTGCTGGCCTACTAATCCTAAGGCTAAGTGTTCAAACCCACCCTATACAAATGGTTTATAAGTATGCTTATAAGTTGCAGCCACATGTCAGATTTACTGGCATGCAAAAGCACTCAACAGTGGAAGGTACAAGAGGATCAACTAAGCAAGTAAGTAAGCAAGCAAGCAAAAGAACTCCGGCAGCACAAAATTCCAGCACACTGGTGATGCTGATATGATCATGGCATTTAACATTGTTTTATCAAACAAAATTAAAAGAAAAGTTAGATAAGTAGATAATAATGTAGAGGGAAAAGCACTGCAAATGTGAGTGATAGAAAGAGCATCATGCATAGGAAACAATAAATAGCGCTAAGAGGTAGAACCACATGGAAAGTGATGTAGGTATTTGAAGATATATATATATAAAAAAGAAGAAGAAGAAGAAGAAGAAGAAGAAGAAGAAGAAGAAGAAGAAGAAGAAGAAAAAACAGAGAAAGAAAGGGAAAAAAAGGAATATAAATATAGGCATAGATAAGGAAATTAAGTGTGTTAAGGAGTTATCAATAAAATATATATTATGTTATTGTAAGAGTTGGCATTAAGGCTGAAGTGCAAAAAAACAGGTAATGAGTGTAGTGAATGTGGAGTTCAGTGCAGTGGAATCATGTAAAAGCCAGATGAGCAGTGTCAATGGACAGAGATGTAAACAAAATAAAAAGCTGCGCTTTCTTTATAAATTAAGTGTTACTGGAACTGGTAGCACACACAAGTAGGATATTTAGGCTCTATGGAGCAAGGGATAGGTTAGGAAGAGAAAGAAAATGTTGTTAGGGATGTCAGAGGGCTAGTGGCTGAATAGATACAGTGCAATAGAGTAGAGGAAAGAAATCATTGAAAGGTAAAGAAATAATAACCCTCTGTTCCTTTAGCTACCAAGGAAGCAGCTCAACACAAGTGAAATATTGGCACAGTGTACTTCTAAAGTAATGGTATGGCCTATACTGGGAGACAAAGAAACATACTATGGACAACAGTCATGGAAGCCAGCACACACTTAAATAATACTCAGCTTTTATTCTTTTCTTCTTGCTTACCATCCTCAACTTACAAGCCAGTGCCTAGGGTCAGACACCTGTTGGGGAGCACAGGAACCTATGGACCGAACAGAGTGAAGACCTGGAAGTGGGTGGTCAGCCAAGCACCTGGTATGATAGTTAGCAAAAGGATGATATTGAAGCAAAGTAAGATGATGGTTCACGTTGGGTCGCCATTTGATGCGGAATGGTGATGTTTGCTCCGGCTAGTTCAACATGAGTTTTCTTTAATCCAGGGTATGCGTAGGTATATTTTATAGATTACCCAGAAGAATTTTTGTAGATTATTTATTTTTCACTCTTTTGACATTTTCGGGAGTTATCCCGACTTTCGATACATATAGATACTCGCAGAGCAATCGCACTCACGTGTGTACACCTCCAAGTCCGCTACCGGTCTGGGCGAGTGATCACGCTTCCTGGCGTCCCCACGCTAGAAAAAAAACGTTCTCTCCAATTTTAAATTTTATGACGTCATTGAAAGAAAGCCTCGTATCCAAAATGCTATTTCATTCCTTTTCACAATTTAGAAATGTCCCTTTCTATTATAACATGTTCTTTTTTGAATTTCGAATATATAATTACCTTTCTATGATTAAACAATGTTTACTTTATATTTTATTAAACATATCGCGCGACTTTTAAGGTTGGCAGACCTGAATTTCAAACTATGTGGGATGACGTCATGACTCGTTAATTTCAAACCAATAATGCGTTTATCCTACAAATTTAACGACTATTATTTACTCATATCTTGCTCACCTTACAACACTTCCTACTCTATTATCTATTTATGTTATTACTCAACACTTATCGCAAATCTCATATCCGGCAATTAAATTAAAACGTGTCTTTATCAATCCCATTCGATTTGAAATCTAAATTTCGGTATCAAATGCCCCCATTTATGTTATTTTATTATTTCATAATAAAATAATGTAAATGTCTTGCCCGAAAGAAAAATTAAAAATGACTCCTGAATTTTGAATAATCAGCAACACTCCCATTATATACAATTTTCAATTACACTGTTTTGAAATTGGTTATTAACATATCTTCTCATTAATCTTTATAACATGACAAACAATTGTACACTTGACTTAACATTTATCCTTAAATACTAATTACAATATGTTTACAAATTAAATATTCTGTTTTCTCTCTATGCGGAGATGAACATTTTAACAATCTTTCTGAAACTGTTATTGTGAGCTCTATACAATATTTTCTTAAGCTCTTTGTAGTATATAGCAATTCACATTCTGCATTTGTCATGAATACGTAAGTACCTGACCAATATATGGTTTTCAAGTAAGCTAACATTTAAATTTTATCTCAAAGCTGATTGGGCGCCAATAGAACAAATGACACTTCGAATTTTACATGAAGTCAAGGTTCCAAGGTACCACACGGTTTCTTGTATGGTCGAAGGAGTTGTTTATGCCACCTTCCCAGACATTTTTCATTTTTAACATCTTTTAATTCATAGGTATCATAACCAAATTTTGATATAATTTCTGCAGGACCTTTATATAACAATTCCATCCTTCTGTTCTTACCTCGCAATGCACTTGATAACTTATGGTCTTTAACTAGTACTCAATCGCCTATCTTAGGTTCCCATTTATGTTTTCTACTCTTTTTCTTTAATTTTCGCTTCTCTGCCTTTTTCTTGATTCGTTCAAAAGCAATTTTCGCTCTTTCTTCTTCACTTAACTCAATGTCATTTATTTTGAGTATTTTTGGTACCCCGATCAATATTGGTTCTGGTTCAATTCCTAACATTAATTTTATTGGGGCAAACCCAGTAGTTACATTAATGATGTGATTAATAATCTTTTCTATCAATGGACAATATTTCACCCAATCCTTGTGATTATGATGTGTAAGTACACGTAAATAAATTCCTATATCTCGGAGGACACGTTCTGTTGGCTTCCCTGATGGAAAGTATGAGGAACAATGATTTAGTTTTCTCGCGTCTAATGTCACCCTAATCTTTCCATTGGCCTTATTTACAATACATAGGGGATTCACAAATTCCGAATTCGAAATCTCAATAACCTCATCTTATAACATTGACTTTATAACTGCATCTACCTCTTCTCTTATGGTACTAGGGATAGCTCTCGCTTTATGTGTAAAAGGTTTGATGGGTATCATCTCAAACGAATGAGTATAAATATTACATTTACCAGGTTTCTCAGAGAATACTTCTTTATTTCGGATTAATATTTTAAACAGTTTATCCCTCTGTTGTTCATTTAGTTGATCAGCCTGAGTTACCTTTTCCCGCAATAATTCTTCTAAGTCTTCACTACTCTCCCTATCATAGTACCTAGTTGCGTCAGAAAACCTCAAATTGTCTATGAAATCATTTTTATCCCATTCTACATTTTCTTTATTATCGACACTGTACTCTTTGACATTTACTTCAGTTAATTCCATAGCTCCTACTTTAACATATTCTACTAAGAATGTATCCCCTTGGATTTCTTCTTCCTCTTTTTCTCTTACAATAGTTTCTCAACTACTATCTTCCACTATAATGGTCTCATCTTCAACTTTCATTTCTACAATCATGTTTTTAAAATTCACCACAGCTTCCCAGGCATAAAGACAATCACAACCTATTATAATATCTGTAACAAGTCTTCCTACCATCAGAAATAAAATTCCTAGTATTCTCCCATTTATTTCAATATTTATCATTGCTTGAAATTTTACTCTCTCTTTTCGTTTTCCCACAGCTAGCGAGCAATATATCCCATTAACTGGTAAAGACATTACTTTAAAACCACTACTTTGTAAATTATCATAAAAATTTTGTGAGCATACTGTGCTATTTGATCCCGTATCTATAATTGCATTGTATTGTTTTCCATTTACTCCAATTTTGATTTTAGGGGGATCTCCTACTTTTTCGTTTTTGTCGATTCTATTTTTCCATTCTCTTTTCTTTTGTATCATCATTTGCCTTCCAGGACTATTTATTTCCGAGTACTTATCACAATCATTACTAGGATACCCAGTTCTCACTGAAGGCGCGTTTGACTGGGTCTGGCGTTTCCCTGATTTTTATGTATGGCTCCTGTACTATTTCCCGAATTGTTACTTCTGTTTTCCTGCATTAAATCGGGGTTACTTCCTACCATGCTTTTGACCGTGTTAATGGCCTCAACCATTTCCGCATTTTCAGGGGAATTTCGTCCATTATAACACCTTTCTCCCTGTCTTGGTGACCTCGGTCTAAACTCATTATCTCTGTTTGTCCAATACCCATCATTTGAATTTCTACTATGTCCAAAAAAACGTCCCCGTCTACCTCGATCAAATCTCTTTGTACTCATATAATTCACCCTTATATTTCTTCCCCTTAGATTACCATTTCTATTTTTGGTGATGCCCTTCCTGGTTACATCTACCTTGATTTTCCCACCGGAACGATTCCATCCTTGGTACTGGTCCTTTATATCTTTCCCTAACCTCACTTCTATTCTGATAATACTGTGTCCTTTGCCTGAAAGAATTTACAGTTTCTTTTTCTTCATATTTATTTCCAAATGCGTGTTTTGGCTTATTGACTTCTAAGGCTGATAATAATTCGATCATAGCTGCAATGCTACCGGGTCGGGCTATGATTAGGTAGTGTTGAAGTGTTTCCGGAAAATGTGGAGTAACTATATTTATTAGATCTTTTTCCTCCATGGGAGGATCCAACATCTTCGATTTTCTCGCTATTCTCATAAAATAGTTGACCATCGATTCCTCCAATCTAGGATTAAACTTTCCATTGCTTAATTCGACTCTAATGTTAGCCTGCCTACTAGCTCCCCAATATCTGGTTAAAAAGATGTTCCTAAAGGTCCCGTAATCATTATTGTTACCCATAGAAAGGCCTAGCCAATTGGCAGCATTACCCTTTAGGCATTTTCTTACTATCACCATCTTGTACTCCTCCGGTATATGTTTCACCGTGAAGTACTCTTGTAACCCTTCTATAAAGGCTTTAGGATCATCTGAATCTTCATTTTCAAAAACTGGAGGTGTCATTTCATTTAAGACATGGTTAGGCCAATGTAAATTTGAATTGTCACCTGTCCCTGAGCTATTCCTGAGATCAGAATGGGAATTACTGTTACCCCTATTTTGCCTCGAAATGTCAGCTGATACACCTGGTATTGCCTCGTTTCTTGCAGCTTCATTATTAAGATTGTTGTGATTACATGCATTTTCATTTAATTTCAAATTTTCTAAGGCCTCTTTTACATGAGTAATTTCTGTTACTACCCCTTTTATTTGGTCTGTAACATCCTCCAAATTTCTAGCCTGCCTTTCACTTTCTACATCAGATCTTTCCATTCTAACTTTACACCCCTGTAACTCTTCTCTAATTTCTTCCCTGTCTTTATCTAACCTTTGTACTACCTCTTCCCTTTGTTTGTCTAATCTATGTGTTACTCTTTCCCTTTCTTTATCTAATTGTTCACTCACTTGTTGACCTAATTTCTTTTCAGACTTCTTTACTTCTTGCCTTATTGTCTCTAATTCTCCCTTAACCTGTTCTCTATTTTCTTTTTCTTCACTACTAACTTTATTAATTTCCTCCCTAACTTCTTCCCTAAAGGTTTCTAAAGCTCTCTTCTGATTTTCCAATTGCATTCCCAATTCCTGTTGTCCCTTCTCTAATTTCTGTCCTAACTCTGTATTAGTTTCATCTATCTTACTCATCTTTTCCATTATCTTTTGAAACATATTCTCTATTTCCGACATAATCGCTGGCCTTTCTGAATTACTACCAAATATTTCTGAGCTACTTCTAGGTGTTTCCCTAATGTTCTGAACTTCTACTTCTTGGCATATTCTGCTACCGATTATATTTTGATTATATTCTTCCATCCTAACTACACTTTTCTCAATTTCCAGACTCTCAAAACCTAGAAAATCGCTATCACTGTCTTCCATCATTTCTAAGCTATTTGCATGTGTTTTTCTACTCACCAATATTTCACAATTTTCACTATTATGATTTTTTTTTTTTTTAAACTGCACTTAAACTTATTCACCACACGTTTCACACGATGTTCTCTGACGATGTTGACACACTGGGCACCTTCTTTCTTGTTTGCTGGTTCGATGCTGGCTTGGTCGTCGTCCTTATTAATCACTGGTTCAATGCTGGTCTAGTTCATTCTTGGGGTTGGTCTATATTTTATTTTTCTCTCGACGCCCCACGTTGGGCGCCATTTGAAGCAAAGTAAGATGATGGTTCACGTTGGGTCGCCATTTGATGCGGAATGGTGATGTTTGCTCCGGCTAGTTCAACATGAGTTTTCTTTAATCCAGGGTATGCGAAGGTATATTTTATAGATTACCCAGAAGAACTTTTGTAGATTATTTATTTTTCACTCTTTTGACATTTTCGGGAGTTATGCCGACTTTCGATACATATAGATACCCGCAGAGCAATCGCACTCACGTGTGTACACCTCCAAGTCCGCTACCGGTCTGGGCGAGTGATCACGCTTCCTGGCGTCCCCACGCTAGAAAAAAAACATTCTCTCCAATTTTAAATTTTATGACGTCATCGAAAGAAAGCCTCGTATCCAAAATGCTATTTCATTCCTTTTCACAATTTAGAAATGTCCCTTTCTATTATAACATGTTCTTTTTTGAATTTCGAATATATAATTACCTTTCTATGATTAAACAATGCTTACTTTATATTTTATTAAACATATTGCGTGACTTTTAAGGTTGGCAGACCTGAATTTCAAACTATGTGGGATGACGTCATGACTCGTTAATTTCAAACCAATAATGCGTTTATCCTACAAATTTAACGACTATTATTTACTCATATCTTGCTCACCTTACAACACTTCCTACTCTATTATCTATTTATGTTATTACTCAACACTTATCGCAAATCTCATATCCGGCAATTAAATTAAAACGTGTCTTTATCAATCCCATTCGATTTGAAATCTAAATTTCGGTATCAATATGAAATCGAAGATTGTAAAGGTGATAATAGAGCAATTAATGGAATGAGTGGCTGGGAAACCGGAGAACGCGGAGAAAACCCATCCTGACACGGCTTTATCTACCGTGAATACCACACGCAGGTCCCTGGGGTCAAACTCAGGCTGCCTAGGTGGTAGGCAAGCACTCTAACCACTTGGCCACAGTGCTGTCCATGTAATACTTAACCCTTTAACGCCGAAATAATATTAATTTTTTATTCACTTTAATTTTTTTATCAGCAACCCATATAGTTTTGTAGAACTCTAATACAAAATAATGAGTCATTACAGCGAACCACTTTGTCACAATGGGCCGTGTGCATATGATCACGCTAGGCACTTGTGTAAGCATTTTATACCTAGGTGGCCATACTTCACAACAAATGCCAAAGGTACAGTGCCAATTATATATTACAATGAAGTGCACTTTAAAGGTGAATTATAAATATTAAATGCATGCAGACATATAACATATGATCACATGAGCACAAAATTATGTTGCAAGTCCAAGGGTCAAGTCCTTTATAGGGTGTGAAACTTGACAAAACATGGGATATAGAGTCCAACGTTGCATTTTATACACTCTGTGCGAACAGTGGTGGTGCATTCTTTGCCAGCACAGCGTCATCTATTGCAGGGAGCTACAAGGTGGTTCTTCCCATCAAGACGAATATCATCACTAACACTGCAATGTTGAATGCTGTATCTAGAGGTGGCGGGTCGGCCTCTTCCTGATGGTGCAGTTTTGTACTTTTCCAGGTATGTCTGCACAATGTACTGGCCAACATTGAGATGAGATATGTTATTTCCAGATTTTCTTAAGAAGTAACCAGGTATTGTGAACCGCTACATCTACCAACCAAGTAAACAGGGACCACCACCACTTCTTTCCCCAGATCCCAATTCTGTAGTATGAGACATTTTAGTCCATTCTATCAGTTCCACCCATTCCTGCATTGTAAGCCTGAAATACAGCAGGTCTACTGACTCGTACTTTCTGCTTTTCTGTCTGAGAATATCTGGACACTGAAGCAGTTGGCTCTACTTTGTGACATGTAAAAGCTATAGTAACTACAGAGTTGTCTCTCCAATGTATGATACCTATACCGTCAGAGCTTTTTGCCATGTCCTATGTACCTCGTACCTGATTCTTAATTTCTTTTGAAGGGATGATAGGATAGTTTTTTGGGATTCTATTGTCTCTGTAGCGTCATATCCATGCTTTCAAATGAGCCACTAGTTCCATCCCAGTAAAAAGGTTGTCAAAATACAAACAGAACGGCAAGTGAACCATATTATTTGGTAGTTCATTGAGCATCTCAACCATCAGTGCAGCACACTTTTCAAAGCATTCCTCATATTTTGCATTGCCGTTAGGATTTTTTCCTTGATAAATATCAAAATTTATTAAATAACCGAGGGGGTTCTAAAGTAAGAACAAATTAGAAACTAAAAACTTCACTTTATCTTAGTATTATTGGCTGACCTTGGGTTTCAAGCTGTGTCCACCTCATTCTCAAAGCCATATAAACAAATTCGTTACCAAGCTACAATCTTTTATTTTTTCCTGAAAAACAAATACTCTTATTCAATTTTTATTTACCAATCTCTGAAAACAAAAATTTATAAATACAATCTATAGATGGTAATTCGAAGTTCATGACACGGTTCCTGTTCTTTAAAATAAAATTTTTTTCCCAAACCATTAAATCTATAGGATTACTTAATTGCTTTAATAATTTAACTTCTGGATTAATTTCATGATTAAATGACCAAAAATGATCTGCCACAGCTGATTTATCAGTTTGTTTATATTTAATATTTCTAAAATGTTCTTTTATTCTGGTTTCTAGATGACGTTCAGTTTTACCAATATAAACTTTATCACAATCTAAACAGCTAAATTGATAAATGCCAGATTTTTTATAATTTGGTATTTTATCTTTTTTTGAAAAATTAAGTAAATTTTGTATATTAAATTTATTTTGAGGGACCAAATTTATTCCATATTCTTTAAAAATCCTTGTAAATTTTTTATTAGCCCATGGATGGTAAGTAAACTTTTTAAAAATATAATTATCTTTTATTTTTTTAAGGGTTGAAACTTCTTTAACAGCTTTTTGATACTTAAATTCCTCTATCCTTTTATGTATAAAATCTGTATTAAAACCATTAATTACTGCAGTGTTAATAATGTGTTTATATTCTATGTCAAATTCATCTTTATTAAGGGGTATATTTATTAACCTATAAATTAAACTATTAAAAACAGCAAATTTATGTGCAAAAGGATTAAAACTTTTATATATTATGTAATTATCAGTGTGAGTAGATTTTCTGTAAATACCAAATTTCAATTTATTGTTATGTCTTTTAATTTATAAGTCCAGAAATGAAAGGAATCCATTATTCTCAGTTTCCAAAGTGAATTGTATAGCTTTATCTTGTAAATTTAAAAGTTTTAGAGCATCATTTATCTGTTTTTTAGGGACAACAGCAAAAATGTCATCCACATATCTATACCATATTTTAAAAATTAGAGGGAATGGTTTTATAATTTGAGTTTCAAAAAAGCTCATGAAAAGACTAGCAAGAAATGGCGAAAGTGGACTACCCATTGCCAAGCCAGAAGTTTGTTGAAAAAAATTACCATTAAAATTAAAGAAATTAAAAAATGGTTACATTCTTTAGAATCAAACAATGACTTAATAGATGATTTTGTAAAACTTACAAATCTTTGTTTAGATCAAAATTTCTTTACTTTTAATGGTAATTTTTTTCAACAAACTTCTGGCTTGGCAATGGGTAGTCCACTTTCACCATTTCTTGCTAATCTTTTCATGAGTTTTTTTGAAACTGAAATTACAAAATCATTCCCTCTAATTTTTAAAATATGGTATAGATATGCGGATGACATTTTTGCTGTTGTCCCTAAAAAACAGATAAATGATGCTTTAAAACTTTTAAATTTACAAGATAAAGCTATACAATTCACTTTGGAAACTGAGAATAATGGATTCCTTTCATTTCTGGACTTAAAAATTAAAAGACAACAATAAATTGAAATTTGGTATTTACAGAAAATCTACTCACACTGATAATCACATAATATATAAAAGTTTTAATCCTTTTGCACATAAATTTGCTGTTTTTAATAGTTTAATTTATAGGTTAATAAATATACCCCTTAATAAAGATGAATTTGACATAGAATATAAACACATTAACACTGCAGTAATTAATGGTTTTAATACAGATTTTATACATAAAAGGATAGAGGAATTTAAGTATTAAAAAGCTGTCAAAGAAGTTTCAACCCTTAAAAAAATAAAAGATAATTGTATTTTTAAAAAGTTTACTTACCATCCATGGGCTAATAAAAAATTTACAAGGATTTTTAAAGAATATGGAATAAATTTGGTCCCTCAAAATAAATTTAATATACAAAATTTACTTAATTTTTCAAAAAAAAGATAAAATACCAAATTATAAAAAATCTGGCATTTATCAATTTAGCTGTTTAGATTGTGATAAAGTTTATATTGGTAAAACTGAACGTCATCTAGAAACCAGAATAAAAGAACATTTTGGAAATATTGAATATAAACAAACTGATAAATCAGCTGTGGCAGATCATTTTTGGTCATTTAATCATGAAATTAATCCAGAAGTTAAATTATTAAAGCAGTTAAGTAATCCTATAGATTTAATGGTTTGGGAAAAAATTTTTATTTTAAAAAACAGGAACCGTGTCATGAACTTCGAATTACCATCTATAGATTGTATTTATAAATTTTTGTTTTCAGAGATTGGAAAATAAAAATTGAATAAGAGTATTTGTTTTTCAGGAAAAAATAAAAGATTGTAGCTTGGTAACGAATTTGTTTATATGGCTTTGAGAATGAGCTGGACACAGCTTGAAACCCAAGGTCAGCACGAATAGGTTTTCCACGAATAAACTGTTTGTAGCTATGTCTTCCAAAATACTCCACCATACACTCATCAAAATCCATATTCTGCTCTGGTCTGAAGTGGGAGATGGATCTTTTCTTCAGCATATTCAAAAGTGGTCGCAGTTTCCACATCTTGACATTCATATTAGGTTGAGTATTGTCTGCACGGTGAATAGATTGACAAATTTCTAGAAAGTGATCTCTTCTAATGGCATTTGCAACAAGCATATTCTGCAGATCTTCTGATGCTTCCCAATATGACCTTTTACTAGGGACATTATTGTAGCCAGATAAAATAAGTACAGCAAGGAACATTTTAAATTCCTCTGCTGTTATTTTAGGATCATCATAATTGTTGAATATTGCATATTTCCTGGATTTTTCTATCATAAATTTAATTATTTCATCGTCAAACATGAGTTCGAAACATTCCACGGTTGTTTTGTTGGATAATGATGAATAATCAGCTTCTGGGAATATACCAACCAAACCTCTATTATCATCCTTAGTCCACACGAAGCTTTTCTTCATATGTTTGTTCTTCTTCTGTGGTAGAGCAACTGCATTTTCTGAAGTGACATCATCAACTACACCACCTACACTCATTGTTGGTGAGGACAATTTCTGCTTGGCTAGAAAGCTGGCGCCCTGTAAGATTATCAATCTCACCACCACCATCCTCTTCACCAGAATTTTCGTCGGAGTAAACGTTAGAATCTGGAGGCTCTATAAAAATGCTGTCAACGTTTCCTATTGGTTCATCTGATTCTAAAATATCCAAGGCTTCCTGGAGAGTTATATCCCTGTTAAAAACATATGGAAAGTTATATTCTGTATACCAAGTTTATAGTTTCCTAAATAAGTTTTCTTATGGCAACACAACGTCTAAGCCGTGAAAGGTAACACAACCGTGAAAATGGACTAAGTCATATACTGCATATATATGCGCCTAGCGTGTTCATATGATCACACTTCACTTTAGAAGGGTCTAGACCAAATATATGCAGTAACCTATTGTTTTGTTTCATAATAACAAGAACACTAATCATGCCGAAGACCTTTAAAAGTGTTTATCACATGATCAAAGTCCAATTGTAAACAAAACAGGAAAATTACTTGAAGCCCACCGACATCTTGCAGCTGTGACAACACTAGCGATAACTAAAAGTTGTGCAACGACAATGTTTGTTTACAGAAGCCGACAATATGAGTAGACAGGGATACCACACCATTCTGTAGCTGATATAAATCACCAGTGATACTCTAGAGAAGCAGACGACGCATTGGAATGTTGTTAAATGGAAAGCAGTAAACCGTGATCATACAAACACACACGGCATTAAAGGGTTAATGAGGATTAATTTGATATATGTATGTTTATTGTAACGTATATGATATAACTGTAAATAGCATGTTTGTGTAATCATAATATTTTACCTGTACATACAGTACTTATGGCCAAGCTAAGTTTTAGGCTGTGAAAGTGGCAGTCCTTGAGAAAATTGTCATATTCTGGATGGGGAGACAACATTTCCACATTCCTTAAAGTTGCAAGGGGGAACCGTGACATATAGTAGTTGCTGAAACATAACAATGCATCTAAGCCTGGCAAAGGATATGCCAATCAGATCCAAATCATGTTGTAACTTTAAAGTAGGGGCATAGCATATAAATGTCATGAATTTGTGGACAAGGCATCCAGTTCTACAAATATAACCAGCCACACAATCTAGGTCACCCTAAGTAAAAAATTGCTGCCAAATGTGCATTTTACAGTCAAAATATGAAGTGTATAGTATAAAGAACTACGAGGGTTGTCCGTAAAATAAGGTTCTCAATTTTTTTTTCACAATGAAAGACATGTTTATTGACATTGAATAATACATTTTTGGAAAGCTTAAGACTTTTTCCTGTTTTTTGACATAATCGCCGTCTGATCAATGCATTTTTGCATGTGGTGTACCACTTTTGTATGCCTGCACTGTAGAACTCTCCTGCCGCATGGCGAAGATAGCTTAAAACAGTTTCTTTCAGTTCCTCTTCAGTTTTGAAATGCGTCCCACACAAGTACTTCTTCACGTCAGGGAAGAGATGATCTCACTTGGGGCTAGGTGGGCTGTAAGGAGGGTGTGTACCAGTATCCCATCCAAATTTGTTGATGAGATTGGTTATCACATGGGCAATATGCAGACAAGCATTGTCCTTAGGGAAATGCACTCCCTTAATGAGCATGCCTCCACCCACCTTGGTATACCCTAAATGATCAGTCAAAATTTTGTGAATGTTGTTGTTGTTAGCTAATGCTGGATTTCTGACAATGAAGTCATTAATCCTCTTGCTCTCCGATATTTTTCACTGATGGATGGGGCACTAGAAGTGGCCGGGCACATTTGAAGGTGGTCTCGATCCTTTTCCTCCTGCAGATCACATAGAAGACAGAGTGGTGAAGAATATATCCCAATTCTGTTTAAATGTTTTGCCAAACAATCATGTCCTGTAATCAACCTGAAGGTTTCAACTGCTGTTCTTCGAGGATACTCAGGAATTACTGTTTGAATGTTTGGTAGTTTCCATCTTTTATTCTTTGATTTCTCATAGTAATATTTTGCAATAACTTTTTTGAATTCAGGGTGACTAATCTTTTATCTGCATAAAATGGTAACTTAACTATAGATTTTTGAACACTGCTGGTACCCTTTTTTGCAAGAAAATCAGCTTTCTCATTACCACTCAGTCCACAGTGAGCTGGTATCCATTGGAAGACTAGGTGTTTTTGAAGTGCTGCCAGATGGGTAAGGATTTTCCAACATTCTATAATTGTTTGGTTTTTTGTTGACAACTTGAAATTAATTGCTGTAATTGCTGCCCTGGAATCTGAGAGAATAACTGCTTGCTGAAAATGTGAAATACTGTACAAAAGATTCTGTATGGCCATTCGAATTGCTTCAATTTCTCCATCAAAGTTTGTACTATCTGTTCATTCTAAGGTTGACCCGCGCGAAACTGAACCCAGGTGGCCAGTTCACAGTTATAATGTATCCTTTCGCCATTCGCGCCAGAAATACTGTCACAACCATGTGGTGAGTGCATGCGATACGTAACAGAAAGGATACGATCCCTTATTCCATCAATTTAAAGAGTGACTAACATGTAACTAGAGACGATAAGATTGATAGTCACAACAAAATAAACGATACACATGTCATAATTATTGCTTTTCTTTGCGAGAACTGTTTATACTGGTACTGGAAAAACCGGTGAACTCAGAAGTTAATTTCGCTACTTCTTTGACGGGAACAGTTGGATATTTCTCACACAACTTATAATACACGTTAAACACTATTGTTTTTTCACCACTAGTCAATGGTTTTCCCGCGTTATACTTTGCATAAGTCGACGAAGACGCAAGAGCAAATTCATCGCGGCCGTCCGCCATGATTCTAAATAGAAACTGCTGGCTGTAAACAATACTCAGATATCAGGTCCTCACACGAGTTGCATGTTGGGACTTGTAGTTCTGTTTATCAGTATACATCAGCGTTAATTAACCTCTTAGGTATTTGTGTAGAATATTACATCATTTAACGATAAATTTTTTTAAAACTCAGATTACTAGGATGGGACTACTTCCCTGCACGCATTGCTACCCTGTTGTACCACGGTGCACTGGTCACATGGGTTTGTTTTGACGCGGACAAACCTAAGACTGAACCTAGTATAGTTCCATAACTTTAAGATTTGTAATAGGAAAAGAGGTGACACATGACTCCAGCCCCTGTTCCATCTCGGTTTGATATCAATGATCCATCAGTATAAATATGGAGCCATTTGTGTTCTGGAAATCTAGTGTGGATTGTCTCTAATGCCAATAATTTTAGAACACTAGTTGGAGTATCACTTTTCTTAACTTCTTCTGTCAGGTGTAAATAATATGTGATGTCTAATGTTTGTGTCGGATTGACTTTAGATATGAAGTTTTCCTTTGAATTAGGAAGGTATATATTCTTCTTGATGTCTTGAATTTTGGAAAGAAAGCTCTCCTGAGTCTTTAGTGTATGTGTAAAATTTCTCTTGTGCCATGTATTGAATGGGAGTCTGATCAACTTTTCATGTTGTGTAAGAGCCGCTTTTTCTATTTCATATTCAATACCCCATTGGTTAGTATTTCCATAGCTGGTATTGTGTGGTTTTGATTGCACCTGTAATTAGTCTCAGACTTTGGTTTTGATAGATTTGAATTTTTTTTTGTATTTGCTGTTATAAGAACTTCACTGCACTAAGTTAATAATGGCTTTATATATACATTGTATGTTGCGTTAAGAGTTGCTCTGGAACATCCCCACTTAATTCCTGTTAGATGTTTTAACAATGAAAGGCACCTTTCTGCTCTTTGTATTACATTTTCTATTTGTTTGGTTCATGTAAGTTTGGTATCAAATGTAACTCCTAAATACTTTGCTTCGTTTGTTTCTGGTAGTTCTTGACCCTCAAAATTTACCGCCAAAACATAAAAATATGGTGCTCTCCAAAAAGCGGTTACTATTGCTGCTATTGCTCTCCTCAACCAAACAAGTACACCGTGGCTTACCACAAGGCGCGGTGCTCAGCACTACACTTTTTAATATATTTATTAACAATCTGCCACAGCAAATACAAGAATCAGGTGTAAAGTGTGCACTATTTGCTGATGACTTAGTAATGTGGACTTCAAAACCAAAAAGCAAAAGTACAGAACTAGAAAGTACCATGCAACAATTCTTAACCAATCTAAAAAAGTGGACCAAAGAAAATTTAATGACTGTTAATTTTGTGAATGTAGGTCTTGCTGACATCAGGGATTATCTTGCAGGTCTCCGGAACCGTCACCCTTGATTTTTCAGCATTGCTTCTTCCACTTTTACAATCGTTTCGTCTGAAACTGATGGCCGTCCTGAATGCACTGACAGATCAACAGTTGGCACCCACTTTTGGACAAAAAATCACAACATAAATGCAGAACGGAAACTTCTCAAACACACAACGGGAAAACAAGAAGTTGTCCCCATGGGAACAAATCTTCATTTTGAAAAATAGAAAAAGTGTACAATTTTGACACCCCTCAGCAAGATATGTTCAGCAAGTTCCTTGAACCACCACCAGAGGATATGGTTAGCAAGTTCCTTGAACCACCACCAGAGAAGACCTCAGAAAGAAAGTGAAAAAAAAAAATTACATTGCCAGGTCAAACCACAGAGAACCGGTTGATGTCTGGTTGATAACGGAGGAAAATGGGCCTCGAAACAGATTCTGGGAAATACTAAAGTAAGTAGTGTTTAGCGTTAATTGACTTACCTCTGAATTTAAGAGACTGGCATGTTACCCCTAAACCATAGAGGATGATAATATGAGAACAAGGCGAAAGAAGTCCAATTGACGGTGGCAAAGGAAAGCTATGGTAGTTCAGATAGAAAGGGCACTGACTGAGGATGCTGGTCCACTGCTGAAATCCCAGCCAAGATAATGTTTTCAAGTATGATTCACCAGTTTTTATTTTTTGTTAACGTCCTCCAACGTAATGTCATATTGGATGGTGAGTGACTGAAATGGGTGAAATGATGCTCAAATAAGTCCGAGGTCCATAGAGCTTTAAGCTACCCAACATTCATCTTCTCAGGGTAAGGGAAAACGTCAGGAAAAAACCTTATCCGGATAACTTACCCTAAGCAAGATTTGAACTTGTGACCTATTGAATATGAGGCAGACATGCTAACCATCACGCTACAGAGGCGGCATGATTCACCAGTTTATCTCTAGCTAATGCATGGCAAAAACAACTTAAGAAAGTTTCTGTACATAAACTAACTCTAGTATGTGGCTAGAAAACAGTAGCAGAAATAAATTCAATAGTGGGTGGCCTCTGAGACTATAATATATGCATAATTCCCAATAATATTGTGGTCGACTTATAGCTTAGCTGGAAAGTGTGTCAACAAAATGCTAAAGGTGTGTTGTTCAAATTCCAGTTACAACATTGAATTTTTCAAGTTTGATTTACCTTTCCATGAATTTATGCATTTATTTTTATCTATGACTTACCAAAGACAGACTTCAGTCAACAGGTACACCTGTACCTGCTGACACAACAGTGGTACATTTGCAATTTTTACACAATCCTAGACTAGTGTGCAAAGTTTGTTTGGGCTGTTCACTACCATATTAGGACAGGAACAAAACATGGAAAAGCTTTTACCTGTGCCACAAGCACCAGCCAAGAATTTGTCCAGTTCCACGTCAACATGTTGAATCATTCCAGGAATTCGCAGATACAACTGCAGCAGGAGCTGATGAGCCATGTCTGACTGTACACTGCAAAGAGGAAATCAAACAGGAGGCATATGAAGAATATCACTTCTGTCCTCCTTAACTGAGGAGGTTACTCATTTTTTCAGCTAATTAACTAAGACAGTTCCATTACCTCCAAGGAAACAGTCTTTCAACTGCTGCAAAATATACCTATTTTGTTATCTGAACATTTTAATGCACTTTTATTTACTAGTGAATATATTTTGGCATTATGGCACCTATTCAGCAAGTGCCAGCATTAATGCTGAATTATTTTAAGTGTAATGGGAGAATGAATAGATACAAAATGCAGAATTAATCTTAATCCTTTCTGTGCAAAGTTGGTTTGGGTCTTATTTCATAAAGTTTAAAAATTGTTATTTACACTTATTCATTCACAATTTAATCAGAGATAGCACTTGTTCCACCACGCCACAAGACTGACTGGTACTGGTGTGCAGAATACTTGTATTTATTAGTGTATAAGAGCAGTCCTTTGACAGCACATAACTTCACTGGAACAAATCAGTGGAACAAATATGCAATGTTTTACTACCATAAAATATGTATGCACAGAACACATACCTTGATTATTTATGTTTACAATATTCCTTATACGTATTTACAACATAACATACAAAACATTCAAACATTTGCGATTTAGGTAGATGATTCTCAGATGCTATCACAGACACAACAGGCATACATAGGACAACCAAACAAACAGCAACCAGTAGGTCAGCAGCTGATGATGAGAGCAATTGGCTCTTGAAATATGTCCGCATAATGTGAATTTTAATGAAGTGTGTAAATGAGTTTTCCTATTCCTCGTTTATTTTGTCACTTATTGCAGTTCAAAGTTGCAGTTCTAGTTTTACTATTTCAATGCAATGGAAAAAATAAATCCTGATTACCCAGTTGCTGTGCTCATAACCATCACCAGGTGCTTCCCAACAGATGAGAGGTGAGATCTTGAGCTGCTGCATTGCAACACTAGTGGTAAGCGACATTCCATCTTGTCTAGTGCACTTTGACGATATTGTGGGTCTTCACTACTTATCATCACTGCTTCCTCCATTACATAACCAATCAAGGCCAAGACCTGTACAGATTTCATTCACATTAACTACATAAAATGAAATTACGCTAGAGTCAAGCTGAGCAGAATGGGTATCTCAGTCATAAAATTATAATTTTATTAGGGCAGCAAAAATTTTCCAAAAACAAATGAAACTTATTTATATTTGACTGCTATTTTCTAATGCTTTGCGAGTTGATTGCAGTACAGTCTGTTTGATTCACTCTAATAGTTTTCAATTATTATCATTTAAAGATTTGTGATCACCCAAAAATGAAAGTATTTCTGAGTTAGCAGTTTTTACCACTTTCAGGTGGTTTATTTTATTGAATACAAAAGATTTTGTAATGTGAGTTTTGAAAAGAACACATTGTTCTTCAGCTCTATGGTAACAAAGGTGGGAGATGTGCTGAAATGAGGTTTCTAGTCTTCTAAAAGATTTAGACAGAACAGAAATTATCTGTTTCCCATTAAACTTTTTTTGTATGACTTATGACTTTCATGACTGGTACCTCTTCTATCTCGCAAACACTGCCCACACATGGCTTATGTGTTTAAAAACACTAGCAGTAAGTTGGTTGGCATACAAATATACCAATTACCTGAGAGGTAGAACTGGAACTTAAAAATTCAATGCCACAACTGGGATTTGAATTTTTAAGTTCCAATTCTACCTCTCAAACTTTGCTCACACACGGCTTGTGTGTTTAAAAACACCAACAGTAAGTTTGTTGGCATAAATAAATAATAATACCAATTACCATTTAAACCCACGACATAAATTACTTAGTCTGTAAGTCGCCCTTGGGATATTTATCTCTGATGTCTTTTGGTAGTGTTTAACGCCTGCTTTTACTACATACCGTACCGCAGGCTGGTGATGCATGGAATGAAGATGGAGCACCGGTGGAATGAAATAGCTGGGGAAACTGGAGAACCTGGAGTTAACTCTCCCCAGCGCCATTTTGTCTACCACAAATCATTTGCGGTCACCTGGAATTGAACCCAAGCTGCTATGGTGAGAAGTGAATGGTCTAACCACTCAGCTAAGGTGTGCCTATCTCTGATGTGTGATTCCCTTATGTCTACCAGGAAAATACGAATTGATTGGGGAATTTAATGCCAAACTGACAAGATGGCCATGATAGTTTAGTGGTTAGAGCAGTCGCATGTGAAGCAGAAGATCCATGGTTCAAAGGCCAGCTATGGTATTGAATTTTTCAATCCCAATTCTACCTCTTGAACATTGCCCACACATGGCTTGTTTTAAAACACAAGCAGTAAATTGGTTGGTATACAACTATAACAATGGCCCAAAATGTTTACCATAATACATTTATTTTATTTTGTTCCTTCATTCAAACTTGAAACAAATAGATTTTGATTTCAGTTCTTTCATTAAACATTAACAATTTCACAGTTTATGCACCAAACAACATATTTAAGAATTAAATACAATTAGATTAATTTAATAACATTTGCATAAAGCAGTAACACACTTGCACTAACTTTGGAAATGCAGGAGACATTCTACTATAAGACAGCCACTATGTTAGCATTTATGTGACAATTTTCTCTCCTTTATGCAGTAAAAATATGTTGTTGATAAACTATGCCCAAATATTTTATTTCAATGAAAGGTAAAAGAAAAAGGCTCATATAATTTCCCTGTGTACTCTCTGATGTCTTTCCTCCCAGTTTAACCTCTTGAGCGATGGCCATTTAAAACGTCCACGAGCCGAGAACTGCTACCCAATATCCAGCGCAGGGCATTTAAAGTGTGTCGTATATACACAGCTGTATTTTGTGTAAATATTAAGTTAATTTAATGAAACAAAAACTGGTATAAAACTCATTATATGCAGTATAAATGTACATCATCAGCAAAGTTGAGTTGTATTTACAAAACGTTGAAATGGCACTATTTTGTTTCACTGTGGTGAAAAGTCAACTTTGCTCTGTCGAACGCATCTAATATAAGTTCTCGGGAAGAAAAAGTAAAGAAACACCCATTGTATGTGTGGCTTATGCGTCAGCATACTGTGTAATAAAGCACTACTGTATGCGTGGTCTCTTGAGTCATCAGAATAAAGGCACATTGCAACTTTTCTATACACGAGTTTCGTAACTTAGTAGAGTCCGTTTTTTTCTTTGTTGAAATACATATGTATGCTTTCCTGCTTGTAGCTGATGGGAGAAGTGGTATAAAAATGTATTTATGCACCAACTGGATATAACCATATACAATTGTTTGGTAATTTGGAGAGCTCTCTAAACCCACACAGGACAATGACCGACCTTGACTTCCGACTATAAATAGCTCGCAGCCTAATTGAACAACACCACGCTGGGGGTTGAAAATCCAAAACCCCTGCACCCCTCAGACTTCAAGGAAAACATTATCCTAAAAGGATACCACCAACAGCAAAGAAGTCCTGCCCATCTCGAAAGTGTTTCGTGTGTCGCAAGAAGGGAATTCGCGAATGTGGAGATGTAGGTACCCTTGTGTGTTTATCCCTGTTTTGAGGTAAATCACTGCAGAATGAACCTATTAAGGTAAGCCAGTAAAGTATATAGACTTTACTAAAATGTTTCATAAAGGGAAAATTAAAATAAGTTGAGTTGGATAAGGGATAAATAAGGGTTAAATGCTTAAATGCACAGGATGTGTATACACGCCCATATCGCTCATCCGTCATTTTAAATGAACGTTATATCAAGTCCATATCCCTGAAGAGGTTAAAGAATAAAATACACATCCTTTCCCTCAATACAATAATTTTCTTAGGGACTAGAATCGAGCTAGAACAACAACTTCTAGGCAATATTCAAAATAAGTTACAGCTGTCTGAAACTGATATGTTGTAATGCTGCCATTGCACTAATTCATAATTTGCTACTACTTCTAAAATCTAAATACGAAATTTAATTCTAAAAAATAACTTGCAACATTACTAAGATAAGTGAAGTTTTTAGTTTCCAATTTGTTCTTACATTAGAATCTTGTTGCTTCACTGTTAATAGCTTCAATTTCCTTAATTAACTTATGAAATTTAAGAGGTAGAACTGGAACTTAAAAATTCAATGCCACAACTGGGATTTGAACCACAGACCTTCCGCTTGCCAGGCGGACGCTCTAACCACTGAGCTATTGTGACAAACTGCCAGAATGGCATTAAATTCTCAAGCCAGTTCGTATTTCTCCTGGTAAACCACAAAGGCAGTCTCACATCAGAGACAATTACCCCAATGGTGACTTACTATTGCAAGTACTTTATATCCCAGGATTAAATAACCTTCACATGGTAATTATTATTTATTTATGCCAACAAACTTACTGTTGGTGTTTTTAAACACCAATTATTATAATAAATAATAATTATGAAATTTAAGTTTAAAGTTGCAATGAAAACGGCTAATCGTTCAAAATATATTTGCACTGCAGACGTTATATCATTAATCTCACTCATTTTACTATGCTTCATATATATATCTAAAGGATTAGCTTACCTGTGGTATTGACAGTCCAAGGACATTTTCTGGAGTGTAATGCTTCGGTGTGAATTTCTCTCGTCCCTGCCAAAGTTTAGGGTTACAGGTAATTGCCCAAAGGAAGTCAAGCACAGCTGCAGGATCATATTGTGGGTCACAAGCTTGAAGAAGATGGGTTACACAATGATAAAGAGTAGCCCAACTCGCTCTGTGCGTTAACAGCGTCAGTAAATATGGTCGGCAAGCTTGTGTTGGAGAGCTATCTTTGCTGTGATGTGCCTTGGAGAACAGTAGCTGCATCTGGAAAAACAAAACTCCTCTCAGTGATGTATATACAGCTCAAGACATTACATGCCTTATAGAAACAAAACAATTTTATACACATAAACTAGCGGACTCAAGAACAAATATGTAACAAAATTATTTTTAGAATACCAGACACCACCCTACTTACAGTTATCGCAACTCCACCTATCAATTGTGTGTGACTGTATCTCTTTACTATAAACTTAAATTTGTTGAGTGCAAACTTAAAACTCTTTTAAATGATAGCAAGAAAGAAAAAAACTCAAATAATTTTCATGACAGGTATGTTTTTTAAATATTTAAATATATTTTGAATCTTATAATCTTAACAAAAGTTAAAGGCATATGGAGGTGGGCCATACTGCAGACTCCAGCGAATCCTAAGCTTGCCCCTCCTATCAGTGCTGCCGAATGTGGTACACGCATCTTACGCGTTCTTATGTACAGAGCCTCTGCCGGTACACACACTACCCTTGGCAACAGCGCTCTGCTTGAGCACTGGCCACCGTTCACATGCCTTTAACTTTTGCAAGCAGTATAATACAGTAAAATCTGCCTTCAATGGACCCCTGTTACGTGAAAATCTGTCTAAAATGGAAATATTTTATGCTCCCATGAACTTAGGGTTGAAAAACAAGCTAAATTTACTTTATTAAAAGGAAACTGTTGTCTTATACAGACAATGGAAATCATAGTACGCCTTTTGACGTAACATTTTCAGTTTTGCAATGTAGAGTTTACAAAATTTTCAGACACAAAACTACATCAATGAAGGTGCTTTCAATTGCAGCGCCATGGAATATGTCAACACAGACAGTGATGTGCAAACGGAAACAGACACAGTTGACATATATATCTTAATTGAGAATATGTAAAGTCAGATAGAAGAAGAGGGAGGGTTTGGTTTAAGGGCGCTCAACTTAGAGATCATCAGCGCCCTTAAAAAATTCATGGCAATAGCCAGATATAAATTTGAATCGAAAATAAAAATACTAGCAACAAAGAAAATATACACATAAACGTAAAAAACAGTGGTAATAGCCACATATAAAACAAGGTGATAAATATGTCAAAAAGCATAAACAGATATCTAAAATTTTAAATCCTCAAATTGATAATACACTTCGCTAAAAACTTAAAAACTCTATCAACAGCTGTTTTGTCATCTGCCAAGACCTCTGCAAGTCTGACAAGCATCTACAGAGAATCTTGAAGGTGTGCCAGAGAGGAACACTCAACCAGCACATGACGGACTGACAAAAGGTTGTCACACAGCAGACATAGAGGGGCAGGGTCGCTTTTAAATAGGTAAGCATGTGAAAAATTGCAGTGTCCTATTCGCAACCGAGCCAAGCTAACCTCCTCACGGCGAGATATGCGACAAGAAGTTACCTAGTTTATCGGAAGTTCTTTCACTTCTCTAAGCTCATTACCACGGAGAGTTGACCACTCTTCCTGCCAGCACCACAGCCTCTGCTCCTCAAGCCTAAAGTCTTCCGAAGTAACATGTGAGATGGTAATACTGGGTTCTGTAGTTGCCGTCTTTGATGCTAAATCCGCCATTTCATTCCCCGGCAAACCTACGTGGCTAGGAATCCATGCACACACCACGTCAATGCCAGAAGTGTGTAAAACATGGAAGGCATCCTGGATATGTTGCACAATAGGGTGGGGGTTGTACAGCTCAAAAAGGCTCTGAAGTGCACAAAGGGAATCGCTCAAAATCAGACAGTCACCTAATTTATGATGGCGCACATACAAAACAGCTTGGTAAATTGCCTACAGCTCTGCAGTAAAAATGGAAGTGCTATTTGGAACACCGAATATATGTTGTTCGGTTCCATAAATATGTTGTTAGCTAATGCTGGATTTGTGACAATGAAGTCATTAATCCTCTTGCTCTCCAATATTTTTCACTGATGGATGGGGCATTAGAAGTGGCCGGGCATATTTGAAGGTGGTCTCGATCCATTTCCTCTTGCAGATCACATAGAGGACAGAGTGGTGAAGAATATATCCCAATTCTGTTTAAATGTTTTACCAGACAATCATGTCCTGTAATCAACCTGAAGGTTGCAACTGCTGTTTTTCGAGGATACTCAGGAATTACTATTTGAATGTTTGGTAATTCCCATCTTTTATTTTTTTATTTTTCATAAATATAAACACATCCAACACATCATCTTAGATGGAAAGCATCTTGTGGACATAGCTTAGTCTCTTGCAAACATATGACCAAAGCTTTGTTCTCTTTGAGCAAAAGTTCAAGTTCTGGTCGTTTTGTTCTAATACCATGTATGTTCCAATGTAGGATAGCCATATTAATATCTGTATGGGATAAGTATTCCAAGGTAACTGTGCATTACCTTGTAGTAGGTGGTTGTCGATTCAATTTAGCCCTTTTGTTATCTTTTGGGCTTACACTCTTTTAGGCTTTATCCTGCCTCTTTTTTCACTGGATTTCTCCCAGCATAGGCAGGATCTTCTTGCATCTCCTCTACCGATGCCGGTCTGTATCCATCCCAGAGGAATCCTCAGAAGAGGATCTTCGAGGGGATGAATGCTGGCTCTTCTTTCCCTTTGGTTTACTGGGAACAGACATATTTTCTTCTTTGAGGAAGTCAGATCTATGCTGCACCTAACACATTTGCACAATGTATATGTTTTAATTACACTTTAACACCTTACTTTAATTAATATTAATATATTACATTTGTAGGTTAAGCTGATTGTTATAGGTTATAAATCATTGAAATTCATGAAAAAGCCTGTAGAATACTCACTTCAATACTGCACCTTACACATTTGCACAATGTATATTTGTTAATTACATTTTAAAATACTTGTTCTCAATAAGCGCACACTTTTAATGTGATGTTAATGCTCAGCTGTGACACGAATTTCCTAGAATCCGATCGCAGTGCCAAATACTGGAAATTCTAAAACGTGATCACAAAGCTGGTTGATGGATCCAATTGTAAAGCTAAACCACCCAAAGTTCAGCAACACATTAATTAAAAAGAACATGTTCTATTGGATCATATTGTGAATCTAAACCACCCTTGAATCACCTTTATCACACATACAAAATGTCAAAAATCAGTCCAGCCATTTAGAGCAGTTCAGTCACATACACACAGACAGTAGAAGTATATATAAAGATTAAACAAGGAATTCAATGAAGTTATATTAAAAATAGCAAAGAAGCATATCCCTAAGGGCATAAATTTCAATTATAAAACTTTATGGTCCCTTTATTTATCAAAATTAAAATAAGAAAGACATATGAGGTATGTCTAAAAAGTATTAAACCTATAAAAACTAAATACCCAGGGCAAAACCCATGAAGGGCCAAGGCTTGCCGTGCAGCCGCTGCATTGTCCACCTCTGCCCACTATAGGCATCATTGGTGGGGTGCAGTACTGGAGGGTGGTTCATGGTCAGTGCCCGAACCCTCCTGGCTAGCTACGCGGCCTTCGAACCTATGACCGTAAAAAATAGATTACTTACCTGATGGGATTGGGACCCTAATCCCCTTCAAAGTAGTTCCCTTGCATATTCACACACTTAGCCCACTGCTCCTTCTACTTGAAAACAATTCTGGAAAGCTTCTTTTGGGATGGTGGTAATTATTAATTATTTATGTCAACAAAGTTACTGTTGGTGCTTTTAAACACACAAGCTGTGTATGGGGAATGTTTGAGAAGTAGAATTGGAACTGAAAAATTCAATGCCACAGCTGGGATTTGAACCACAGACCCTCTGCTTGCTAGGCGGGTGCTCTAACCATTAAGCTACTCTGACAACCTGCCAGAATGACATTGAATTCTCCGACCAATTCGTATTTCTCCTGGTGAGCCACAAAGGCAGTCTCACATCAGAGACAATTACCCCAATGGTGACTTCTATCGCAAGTACTTTATGTCCTGGGACTAAATAACCTTCAGATGGTAATTATTAATTATTTATGCCAACAAACTAGCACAGTAAAATTTCTGTAAAGTCATAAAAAGGCCTCTGCTTCCACATATTTCACAGGTAAACTGTTACAGTTTGAGGGTATGCTCATTTTATCTATCTTAGGTGTACACATCATGCAATTTTTGCTTGTTGTCATCTGTACTAACATAACTTTCGGACATGGTCATATAAAAATAGCTAAACTCTACTCCAGGTAACTATGTATAAAGTAACAATATGTAATTTTACAAATGCAAACATTTGTTATTCTGTAGGTGTGAGGCATTTCTTGCCTCATACTATTTGAAATTATCTACTCACACAATACTTGTTCAAAATGAGTAGCATAGTGTTACGTCCACTTCATATTTATGCAACTGATAGCAGAAATACATACAAACCTGTAACGATGGACAGGAACCTATAAGTTCAGGTTCTATAGAGGCCAGCCAGTCAATGAGGAGGCCAGTACGCTCAGTACTGGGTGTACTTCCATAAGAAGCTGAAGCTTCTGTTGTATCTACTAAAAGCAGCTTCCCTATTGCTTCTACTAACTCATCTGTACTGTGCTCTTGCAGACCTTGAGACAGCAGCACCTGCCCTGTGTGCTCTAGTTTTGAAAGTGTGCTTCCCTCCAGCACTGAAAATAAAGGTTACATGTAACATAAAAACTGCAACATTAATGCAATAGAAAGTTTTAGTTGAAATATATGAATATGCACAAGTTCTGTTCTTGTTAACTTTATTTTGTGGAACATGCTACTGTCAGGGCTCAATCAGCATTGTCTTTTGGTTTCCGAGAGTTGTTTTATGTGCTAACAGTCTATGAAATGAGTGGTTGCATTTAACCTTGTTTGAAAATTCTTAACTCAGGTTCCACCCACCTTTTTGGAGTAGAGAAAAAATGCACCACTGTTCATGAAAATATTAGGCATATTAGGCATCATAGAACAATCTTATATATTCACTATGATGGTAAATGTATTGTGATGCCAGCCAAGCTGAATAACAAAGGACGGTCAGGGCCAGCCCCACTGGTGGCACGTGCATCAAAGACACTCAAGGTCAGGCTGCCTCTGGCAAAACTGTTGTGAACACGTGATGATAATTTGAGTGGCAAAGCCAAAAGAGGATTTCCAGATTATTTGAGAAGTGCAGCTGGTGTGTTTGTAGAAGTTTGAGAAAGGTCTGTGTTATGCCATCCTTGCTATATAAGGAGGCGAATCAATGAGCAGCGGAGTGAGTTACAGACAGGACAGCTTTTACTTTTATAATCTTTGCAAAACTTAAAGCGAATCCTACGCTCGCCCCTCCTACCAGCGCTGCCGAATGTGGTGCATGCATCTCACACAACCTTATGTACAGACCGTCTGCCGGTACACACACTACGCTTGGCAAGAGCGCTCTGCTTGAGCATTGGCCAGCGTTCACATGCCTTTAACTTTTGCGAGCGGTATAGTATGTGTACATCAGCTGCATGTGCACATGGCAGAACCGGCATGTCATAGAGGAAGACAGTGAAGCAGTTAATTAGTGTTGAGTGATTGTATCGTCAAATTTGGCTGTTTGAGAGACAGGAAGTGAATAAAAACATAAAGGAGTGAATCAGGGATACAAGAAGAAAACAGCTGAGTTGTAATACCCAAAGGACTGAAGACTATTAACATCAGTGAAAGAGGACTGCGTATTTGTGCAAAAGTTTTGAAAGAGAATAAAGTGAGAAAAACGTAATTGAACTAGACTTGTCATTTTTGTCAAAGTATGTTAAATGTAGAATTTCAAGTATGTTAATTTTGAGGAAGAGAAAAGATGAAGGCTGTTTAGTATTTATGCTATGTGGAATTCAGCTGATATTAAAGAAGCTTTGAAGTTTGTCTGTATATTTTCCTTGTTTCTTTGTAATGCATTTATGGTATGAATATGTTTAAGTTATAGAACATTTGTACTATATATGTAGCTATGTTTCATGCTGATATTGACAGTTTGCTTACATTAAACATGACCATATTTTACATGAGCAGTACTAAGCAAGTGGTCAGAGACAAAACATATGTTTGTAGGTAGATCTCTAATAAGGGATTTAAGTGGAAAGGGATATACGAGGGTGAATCAAATGAAAACCGGAAATACTTTTTACAGCTCCTTTATTACACAGTTGAGACAAGTACACTATTTTTCAATGTGGTTCCCCTGCTTTTTGATAGATTTCTGCCACTGAGTTGGGAGGGCATGGATACCTCGGGAAAAATATATTTTGGTTGTGCACATAGCCACTCATGCACTGTCTGTTTCACCTCCGTGTTGGTTGTGAACTTGATGGCACCTAGGGAGTCCTTCAGTGGGCCAATGATGCGGAAGTTGGAGGGCACAAGGTCAGGGGAGTACGAAGGATGGGGGAAGTACTCCAGACGAAAGTCCTTGATAGTTGCCAAGGATGCACGAGCTATATGAGGTTCTGCCCTTTTCCATGTAATGTTCCACTATGGGACCCTTGTGATCCCAGCACTAGGTCAGCATTACCTTTTGTGCTGATGGCTGGCTGCGGAACCTTTTCGGCATTGGTGATGAAGGGCGCTACCATTCCATACTGGAGTGCAATGGTCTCTGGTTGGTAGTGATGGGCTCGTCTCTAGTCAGAATCCACTTCAAAACTGTGTCACCTTCAAGTTTGTAGCAGTGCAGCAGTTTCTGACAGGCATCAACTTGCCTCTCCTTATTTTGGTAGTCAGCCAACAAGGTACCCATGTTGCAGCCAGTTTCCAGTACTTCAATTCATCATGGACAGTGTGGTGAGCAGAACCATGACTGACCTGTAATTGCACTGCAATGTTATCCACGGTGACCCATCTATCCTGCAGAAACTTCTCTGCCACTGCAATCGCCTTAGCTGTCACAACACGATGAGCCTCTGCATGTTTGCCAAACTTGTTGTGTCACTGCTGGATTTTGCACACCCTTTTTACACTTGAGTTTGCAATAAACATGCAGCCCCACACTGTACCAACATGTGTCGATGGATTTCTATTGGTTTCGTGCCTTCACGGTGTAAGAAACGAATCACTCCCCGCAGCTCTTCTTTGGTGCACTCCAACAGGGGTCCACCCTATTGGAAATTCCCATGCCGTGCTGCTGCTGGGTAACATGGGGTCACGGAACCATTGCCAGTTGATGACGGGAGAGTCTGCGTGCATGTGTACTGGGTCTAATCACAAAAAGAGTAGTTTTAGATTTTCTATAGTACTTTTCTGGTTTTCATTTGACTCTCACTCATGTATATAAACATATTCTGCCAGAATATAAAAAAGAATTAGAACATCCAAAATAAATTTGAATGCACTGTGAAGTTGTTTAAGTGGTTGCACTATTAATGTGGAATGTTGTAAAATGAATTTCAAATCTCATAAAATATCAAATAGCCTGGGATAAGATGTTTAATAAGCTAGAAAAAAAGAAAGCTATGTAAAAGACATTGATGTCTGGCAAGCACATAAAAGAATTCAGGAACGATATGGCTCATGTTGGCAAGGAAATAGAAAAATACAAAGTAGAAACAGAAGAAAGAAACTGAGGAGTGTTTTTGCAGAAGTTGATACATGCAAAATTTCCAAAAATGTGTTACATACTGCATCTATATGCTTTTTAGCTTCTCCATCAACCTCTGAAATCAGATTTAGCAAAATTAAAATTATGCTCTAATTAGACATACCCAAACATTGCAGGTTTGTCAAAACTTGATAGAGGCAGCCTCTTAATTGAAGTAAAACTCGACACATACTTTACACTGTATTAGAAATACATTCAAGGTCAAGTAAAGGATTTAATTAAGAGAGCTTTCCAACTTGTGATATTCTAGTAGCTGTGTTCTCATAAGAGAAGACCTCATTGTTTGAGACAGGAATCAAAATATGAATCCTTGTGTCCTTTGACATCTGATGGCTGCTTAAAATATAATCATGTAATGTAAACCATGTAACGTAAGTGTATGTATTATTTTCCATTAACATACAGTGCGCTGATGTAACAGTCCTATCTGAAATTGTGCAGGTGCTAAGCTGCAAACCTTGGTGACTCCTTTCATAGCTTTTCTCCTTCTTGGAGCTCAATACTAGAGTTTCTAATGCTCAGCTGTAGGTAAAAAATCTGATGTGTAACACTCACATGACTTTCCCTACTGTTGTACTAACCATTCTTACAAACTCTTATTCCTATATCTTCTTCGTGTTACTTGAGATAAGCATTTACAGAAATTATCTTATTGCTTATTTCCTTGTAGGTGCAAGGAGAACATTAGAATACAGAAGGCTTTGAGCGATAGTCAAATCTTTTTAGCTTTGAGATCCCATTCTCTTTGCATGCTTAACATATAAAAAAATGAACAATGATGTTGCATTTCACCAAAGTTTAGTTTTCTGAAACTGATACAAATAACAAGGAATATCTCCAAAATGGTTCACTCTACAAAAAAATTTATTCAGACAAACTGTGTATAGCAAGATCTACATTTTTTGTACAGTAAGATTTGGTCTATCCCTTACCGTTTAGCAGTTATGCAAAAGTCATCCAGAGTAAATACGACCACAGGCGTTATAGCCAGAAAATTCAAGATATACATTTTATTTGTCATAAAAATATCTCAAACATATGGCATTTATTTTAATCGAAACCGTTATGAGCCATTTTCAAGAAAATCATAATGTTGGAAAAATTTTACATGTAAAGGGTAGCAGCTTAGGGTGAGACAATTTTCTTCAAATATCTTTGTGTCACAACCTTGAAAGACATTAAACTCAAATACCAACTTTGGTTTTTAACCAACTTTTCGTTTTTGAGTTATGCTGTCCACAGACTGCCAGACATGCAGATTCAGACCTTTTTATAAAAATGATTTTTTTTTATTTTATTTTTTTTATTTTTATTCAGAGGGCCTCAAAACACATATTTCCAACGAAATCTTGACATCTGCTTAACCAGTATAAAAAGTAAAAATGGATACAGAAGGTGAATGTGCTACATTGTTCTGAATTTCAAAACTAATTTTTGTTTTGAATCTAATAGGTGATTCTAAATGGATATTTTGTGCTGAATTTGAAAACAATTTCCAATTTCTCCCATCATATCAGGTTTTAAAAATATTTATAAATAATGGAAATGAAATTAAAGCTTTGTGAAATGTAATAAAATGTACTTTCAGCAAGAATGTTGTATGAAAAACTAAGCCATAATTATAATTTATTTGCCACTAATTAATAATTAATTAGCAATAATTACAAGCTTTCCCTTGATATCTCATTTCTTTATTTTTTATATCCTGGTGAAATCTTTCATCCTGTTCCTCACCAAAATTTCCGAAATTATCAGGGGAATAATTTAGATGGGAATGAAGAAAATATACTTTGACACTAATGTTGCAACCAATCTGAAATTTTGTAGCATCACTTTCACTATGTTATCATAAGTTGGGTCTTTTTTATTTGCAAGGAAATTAAAAACAACATTTCTGAAAGCATTCCAGGCATCCTTCACTTCTCAGCTCACAGTATTCTGGAACTGACTGTCCATCATCAATTCTCAAATTTGTGGGCTAACGAATACACCAGCTTTATTTTTTTCACAGGATAATGAAGGAAATGTAACACAAAGGTATTTAAAGCACCCTCTGTCTTTATCTAGAGTTTTCACAAATTGTTTCATTAAACCTAATTTAACATGGCAACAATACTTTTGAGGGATCAATAAGAGGTTTACTTTTTAAAATTTTTTTGCCTCATATTAAATTTAGTCCCATGTGACCACTGTTCTCTTTCCCATTGTTCTGACCTAGCTCTTCTATCCCATTCACATAAGAAAAGGGTATTTTGTGGAACCAGCCTGCTGACCTAGTAATAGTCCAATAATCTCCAATAGTCCACAGACTAGCCATTGGTGATTTTTGTACTGTAGTTTTTGTAACAAAAACTTAGCATTATGATTCCTTTAAAAGAAAACAATGGACCACAGGAATAATAAATGGAAGAATAAATGTTTCCATTATGAAGCAAAACACCTTTAAGACTTTTTTGAGAAGAATCTAAGAAGAACCTCCTCTCTTTGGAATTATAGTGCATGCTATTGAAGACAGCAGGAATGTCTTGGCAATACACTAAATTTTCTTCTTCTGCAAAAAAAGGGACAAGTTCCTTCTCACAATGCCTGTGCCATGAAAAATATGTACCCTCAATCAATACTTTTTCTTTTAATCTACAGCCTAAAAGCTCTGCTGATTCTTTAGGCAAATTTAAATCCCTCACTATATTATTAAGCTCAGTTTTATTAAAACATCTATCATCTTCAGAACTGTCTGGTTCTTAAGCATGATCCACTGGAGATTCAGTTTCAGTGCTCCTGGATGCAGATAGCAATGTATCTGGTTCAGGGTGTAAGAAAACCGGAATATCAGGTCCATGAGGGCCAAATGGCAGAGGGAATATTTGGATATGCAATATATTTCTTGTCTTAAGCATTATATCCTGCTACCTGAACTGTACAAAAGTAGCAATTGCTTCCATGATTTGTTGTTGTTAGCTAATGCTGGATTTCTGACAATGAAGTCATTAATCCTCTTGCTCTACAACATTTTTCACTCATAGAGCAATAGCAGTATAGTAACCGCTTTTAAGAGAGCACCATATTTTTATGTTTTGGCGGTCACATCGCTCTCTCACAACCCCCAGAATGTCTGGAGGACCACACCTGTCGTTGGTTTACGGGTCTCACTGACCTGACCGGGAGAGTTATCAAAATAAATTCACCGGCCATATCCTCTGATTACCAATCAGAGGACACATTACATGCCATGACAGGTCAGCATGTTAGGGGTTAAGACTTTATAGACTATTGAGGTGGTCTAAAAATTCTGGGATGGTGTTTTCTCCATGAGGCCAGATGACAAAAGTATCATGTACACATCTCAATCACATTAGAAGTTTCTGGGTACGGATCTAGCAGTGGAACTGAGCAGACATATAGTGAAGGAAGCTCCCGTGGCCAAGGTGAAAAAGGAGTTAAGCGACATGGCAGCTAAAGGGCAGATAAACAAAACAGTTGTAGTAAGAGATAAAGAACTGGCAGAGAGATTTAGACAAGAGTGGATGAAATACGATTGGGGAAACAAAGAAATGGATATGTTAAAACGGAAAATTCAAAACTTAAAAAGAACACTTGAAAGAATGGAAGATAAAAGCAGAAAATACAATGTAGTAATTTCAGGTGTTGAAGAAAAACGTGGAGTGGGGGTATATCAGGATTTAGAAGATCTACTAGTGAACAAATTGGAAATATATCTGAGAGGCTATGAGATTTGCGACGCATTTAGAATCAGCAAAATACTGGGGAAAAGAAATATTCTTGTGAAGCTTACAAACACACAAACAGCTAAGGAAGTACTAAAAAAGGCAAGAAAATTGAGAGGATCAACTATTTACAGCAACAAGGACTTAACATATGCACGAAGGGCGCAAATGAAGGAGCTAATTAATCAGAGAAGACAAGCAAGAAATGAAGGCAAGAGGATATAAATTAAAAAACACTGAGCTGTACGCAGTTAACCATGCAGCAGAGAGGAAGAATGGACCAAGCAATGGGCAGAGGCAGAACCAGCAGGCATTGCACCAAGAAAAACAGGGAAATGACCAAACATCAGCAAGAAATATAGAACAAATGACTACTTGGCAAATTGCAACACGTGTGGTTTCAGTGACAAGTGCTTCAAAGTCACGGTCAAGGCTGAGCAAAACGCAAGGTGACAAAACGGTAGGATGTGGCACATGAAAAAAACTGGGGAAAGAGCCAAGGCAGGGGATGACAACATTGGGCATTAGAGAGCCCAGAGAGGAAGCGATACCAGCGAGAGTGAGGGGGAAAGGGAGAACTAGGCAGGAGAAAAAGAAAAAGGGGTATTTTGCCGAGAGCAACAAGGTTTAAAACATGGTTGGGTAATCCATAAATGAGGAAGTAGAGGGTTTTTTATACACAGTGAAAGTAAGGTTATAGGTGTTATGTGTAGTGAAGTACTGAAATGAAAACTAATGAAGTGTACGATGTAAGCTGATGAAAAGAAGTTATCAGTGAAGCTGATAAGAAAAGTTAGAAAGAGGGAAAGGAATAGTGGTGGGAGATGACAGAAAAACAGAAATAAAGATTTAAGGGTGGGAGCAGGATAAGATTGGTGAAAAGGTAAACACATGTAATGTATATGTAAAAGGCAATTATATTGAAGGGCTACCCTAATAGGAAAGGGACCAGAGTCCAGCTCAGGGGTAGCCCAAGGTGTGTAAGATTTGGTACTCAATAAATATTCATTCATTCATATAGCTTTCTGGGAACATGTTTCAATAGCCAATGATTCAAATTTTTTCATGAAGAGATTTACCACAACGGGGGAAAGCAGACAGCAGAGCTGAAAAAGCGGAAGAAAGACAGTGGCCCTCCATGTCTATCCAATCTTCAGATAGTCCATTTGCTTTGAGTTTTTCTTTGATGATGACAAGCTCATCTTTCATGGGGATCCTAGTAAAGAGAGAAGCGACGTCAAAACTAGCCAATAAGTGATGAGGTTCCAATTGAAACTGTCTCACTATCTGTACCAGAATACTTGAATCTCTAACAAATGTTGAAGTCTTACCAACCAGCTTTTGAAGTTCTTCCACTAGAAATTTTGCCAGTGCATGTGTAGGTGACTTGATGGCACTCACTATGGGTCTCAGAGGAGCATTTGGCATGTGGATCTTTGGTAGTCCATATGCTGTAGGTATGCGTGAGTCATGAGGTTTTAAAACTTTTGATTATTCCTTAGGTAAAGATGACTTCTTGATCAATAAAGCGGCAGATATCTCTAAACTGGAAATAGGATTGTTCTATTTTTTGTACATGAATAGGTATCCAATTTTCTTTTGTAGTCTTTTGTATTGAGCACAAAAGTTGCATTACCTTTGTCTGCTGGAACAATCGTGATTTGTGGATCCGAGGTTATGTTACGCAGTGCTGTATGTTCCTCCTTTGATAGGTTAGAAGCGGGCAGTTTTGCATTTCGTAGAATTTTATAGATCTCAATACGTATAGTGTCAGTTGCAGTTCCAGAGCATTCATAATTGACACTTCAAAACCAGTTAGAATCTCCCCTACAGAAATCTTTGGTGGTGTGGGTGTAAACTCCAGTCCTTTACCTAAATCCGCCTTAGTGGGCTCATCCAACACCATAGATGACAACAAACTTTATGTAGACCAGGCTGAAATTTACCTGGAACTCGTTTCCTATTCAATGCTTCATGTTTCTTTTGTTGTCGTTTCTTCACTGTTACCGAAGCGTAGAAGCTTGGTGTGGAAGATACTCAATGTAGTACATCCCAGTCCACGACATCCAGGGCCGAAGTCAGCAGGTGTAGTTGAAATGGCCTTTGTTCCATGTAATGAAGTTTCCGTCTTGTACTTGTGATTCTTTCTTGTAGAAGTGCAACAGATGTTGTTTTACAAATGTTCTTTGTTGTTGAAGTGCTGATGTGATGCTTAACCTTGACAAAATTCGGGATTACTTTATGGTCTTTGCATTGTTTGAGAAATGCACGTTGGCATAAAAGCAGTGGCTTCCTCCTCTTCCATTTTCTAAGTAGCTGTGCTTTTTTATGAACATCCTCCCCATAGAGGTTCATTAAATTATTACATAGAATTCCATAGCCTTTGTCCATTACTTCTTTGCAGTATAGGCTGCGTCTTGTTGGCTTATTTACGAAATTAAAAACTACAGACATTTTGCCACAAAATTATGTTGAAGAAGCCAAATATAGTTTTGCGGCCAAACGTCAGCATAATTTTTAATTTCTTAAACAAGTCACCAAAAACTAGAAAGAAGTAAAAGCTTATATATTCTGTCTATTTTACTAATGTATGAGTACTGAGCAAGCAGCGAGAGAGTGCCGACTTGTGCTGAGAATGCTTCCATGAGTAAGAAGAAAATAGATGCAAAGAGATTGCCGGCAAAGATACTACAGATAAAGCGATAGCAGAGCTGGGGGTAAACAGCAAAAATACTAGCAATGGAAAAGAGTACAGAGGGAAACAAAAGACGAGAACTAGTCGAGAAAAAAGAAATACTTCAAAATATAGAAATGATAAAAGAAAAATTACAAACCATCAAAGAAAACATGGAAAATAGGAGGACAGATGTAGGAAATATAACTTGGTATTTGTCGGAACAGAAGAAAGGCAGCTTCGATCCAAGGCACGAGGTAAAGGAAGTGTTGGAGAAGCTACAGATGACCACTAGTAACTATGAAATACATGAAGCATTTAGATTCAGAAGAAGAAAGGAAGAAGAAACATTCTAGCAAAATTTACATGTACATACATGACTTATAACATACTGAAGCAGACAAAAAAACTGAAAGGAAGAAACAGCTTTATCAACAAAGACTTATTATAAGACCAAAGGCAGTAAATGAAGAAATTATTAGAGCAGAAAAGATAAGCAAAAAGTGAGGGAAAGGAGGCATATACACGAGGTTTAAAATTATGAGCAGATGGACAAATTGCAGAGGAAAAGAATGAGTTAACATAGTAGCAGAAATTCAAGAAGTGACTAGTCAGGAAACACAGACAATTAATAAGTCAACTGTATCACATTTCCAATAATCATAGAGATGAGAAAGGCACATCACATCAAGGACAAATGCAAGAGAGAAAAATGAGGGGAAATCAGCAACTAATAAGGTGACAGAGAAGAAGGAGAAGAAAGAATCCATGATTGGTGGCAATAATTCAAAGGAGAAAGAAGATGGCAGCAGGGAATTGGAAATTATACGAGCAGATGACCAAGAAACAGTGAGTGCTCATGTAGGCAAAGATGCTAGTGCAAATTACTCAAACAACAAAGGGGCAATTTCAAAGTTGAGTAGAACTAAACTGGGTAAACAAGAGGAGGGGTATGACCAGATGGAATGGGAGGACAGAAACAGGCATTACGTATATGGATAGCTTCAAATGGGAGAAGGGCGAGCAGAAAAGACCAGCTGGTATTTGGAAAGATATTAGCTCAAAAAAGTGAATATCAGATAATGAACATGTATTAATATATAGGAAGCTGAAGAAAAAAGAGAGGAAAATGGTGCTCCACGCTGTGTGACAAGTAAGAACAAGTGATCAAGAGAACTGTGTTCAGGGTTGATAGGAGGGATGGAAATGAAAGTTTAGGGATGAAGTCAAGTAGGCATTATAAAAAAGCGAAAGTTAAGTGAGGAAAGGAAGTGGATGTGATATAAAGATAAGAAGAAAGTGAATCAGTGAGGTATAGGAAATTATTAGCAAATGATCATGAAAAATAAGAAAAATGGAGAGAATAAATTTTAGAATGGAGTAGGTAAACTAAAACGGTGATGATCTTAGGGAAAAGGGAAGTACGAGGGTCCTTCAATAAATAACCGAACTAATTTTTTAATTAACACATAATGGCTTTATTTCACTAACATTTACCTACACACTTTCGAAGTATTCTCCCTCTGATGAAATACAATTATTCAAACGATTTACCCATTGTTCGAAACATTCATTGCACCCATTTTTGGACAGTCTGCTTAGGATACCCATGACAACATTGTTCAACTCCTTATCACTTTGAAAATGGCAACCATGAAGCTCCTGTTTCACTTTAGGAAAGAGCTGAAAATCACATGGTGCTAGATCTGGAGAATTAGGTGGATGAGGCATGATCTCCATGCCCATTTCTGCAATGACATCTTGAGTTGCACGAGCTCGATGAGCAAGGGCATTATCCTGATGCAAGATCCATCCTCTCCTTGCGAGATCTGGTCACTTTTTGGCAATTTTTTTCTTCAGTGGCCCCTTCAGTATGTCTCAATAGTAAGCAGCAGTTACTGTGTGTTGATTAGTTACAACATGATCGTACAGAAAGCCCTGTTTGTCAAAGAATATGAGATGCATGACGATGAATGACGATGCTCGATGAATTTTTCCACTGCAAACTCTCCTGTTTTGTTAACGGGTCGTAATGGTGGAACCAACTCTCGTCACAAGTGATGACCCTATTAGAAAGTCTGGCTCCCATCGTAACCTTCCGAGTCATTGTTGATATGTCACGATGCGGTGAGCCTTCTGCTCGTCCTTCAGTACGTGCAGTACCCATTTTGCTGCAACTTTTTGACAGCCAAGATCATTGCGAATTATGTCATCTACAGTTCCAACAGACAAATGCATTATGTCTCCAACCTTCGAAATTGTTATGCGACGATCTTCTCGCACAATTACATCAATTGTGTTAATGTTGACTTCCGTTTTTGCTGTTACGGGTCTTCCAGGGTGCAGAGAATCTTGAAGGTCTTCATGACCCCCTTTGAAACGTTTATACCACTCAAAAACTTGTGTTTTGCCTAAAGCTTGGTCCTTGTATGCTTGCTGCACCATTTCAAAGGTTTCTGTAGGAGTTTTGTCTAACAGAACACAAAACTTTATTGATGCACGTTGCTGCAATTTTAGTTCCATGGTGGGTGCATTAAACATGACCTCACGTATCAGGCTCCCAACTGATTCACTCTGCATGACTGGCACTCACAGCACTGCTAGAGGAAGAATTCACCTTTCCACCACTAGCAGCCATGGTGCTACAGGGCAGTTTATTTAAATACAATTAAATTAGTTCAGTTATTTATTGAAGGACCCTAGTATAAGAGAATTTGATGAAAATAAGTAAATCAAAAGACAGGTTTGAACAAGGTTAGTTAATTGTGGTCAAAGAATGAATATCACATGTCAAAAATTATATGTAGAGAATCAGAAGGCTGTCCAATGACAGAGGGGCTGGAGCTAACGTTCATGGGTGGCCCTCAACTTACAGAAAGTAAGTCCTGATGACCGATAAAGAGAACAAAAACATCACTAAGTAAGAAATATTTATTGGAATAATTACATAGACTCACTGGCTACTTTTCAACATAGTCACCACCATTGTTGAGGCATTTATCATAACAGTGCACCATTAATTGTATGCCCAAGTCATAGGATTCTGCTGCCAATGTCCACAGCCACGAAGTCACTTCATTCTGCACCTCAGTGTCACTGTGAAAACATTTTCCTGCCACAAAACGCTTCATGAGACGGAAGAGATGAAAGTCACTTGGAGCGAGGTCGAGGCTGTAGTGTGGATATTTGAACACCTCCCATCCAAACTTATTCAACACATTTTGTGCAGCATTGCCTGTATGGGGTCTTGCATTGTCATGCACAAGTGTAATACCTCTTGTCAACATTACACGTCTCTGGTTCTGGATTGTCCACCTGAGTTTATGCAACGACTGGCAATATCGATCAGCATTTACGATCTCCCTTCGGAGTAAAAATTTGCACAAGAGTACACCATGTCTATCCCAGAAGACAGTGCACATGATTTTTTTGACAGAGATTGTCTGCTTGAATTTAGTCTTCACAGGTGAACCACTATGCAGCCAATCCACTGATTGTTGTTTTGTCTCTGGTGTGGCATGTGTCACCAATGTTTCATTCCCAGTGACAATATTATCGAGAAACTGGTCATCTTCCACTGCATATCGCTGCAGGAATGTCAATGGTGCGGCCAGACGTTTTGTATTGTGTTCATCTGTCAGTTGTCTAGACACCCATCTTGTACATACTTTGTGAAAACCAAGACATTGGGAGACTATTTTGTGCAAAAGCAAGCAAGACATCTGGGGAAACTGACAAGAGAGTTCTGAAATTGTGAAGCGTGGGTTCTGCACAACTGCTTGCTGCACACTTTCCAACACTTCTGGTGTCACCAGAGATGGTCAGCCATTACAGTCTTCGTCGTGAATATTGGCTCTTTCCTCCGTGAATTGCTTGCATCATCCTCTTACCATACTGTCACACATAATGTCCTGTCCATACATGTCACACAACTGCCTCCTCTGCGCTGAGGACCTGAAGCCAATCCTCGGTACCAGCATGGGGATTTTTCCCCTGCTGGGAGGTCTGCCACGCGGTGCACTCAGCCTCGTTAGGTTCCGTGGGGACCAATTGAGAAGCTACTTGATGGAAAAGTAGTGCCCCAGGTCGCAAAGGCCGCATAACTGGCCGGGAGGACTCGGGACACCGACCACATCCCACCCTCCAGTACTGCACCCCACAAATGACACCTGTAGTGGGCAGAGGTGAAGTATGCAGCAGCTGGGTGGCAAGCCTTGGCCCTTCTTGGGCTGTTGTGCTAGAGGTTTTATACATGTGACACAACTGATGATGGATCTCTGCTGGAGATTGCTTTTGAGCATGCAAAAATTAGATGACTGCACAAACCTCGCATTTTGTGGGAGACAATATCAGAGCAGTCATTTTCTCCTAGCACAGAGCAGTAACCACTGCTGTCCCAAAACTGAAACTTTACTACAATGTTACCATATACTTCCTCTCTTCTGCTGTACAAATGCATTCCAATCCGACTGATGGTGCCATCCCTGGACGCGATCAGGACTTACTTTTTGGATGCACCTCGTATATGTTTTGGTACTCAATAAATCCATATTCATACTAATGTATATGGTCCACATATATAATGAAACAGATTTGGATCATTTACACAACCACGTTTCGACATTTCTAAGAATAAAACTATTATGTTGTACTCTCGCGGAAAAATGAGAACTCACACACTTCACCTTTACTTGACTTCACTCAACAACCAACAACACAAAACTGAACTCCCATTTTAAAACAACTTTTAAAAGGGGATATGTTTGAGAGGTAGAATCAGGACTGAAAAATTCAATGCCATAGCCAGGTTTTGAAGCACAAATCTTCCACTTATCGAGCGGCTGCGCTAACCATTAAGCTACCATGGCCAACTTACCAGCATGACACTAAATTGCCAAAGTGATAACATTGCCCACACACTGCTTGTGTGTTTAAAGACACCAGCAGTAAATTTGTTGGCATAAATAAATAATAATTACCATCTAAAGGGGATATGTTTATTATCTCACAAAGGAAGTCTTTAGCCTCATAAGTTGAATTGCTCTTTGATATATACAGGCAACCTCTGTCTCATGCCCGCCTCGGTAGCGTGATGGTTAGCGTGTCTGCCTCACGTTCAAGAGGTCGCGAGTTCGAATCTCGCTTAGGGTAAGTTATCCGGGTAAGGTTTTTTTCCGAGGTTTTCCCTCCCCTGAGAAGACGAATGTCGGGTAACTTAAAGCTCCATGGACCTCGGGCTCATTTGAGCATCATTTCACCCATTTCATTTCATTCATTCGTCCGATATGACACAATGTTGGAGGACGTTAATACAAAAAAAAAAAAAAAAAAAAAAAAAAAAAAAACCTCTGTCAGTTTTCTAACGCATTGTTTGTTTTAATAGCAATCTCTAAGGGTAAATATTTCCTTCAATCAATGTTTATGGCCTGACTCACTAAACATTTCAACTTCCTTTTCCTCTTTATAGATAACATGGATGCAGGTACTGTAGATAAACATCACCAAGAATAAACACTGCATGTCTTATCGCTGGTTAATTTTAAGTGGAAGACAAATTTTTGTACATACTCTAGAGTGGATATAGTTAGTAGATTGTAATATGTATAAAAGGTATATAAGTTTAAAATATAAACATAGTAATAGTTATATTATTTAACATTTTAAGTAATGGAGTTAAAATTATTTCTAACAAACAATAAGTACACGATAATATTACTACAGCAAGTGCATTATAAAAATATTCAAAACAAAATTTTGAATTGTAAAATATTCTGACGTGGTACATTATTTCAATTTTGCAGTGTGAAAATTTGATTCAAAAACACTCATACATTAAAAAAAAATCCATGCAGAACAGTGTTAATAGTAGCTGAAATCAAGAAATGATTCCTGAATAGTAAAAATCAAAAATTAAACATAAGATAAGGGAGCAAGTACCAAACATAAAATGCTCCCATAGGTTAGCAGACTAATCCTGCAGCTATAGTTATATGGCTCCAGATTGTGTAATTGGTAGAATAGAGAAAAAAAGTATATAAAATTGAAGAAATCTTGACTTCCAGTGATAACTACAAGATATTAGAGATTCATTGCAAGCCGAGATCCTCAACAATGACTGGAAAAGTTCAAAATCATCAATTGATTATAGGATTCTTATTCTTCAAAATAGAGCTCTTTTCCCAAACCATCAAATTTATGGGTGCATTTTATTGTTTTTCATTATTAGATTATAATCAAATACCTCCATAAATTTGATGTTTTTGGGGAAGATATTTATTTTGAACAATAAAGGTTGTGCAATGAAATTTGAAATATTGCCAATTGATTCTGTCAATAAATTTGTTTTGTTTCCAGTAGTTGGTAATACAATATGAAAGAATCCATCACCTGACATGCAACAATAACAACAAAACAAACAGTCAAAATACTGAGGATGAAAATAACTGATCTGCGAAATATGTTTGGAAGTAATTCATAATTACATGGTTAAGTGAAGTGTTAGTCACTAACATTTATTAATATTTATTAAGACATTATAGGATTACCTTGTAAAACAGATTTTTTCCGTATCCTTTGAATAGCTTGCCATTCTTGGTCTTTCACTGAACACTGCTTGCGCAGGAAAGATTTCAAAAGTGTTACAACTGGAGATTTCTGATCTGGGGAAACTTTAACTATTTGCTGAGAAATATTTATAACAGTCTCTTTTAGGCTTCTCTGCAGGCTGGACTTCACCTGAAAGAGAAATGTTTAATGTTTAATGTGTTAGACCTGGATGAAGCTGATGCATTTTTTGCATGTATACCTGTACACAAGCCACAAATATCATCAGAATTACAATAAAAACAGATTCAAAGATTGCAGAATAATGTATATAATAAATATAGAAACAAATCTGATATGTTACATATATGTGACTTCCATAAGCCACCATTGTTTATTTTTATATAGGTTCTAAACACTATTGTTGTAAAAGCTTATTTTCTATCTACTTAATGTTAATAAGAAAGACATTATAGAGATGGTTTCAGCACATATTTAATTGTGGATACAATGGAAATGCAGGAGACTTGAGGTGATAATAAATTTGAAATTGCATCTTCCTTTCTTAGAAGTTTGCAAACAGTGTTGTTATAATCAATTTAACCTAAAAGGTGAGTCAATAACACTAAACAACACTTATATTTATAATTTTCCGGAACGTATTTCAGAGGCTAACTTTCCTCCATCATCAACTGGACAATGACTGGGTTTCCATGGTGCGGAAGGCGATGCTTCTTCTGATGTTTCCTCTGGTGACGGTTCAAGGAACTTGCTGAAAATATCTTTCTGGGGAAGGTCGAAATTAAATTCTCTGTTTCTATTTTTTAAAATGAAGATTTGTTCCCATGTGGACAGCTCTTGTTTTCCGGTTATGTGTTTGAGGAGTTTTGGTTCTGGTTTTATGTTGTGATTTTTTGTCCAAAAGTGAAAGGCAACTGCTAATTTTTCCAATTGTTTACTCTTGAGTTCCTAACGGGTTCCTTGGATCTAATTTCTAAATTTCTTTTGGTTTTTCCTATGTATACTTCATTACAATCACTGCATTCAATTTGGTATATGCCAGAATTTTTTTGTTAGGTGGAATAGCATCTTTGATGTTTGAATTCAGCAGGTTTTTTTATGGAGTAATGGTTTACTGGTGCTAGCTGAATGTTGTGTTCCTTGAACACTTTTTTTAATTTATCAAAGGCCCATGTGTGAATTTTTTGAACGTAATTTTTTGTTTCTGCTGCTGTGAGTGTTGTAGCTTCTTTTATTGATTTTTTCTTTTCTGCTTATTTTACTTTTTTATTTACTAATTCCTTGGTGAAGCCATTTTTTGTACTATTTCAATTATTTTGTAATATTCTGTTTTGTATTCTTCTGTTGGAAGAGGGATTGGTGAGCATCCAACACCCTACAACACTCACAGCAGCAGAAACAAAAAACGACATTGAAAAAATTCACATATCATCCATGGACCTTTGATTCCTCTGAAACACATTTCAGAAATAATAAATGTAAGTGTTGTTTAGTGCTATTAATTTAGATTAAATTGAAATTCCATGCTTGTTCCTGACATTGCAAGAAACACTGCATGGTGACAGCACTTCAGAATAATGCCAAAGTATTGAAAACTTCAAATCAATAACAATGAATACCTCAGAAATGCTAGACGCAAAAAAGAAATTGTTTGAAATAAACTGTGGGTTGTAAAGATACCATTTTGTCCTAAGTGAAGAGAAAGAGACAGGAGAGGGGAAGAAACAGACTGATTAACCACGTTCATTGTGTCATGGGCTTCCACTTGAGAAACAATAAAATTACTGATAGTGTATATGTTTTCTTTCTTACTTTCTTTATTGCTTACCTACAGTAAGTAAAAGATGTATGGCATTTCATAAAAAAATTTGATGGTGAGATTTCACCAGTAATAGAAGTTTTGAGCTTCCTTGAATTCAAAAGGTGCACTTTTGGGAAAAAGTGCCACATTTCTGTATTTGAGTGTGTTTGCCTCTGAACAGGCACAAGGTAAGGAAAGTTAGATAAACACCTACCTTAATCTAAAATATGAACAAATTAGAAACTAAATTACTGAAGAACTTGCAATATTACGAAGATAAGTGAAGCTTTTAGTTTCTAATTTGTTTTTATCTTAGGTTCTGTTGTTTCACGGTTAATAGCTTTAATTTTCCTTGATTTAACCAAACTTAATGGTTAAGTTCAACTTCTTCCAAAGATATTGACAAAGTTGTTCAAGATATTTCACCCAACCAAACTTATGTTTGCTGGAAAAATCTTTATTTGTCATTTTCTAAAACATCTACCTTAAAAATTTTGATTTAAGTACTATGAGAGGATTTGCAGAAACAATGTTTTGACAATGGTTAAAGCTGGACATTAAGTATGACTTATGTTGGAAAGAAGATGTTTAACGTTAAACATTGTATAAAGCTAATATTTAAAAGCTGATTTTTCTGATTTTCTAGATAGAAAATTAAAAATGAAGTACCATGTACAAAATGTCACACAAAAGGCTACAAAAAGAATTAACATATTGAAGAGATTAGCTGGATTTATATGGGGCAGCTCAATAAAAGTTTTAAATAAAACATATAACTACATAAATCAAGTATTAAAACATGGATGTGAAGTACTTTTTCTGCAAATGAAGACAAAATTAATAAAATTGAGAAATGTCAAAATCAGTGTTTAAGATTGGTAACAGGAGCTGTGAAAACAACACCAAGTGCACTCCTACCTGGGACAAATACCTAATAACTCAATTAAAGCTAACATTGAAACACAAGCCTCACAACTATATGTAAAATTGAAAACATACCCAAGTAAACATCAATGGTTTCAACAACTACCTAGAGAATATAAGCTAAAAGCACAAATCACAAAGAAGAATTATAATTACCTAAATTTATCAGAAAAATGCACTCCTCATCCTCCTAGAACTAATCCAATTGATTTTATTAAGATAGTAACAAATTAAGAGTTGACAGAACAACTAAATAAACTAGAAGACTCACCAGAATTATGCAGAATTGCCGCAGTTGAACATCTACATAATCAATTCCCTGAAACAGAGTAGCTCAGAATTTACGCAGGTGGTTCTGCCGATAAATTGAGAAAAAAATGTGGAAAGTGGTATATATTGTAAATACTTTTCACATTATTTTACATAGCCTAGCCTATCCACAAATTTTGAAGGTGAAGTGGTAGCAATACAATGAGCACTAGAGCAGGTATACTATAGGACTGATATAAAAGGAAATAAAGTAGATGTTCTCACAGACTCAGTTTCTGCCATTCAAGTAATTGAGCGATATGACAGTCCATATGAATCTTATAATATTAAGGATGTAAGATCTTATTATAGATTACTCCAAACAAAAATCAACAGATAATATTACACTGGATACCAGCACATGTGGTAGTGACTGGTAATGAGACTGCAGACTTTCTTCTAGCCAAAAAGGGTGCAATGTTATACTCGAAACCTATAAAGTCTTGTCGATTAGATGCAAAACTAAAAAATGTCAAAATTAGTGTAGAACAAAAATACGAACACAATATTCAAAAGGAAATTCCCAATAAAAATTATTCTAACATAAAAGAAATAATGCAAAAAATAAAAAATGTATAAAGGAAAGAAGCAGTTGCTCACTTCAGACTAGCCACTGGACACAACTGTTTGGTTTTATAAGTGACAAGACATGTAATGCTAACAAGATTTTAAATTGAGAACACCTACTGGAATGCCCAGAATTGAGGAAAGTTGTACCAAATGGGAAGATACATAATTCATATTGGCTGGCTAGGGAAAAATAGATGGATCAAACTCCTGCAAATTAGATCAACAACAAAATTTTTCTGGTAAGACATCAGGTTGGTTAAGGACGCTATCAGTAATATCACATGGCACAAACTGTGAAATAGAAGCAATACCTCTTTATTTCAGAACCAGGTCTTGTACTGAATGTTTTTACACTACATTTGCTACCTGATTTTACTAATGAGCTTGATTTTTATGCAGATTTTATTCAAGCTTAATTAGCTTGTTTGTATTTGCACTGTCCTTTCCTGCATCCTCAGCTAGCAATTTCCTCTTAAAATACTGAAGCAGAGTCATTATGACACTCAATTCTAACATTTTGAAAACCATGCTATTACAACAGACTAATCATGCTAACAGACCTTTGTTCTGTGAGACATGTACTTAACACTGATTTTCTTTCATCTTGGTATTCTGCATATAGCAAAGTTCTAAGCAACAACCATGAACAACATTTCTTTGAACATTACAAGAAATCCAATCAGACTGTATAATAATCAGTTTAAAACAATTAGAACAGCCTTGTTTATTGTAGAAATGAACAGCGTTATTCTTGCTAAAGGTGGTCACACTCATATATAGCTCTCTCTTTTTTTATCATGAAATGTCAGGGCCAGAGATAGAGTGGAAGTATATCCTGAACATGCTTCACAAGCAGAAATAAAATACATTTATTTTGTACACAGAACAACAATGTGAACAACACTTTACTTGTTTAGGGCACAACATATGTGTTACTGATACTTCCGCCATTTAAAGGGAAGAAGAAGAAGGGGGAGGAGGAGGAAGAGGAGGAGAAGGAGGAGGAGGAGGAGGAGACGTAATCAGTATATAGCCAAATGTTTTGTTGCAATATAGCACACCTTTCTGGCGGAGGCAGAGATTCAAACTATGAATCTAAAGTATTTTATTTTGCACATGGTAAATGCTTTGAGGAAAGAAATTGGGGGATGGGGGCATCCTAAAGACCCCAACCTTCCCACAAGGCATGCATATATTGTGCATATAGTATATTTAGGTGATAAGTAATAGGTGTATCCTAACTTTTCTGGGAATAAATGTTATGTCCTCTTCATTTTGAATAAATTTTGTATAATGTTGGTACTTGAAGATCTGGTAAGAATGCAATTTACGTTCAATCACAGATCTGGAAACATCTCTTTATAATAATAATATTTCCGGGGAAGGCCGTGTCTTGGTTATGTTGTTGTTGCCAACGTTTCACCCTACTATGTAGAGCTTCTTCAGGGCTAATGCTTTCTTTGGCAGTACCACAGGAACTGTGCTGTCTCTTCAACTTCTAGCTTGTTTATATCTTGTTTATATCTTGGCTGTAGAGGTTAGAGCCGGCCCTCTCATTCTCATTGGCTGATGGTCTGCCAATCTTCACGTTCTTATCAATGTTTGCCAAATAGTGTGGAGATGTCTTCCATTATAGCGGCCTTCCCCGGAAATATTTATTATTATAATGGATACTGGCCGCCGAAGCTTACGTAAGTTATTAACATCTATTTATGTTCAATTCTTTGTGTACTTACAATTTCTTAAGATTACCTGATCTTAGCTATTAATTTGGATGTTCAAATGCTTTGCATTTTTTTCAAGTGTTAAGCTACAATTCATTTTTTCCTCTCTCGTGGTCTGCCAAGAACAGAATTTCAAAGCCTTCACATAGTGACTATCATTTAAGCTACCTGCCATTTAAGCTTGAATACCTTTGAGCTTACAAGATGTGTAACAAAATCATTTCTCCAAATATTTATCCTGATTAATATAAACTAACTAGAAGAACCATTTATAGCAGAGTAGGTTAGAGAAAGTCATGTGAATGTAAAACATCAGATTTTCTTTCTATTGGTTTTATTAATGTTTACCATTGAACACAGCCACATTCATTCCCTTTCATACTTCCAGATTGTGCATAGGGTTACTCATGCCAATGGGTTGAGTAAGCATAACACATTATTTGACCACAGTAGGCTGAGGGGCTCATATATTTATGTCATCAGTACACTCCAGTTCCATATAGTATCCACACTGTTTAACTAATAAGGATAACTGGTGCATGTGTGTTATACCTACAACATAACTTATGTACAAAAAATGATACTGTGTTGTGTATTGACTAGAAGCAAGTGCCAGGAAATTCTGAGTGAATATGGTAAAAATGCAACATCAACACAAAAACAAAATTACAGAAATTAAATCAACAAAAGCCAACCCAAAAGGAACAAGCAAACGGAAGCATCAATAGACAAGCACGAATTATAGGAAACCTTATAGATAGCATTGTTGCAAGTAATCATAGATATACTGAATAAGGATCTGAAAAAGGCATGAGAAGAAATAAAACTACTAAACGAACAAAACAGCAAAATAAAAGCCGAGTTAGATCAATGGAAGAAGATACATATCCAAAATTGCAAAGACCAAGGGGTGTAACCTCAACATTAGGAACTACAGAGAGCTACGAGAGAAACACATGAAAATCCTGGAAGATAAGAACAGAAACAAGCACATGAAAAGGAGAGCAAAATGAATCAGAAAAGCAGCACGTACACAGAAGAACAGTGTTGTTAGTGGACTCAATAGTTAAACATGTTAAACTACATAGAGAAGCAAAAGTGTATATTTCATGGTATCAAATGAACCAGTTAGAAAATCTGATTGAAAAGTGAGTAATAAAACACAGTAATCCAAAGCCTGCTTCCATACTCAAACAAATGACTCAAAGGGAGCAAATACACCACACGAGGCTACGAGAGAAACTTACATTGTGGTAAGGCATGCTAAAGAAAAGCATCCCAAAACTGATGCTAGTAAATGGGATCGTAAGAAGAAGACATAAAACAGACCTATTTAGACAGGATGAATGAAAACATATGTAGGGTTTGTGAAGTTCTGAAATGTATATTTGTAGACATAGACAAGCTGATAGGTATGGATAGAGATGGGCTACACTAAATAGGAAGGAAGCCACCAAGTTAGAAAGGGTAAAGAAAAATGTAATAAATATGTGCATGGGTTAGGGAAACTAAAGCCAAGAAGAGGTGCAAGAGAGCAAACAGATTTTAATCTTCAACTGCAAACACAGGAAGGCAAGAGAAATTATTGTATAAACTATGCTAGAACAAGCTAAAAGTTTTTAACCCAAAATAAAAGTAAAAAAGAATTAGAGAAAGGAAATAGGTTAGTATCTTTCATCAAAAGATACAATATATGACAAACAAAAGAGCAGCAATTAAAGGAACAATCCTACAACTACAGTCAAATGCATTAGTTTTTACAGAACATGGGCTTAAAAAATACTGAACTCAAGGCAAACTGCCATGAAAATTATGTCTTAGCCTCAAGCTATTGTAGAGAAAAACATAAAAGTGGGGGAGTAGCCATATATCCACAACAGAATACTAAATATAAGAAAATAAATTGCAATCTATACTGTGCGGGAATACACTGCAAATTGTCAGCAATTGAAATTATATTTAAAAGAGGAAAGCTTGTTATACTAGGGATCTATAGTTTGCCAAAAGCGAAAGAAAAAAAAAATCTTATGTGTTGCACTCACATGACTTTCTCTACTCTTGTACTCACCATTCTTACAAACTCTTATTCGTATATCTTCTTTGTGTTAAGATAAACATTTTGTACATAATTATCTTATTGCTTAGTTCCTTGTAGCTGCAAGGGGAATATTAGAATACAGTAGGCTTTCAGCAATAGTCAAATCTTTTAATGCTCTGAGATTCCGTTCTCTTTGCACATTTAACATATAAAAAAATGAGCAACGATGTTCCGTTTCATGAAATTGTTAAGTTTTCCGAAACTCACACACATAACAAGAAATGTCCCCGAAATGGTTCACCCTACAAGAAAATTTATTGAGACATAAATTGTGTATTTTAGCAAGATCTACATTTTTTGTATAGTATAATTTGGTCTATCTCTAATGGTTTAACAGTTATGCAAAAGTCGTCCAGAGTAAATACGGCTACAGGGGCTATAGCCAGAAAATTCAAGATATACATTTCATTTGTCATAAAAATATCTCAAATATATGACATTTTAATCAAAATTGTTAGTCATTTTCAAGAAAATCAAATTTTTCAAAAAAATGTTCCATGTAAAGGGTAGTTAAGGGTGGGGCTGTTTTCTTCAAAATCTTTTGTGTCGCATCCTTGAAAGACATTAAACTTAAATACCAACTTTGGTTTCTAACAGACGTTTCATTTTTGAGTTATGCTGTCCACAGACACACACACGTACCATTTTCTAAAAATGCATTTTTTGGATTCAGGGGCCTCAAAACAGATATTTCCGGTGAAATCTCGACATTGAATTTTTAGGTGGAATACAATACTTCCTCTACTTACCAGTAGAGAAAGTAAAAGTTCATTTCCTAAGGAGACTAGAGTTATGCCTAAATAATTTGGTAAAATATAACATTATTGTGATAAAAGATTTTACTACAGATATTTTAGTTGGGTGTAAAAAAAAAGTCGCTGCTAGAACTGCCAAAAAGAGGTAATCTTAGGTCCAAGCAGCGCAACCAATCATTTATCAACCTATACACATGAGCATAAGTATTTGTACAGTTGCAAATACAAACTAAATGTTTTATTTTGAATATTTGCTGGTCACAAAACTTGGGAACATGGTTCATAATATGAACTTCACACACCTTATTTAAGTACACATATAATTACATTTACTTTGTTCTACATTAATACATAAAATCTTTGTTCTCATAGGTTGACTTTTAAGGACATAGGTATTCCAACAGGAACACAATAACAACGTGAATATGCACAACATACAAACAGGAAATTAAAAAAGAAATCTTCCTAATATTCTGTACACCAACCTCTTCCATAAATTACTTCTTTCAGCTGTTTGGGCATTGGGTGGACAAGTTTTCTAGTTGTCCCTGCACCAATATAACAAATAATTGCTTACGCATTCCATTGCTAAAAGTGTCTCACTTGGAACCTGTGACAGAATTGTGGGAAAAATTCCTGTTGTCACAAGTTGTAGGTCTTTTTTAGGTTAAGTATGCCCCAAAATAAGTATAGTCAGAGAACCTTAAAGGAAATTGTAACATTCAGACCGAATATCTTTAAACCCATTAATAACTTAACAAATAATGCTCCTCACATCATCAATAGTAGTAATAATCTTAACGAAAATAATAAAAATAATGATAACAATAAGAATAGTAATAAGAACTGTTTGTCAATATTTCATCAAAATATAAGGGGCTTAAGAAACAAAGTGGATAAATAAGGAAAATTGAAGCTATTAACAGTGAAGCAACAAGATTCTAAAGTAAGAACAAATTAGAAACTAAAAACTTCACTTATCTTAGTAATGTTGTTATTCTTTTGCTAACCCTGGGGTTTCAAGCTATGTCCAGCTCATTCTCAAAGCCATATAAACTTATTATTAGTCTAAATACTCAAAAACAACTACCAGATTTAGTATGCATTTCTGAACATCACCTGACACAACAGGAATTTCACCCAATATCATTGCATGGGTACTCTTTAGGAGCAGAGTTTTCTAGGAAAAATTTACACAAAGGTGGAGTTTGCATATATGTTAGGAATGATTTGACATATAAAGCTTTAGATTTATCCAACTTTAATGCTGAACAAGACCTCGAAATCTGTGCAGTTCATTTAAATCAAATTAATGTAATCGTAGTAGCACTATATCGATCTCCCTCAGGCAATTTTGAAATTTTCAGAAAGCATCTTGAACATTCCTTAAATTTTTTTATTTAAACCAAAGAGGGAACTAATAATATGTGGTGATATAAATGTTGGCTATTTAAAATCCAGTCTTCAAATGGAAAATCTTAGCTGTTTATTTGCAACATATGACACATACAGTTAACTTTCCAACAAGAATCCAAAATAATTCTTCCACTGCTATAGATAATATATTTGTAAATTCACACAGAATTAAGTCTTACATTGTCTCACCAATAACCAATGGTCTATCAGATCATGATGCCCAAATTATATGCATTAAAAAGATGATTTTAAATCTGAAACCTAAATATACATATCAGAAATATAGAGAGGTAAATGAAAGTACTCTGAACGAGTTTAGCAAAAAACTTCAACTTGAATCATGGAATCAAACTTACCTAACAAATGGAACCAACAATAAATATAATAGTTTTCTCAAATGTTTCAAAACTCACTTTGAATCATACTTTCCTGTCAAAATCAGCAAACTAACTAACTTGAAAAGTGACAATGCTTGGATCACTTTAGGCATAAGGACCTCATGTAGACACAAACGAGAATTATATCAACAAGTAAGAACAAGTAACAATTTAGAATTAAAACACTACTTCAAAAAATATTGCAAAATTCTAAGAAGGGTAATAAAAGCAGCAAGAGTATTGTATTACAATAAGCTAATCCAACACTCAGACAACAAAACAAAAACTACTTGGAATATAATAAAAAGAGAAGCAGGTAAATTTTCATTACAAAACGACTCAATAACATTAAAAGTGGACAATCAAGAAATTAACAAACCCCATGAAGTTACAGAAATCTTTAACAAATTTTTTTTTAGATGTAACAAACAATCTATTAACTATGGAAGTAAAGAAGTAGCACTAGAATTTCTAAGATCAAGTTTCACAGAACCACTGCCAGAATTTAAAGCTAATCTGACGACACCTGCAGAAATAAATAAAATTATTAACTCCTTTAAAACACAGAATTCCCATGGTTATGACGAAATAACAACAAAAATCCTAAAATCATGTTCATTCCAAATTAGCGCTTCTCTAAGTTATTTGTGCAATGAGTCACTTAAGACCGGAATTTTCCCTGACAGGATGAAATTCTCGATAGTAAAACCCATTTTTAAAAAAAGGCGAACGCGACAATGCTTCTAACTATAGGCCAATTTCTCTCTTACCCGTTTTTTCAAAAGTTCTTGAAAAAGTAATGTTCTACAGGTTGTATAAATACCTCGAGTATAACAAGATACTAATGAAAGATCAGTTCAGATTCAGAAAGGGCATTTAAATAAATAATGCAACTTTTAAACTTACACATGAAGTGTTAACTGCCCTAAACAATAAAATGCATGTAGGCGGTATTTTCTGTGACCTAGCAAAGGCATTTGATTATGTAAATCTAACATTCTGTTAGCAAAACTGGAATTCTATGGAATTAAAAATGAAAATTTAAGTTGGTTCATATACCTAAAGGAAAGAAAACAGAGCGTTAAAGTAAACAGTGATACTGATAATGGAAAACAAACTTCAAATTGGAAATCAGTAGCACATGGAGTACCCCAAGGTTCAGTATTAGGGCCTCTATTATTTCTGATCTATATAAATGACCTTTCTATTTATTTAAGAATACAGTAAGTTCTGTATTGTTCGCTGATGACACTAGTGTGCTGGTCACTAGCAAAAACTTAAATGAATGTATAATTAAATCGAATTATGTTTTGAACTGCATGTCCTACTGGTTTAAAGCCAACAAATTATCAGTTAACCTAGATAAAACAAAAGTGATTAAATTCATAACTCATCAAACATCACACACTCCAATTGAAATAGGGATTAACGATATGTTACTAGAACAAATAGATAACATCAAATTTCTGGGTCTTCAAGTTGACAAATATTTAGATTGGAAAGCTCACATTAAGTATATCTTACCCAAACTCAGTTCTGCCTGTTATGCTATCCGAGCGCTGGCAAATGTTAGCTCCATAGATACACTCAAATTAGTTTACTATGCATATTTTAACTCTATAATGGAATACAGTATTTTATTTTGGGGCAATTCAGTAGACAGTAAACAAATATTCCTCATACAAAAGAAGGTTATAAGAATTATTTCCAACACCCATTGTAGACACTCATGCAAAGATCTTTTCAGAAGATTGAACATATTAACCTTACCCAGTATGTATATATTCTCGATCCTAAAATTCTTTATATGCAATCGATCCTTATTCACAACAAACAAAGAAATTCATGGAATAAACACTAGACAGAAGAGTAATATCCATCATCCCAGTGTAAAACTTTCTTGCTTCCAGAAAGGTGTATATTATGAAACCTTAACAATATTTAATGCCCTTCCTAATAACCTTAAGGAAAAAGTTGACAATTTCAATGTTTTTAAAACAGCTGCTAAAGAGTACCTATGCTCAAAATCATTTTATTCTGTACAAGATTATCTGAATGACCAATTATACTATTAATTCCTATGTAGCTCAGTTTATTCTATATGTGAATTACAAACTATGCTGTAAATACCTATGTAACTTTGTTGCTTATTTAGCCTTATAAATAGTTTCTAGCTCATTTTATTCTGTATAAGATTATTTAAATGGCAAATTATCCTGTTAATGCTTATATAATTTTGTAAGTAGTTTCTAACTCATTTTATTGTGTACAAGATTATTTAAATAACAAATTATTCCTGTTAATGCGTATGTACCTTTACATGTAGTTTCTAACTCATTTTATTCTGTATATGTAAGATTGTTTAAATGACAAATTGTTCCTGTTAATGCTCATGTAGCTTTGTAAGTAGCTCCTAACTCATTGTGTTCTGTATAAGATTATTTAAATGACAAATTATTTCTGTTAATGCTTGTGTAGCTTTGTAAGTAGTTTCTAACTCATTTTGATTTTGTTCTGTGTAAGATTATTCAAATGACAAATTATTCCTGTTAATGCTTATGTAGCTTTGTAAGTAGTTTCTAACTCATTTTATTCTGTATAAGATTATTTAAATGACAAATTATTCGAGTTAATGCTTATATAACTTTGTAAGTAATTTTTAACTCATTTTATTCTGTATAAGGTAATCTAAATGACAAATCATCCTGTGAAAGCTTATGTAACTCTGTAAGTGATCTCTAGATGAATTATTATTATTATATTACAACTAAACAGTAGAATATGGCTGTAAATGCCTAGTATAAATTTAACACAAAATTCACTTCTTATCTGACAAATTTCAGGTAAGCTTTGATTGTGTTTCTATTATCCCCTTTGCTGTTGTTTGTTTGTTTCTTTTTTGTTCCTGTATATAATGAGTTTTTATGTGCTCATTCTGTATATGTATTGACAATGTTTTGTAGATCACAATTGACATGTTCAATGTTCACCAGCCTCCATGGCTACTTGTGAACTCGCTGAACGCAATCTAATCTAATCTAATCTATGTATTCTGTCACAAGTAACTATTTTAGTTGAAATTCGCTGGATATGTAGTGTTTTCTTATTGTTTTCCAGCTCTCTCCGTAGGTACTAAATGGGGTTGAGATCCAGGTGTTTTTAGTGTGTATGGAGTTGTTATATAGCAACCACAAAAGGACAATCTCTGCAGTATGTTTAGAGTCACTGTAGTAACTGTCAACTAAATTCAACTTCTTGGGCTAAATTAACTTCATGGCACTCTTCTTCAAATTGTCTTTCAATATGTCAGTATACCCGTATTTGTCATAATTTCCCTTAATGAATACTAGTTCCCCTACATCAGATGTAGCCATGCATCCTCAGACCATAACACCACATTCATGTTTAACTGTTGCTTGCAAATTTTGAATATCCAATGCTGTACTTGGCTTTCTCCACATTCACATTTGGACACCATTATGAAATATTTTCATTCGAAAATAAAACTTGTGTCTCAGGATGCACTGTCCTTTCTTATATATTACTTTGCAAACACTAGCCTGCTCTTTTGATTTTTTGTGCTGATATATGGCATCCTCTGGTTACCTAGGAATGGAATCCAGTACGATTGATGACTCGTCTTGTTGTCCTAAAACCCCAAGCGCAACAGCCCATGAAGGGCCAAGGCTTGCTGCCCAGCTGCTGCATCCCCGACTTCTGCCCACTACAGGCATAATTGGTGGGGTGCAGTACTGGAGGGTGGGATGTGGTCAGTGCCCCGAGCCCTCGTGGCCAGTTATACAGCCTTCTCAACCTGGGGCTGCTACTTCTCGTCTTGTTGTCCTGAGCTTCCCATACTGTTCTTTTACATACGCAGCAATTTCAATTTCCAAACCTATTTGGAGGTTTTCCTTCACCATTTTCATCAACTTTCTTTATTCCCTAAATTTAGTTTCTGTGGATGGCCCACTCGCTCTTCATTTATTAGCATGTGGGTTTTCTCAAAATGTTTAATGACACTCTGCACTATCAAACGACTTATTTCTATGATGCAAGATATTTCAGAATACAATATTTTTCCGTTTATATAATGAAACAATCATCTCCCTTAGGCCTAAAATGTTTTCATTCCTTTGCAACCCATTTTGACCTTCTGTAGCTCACCAGCCACTCCATACAACAGGACTAGCATGCAGCATTGTAGCAGGCAGATGACAGACATGCTCTGGGTTATCAGACAACCATTTGTTGTGTGTTTACCATCACTGTATGAATACTTGTCCTGCATAAAATACAATGCTTGAGAAAAAATATTTTTTTATATTTTGTAAAACACTGAAAACGTAATACCAATATATAAGTATGCTAATAGAATGTTTGAAGTTCATATGTGTGACAAATGTTTGCATTTTTAAGCATAGAAATTTTCATAAAAAAACATTTTCCTTTTTATTATTTATTTATGCCAACAAACTTAAGTGTTGGTTCTTTTAAACACATAAACCGTGTGTGGGCAATGTTTGAGAGGTAGAATAGGAACTGTAAAATTCAATGCCACAGCCGGTATTTGAACCACAGACCCTCTGCTTACCAGGTGGGTGCTCTAGCCATTAAGCTAAATGTGACAACCTGCCAGAATGGCATTGAATTCTCCAACCAATTCGTATTTATCGTAAACCACAAAGGCACTCTCACATCAGAGACAATTACCCCAATTGTGACTTACTATCGTAAGTACTTTGTGTCCCGGGATTAAATAATCTTCAGGTGGTAATTATTACGTTATGCCAACAAAGTTACTATTGGTGTTTATAAACATTGTGTGTTTATAAACACACAAGCCATGTGTGGGCAATGTTTGAGAGGTAGAATTGGGGCTGAAAAATTCAATACCATAGCCGGGATTTGAACTAATTTTAGCTTAATGGTTAGAGCACACACCTGGTAAGTGGAGGGTCTGTGGTACAAATCCTGGCTGTGGCATTTATTCTTTCAGTCCCAATTCTACCTCTGAAATTTTCCTTTATATTGGTAGTTGTACGAATACTTATGTCCATATGTATATGATCATGTTTATACTAATTTTGGAAGGGAAGACAAATTTAGCCATAATCAAGGCAGGATTTAGTTCCATTTTGATCAACTAATAAAAAGTGAAACAATATATATGCTGAGGGTAAAAACAAAAAGACTAACAAAGGTTAAAAGAATTGTAAATAAACTAACACTAAACACATTAAGATCTAATCTCAAGCAAACAGTATGGAGAAACATATATGAAACACCAAGTACACACAATAAATTTGAACTCTCTATTACTAGAATAACATCATGTTTACAAAAATCAGTCTCCAAGCATGTGATAGTATGTAACGCGCATGAAGCTAGCAATTGATCCACGAAATGTGTATATAAGTAAATAAAACAAAGACAATAAAAAAAAAATAAAAAAAAAATAAAGTTTCTAAACAGTTTAAAATCTTGCAATCTAGATGAAACCTCACAAAAGTTCATTGAAAATGTAAAATTTAAAGCTTTCACTTTAAGAAATCCTACTTAAACTGTATAACACGTGTTGGAGAATGACTGTACCTTCTGACTGGAAAAAAGCCATTATCATCCCAATTTTAAAGAAAAACAAACCTTCAAACAATATTAATAGTTTCACACCAATATCTTTGACCAGTGTTATTGCAAGAGTGATGGAAAGAATGGTGGCATCTAGACTTAACTGGTTCCTAGAATATTACAACTTAATTAACAGTTCACAGACTGGCTTCAGACAGAATCATAGTACAAGTGAAAATGTACTCCTACTAAGCCAAGACAACAAGGAAGCTTTCAATAGAAAGGAGGATACCTTAGCAGTATTCATTAATTTTAAATCAGCATATGACTCAGTCTGGAGAAACAAATTAATTGGGAAGTTGCAATCAATAGGTGTGAAAAGTAACATGCTTAAATGGATAACTCAGTTTATTTCACAAAGATTTTGTGCCACAAAATATAATACATACATTTCCAAATATAAACAAACACACCGAGGACTTCCACAAGGTGCTGTTCTGAGCACAACACTCTTTAACATATATATAAATGACCTTCCATCAATAATAAAAACTTTAGAAACCAAAATTGCTTTATTTGCTGACGATGTAGTCATTTGGACTCCAGGCTCTCCAAAAAAACCTGAATTAATTAAAGACAGAATAGAAACAGCCCTAAACAAAGTACATGAATGGAGCTCCAAAAACCTCATGACTATCAATGTGGAAAAAACAAATTATGAATTAAATAAGGAAAAATTGAAGCTATTAACAGTGAAGCAACAAGATTCTAAAGTAAGAACAAATTAGAAACTAAAAACTTCACTTATCTTATTGTTTTGGTGCTAACCCTAGGGTTTCAAGCTATGTCCAGCTCATTCTCACAGCCATATAAGCTTTGAGAATGAGCTGGACATAGCTTGAAACCCCAGGGTTAGCACCAAAACAATAAGATAAGTGAAGTTTTTAGTTTCTAATTTGTTCTTACTTTAGAAATTATGAATTATTTACACTAAAATACAAACCAGTTAATATTAACATAAATTATAATGGTAAACCACTCAAAGCAGTTGATGATGCCAAATACTTAGGCATCACTTTCGACAGAAAGCTAAGTTGGAAAAAACATATAACAAACATCTCAGAAAAGGTTGAAAAGAAACTGCAAATCCTGAAAAGGTTTGTTGGTGCTAAATGGGGCTGCTCAAGGAGAGTCCTTAACACAACATACAAAATGTATGTTAAACCAAACCTCTTGTACTGTTCTGAAGCTTTAATAACAGCAGCAAATGCTAACATCAATAAACTTGAACAAATACAAAATCAGGCTCTTCGCCTAATCACTGGAGCAGTTAAATCCACACCTATTGATGCCATGCTTGCCTTAACAAGGACCCCATCAATAACAACAAAAATAGAAGAATAAGCATTGCTCCAACACGAGAAAATGTTACGACTGCCAAACTCTAAATGGACAGAAGAGAACCTCTGCCCTTATATCCTTAAAACTCATAGTAGTTTCCTAGAAAAGGTAACACAGATTAAATCCAAATTGAATATTCCTAACACCAGAGAAAATCTACTTATAAGAGAAAATCCATTGGAATTATTGCAACCTACCTTCAATTTGGAATTAATAGAGGAAATAAGTAAATCAGACACACCAAAAGAAATACAAAAACTTCTAGCTCTGGAAACAATCAATACTAGGTATCCCACAGAAGAATGGCTGCACATATATACTGAAGGAAAACCTTACTGGAGTTGGAGTTACGTGTTCACATTTTTCCTTTTATCATTCTGCTGGCAGAGACACAACAAATTATGATGGAGAAATAGAGGCTATACACATTGCTCTCCGACAATTATTAAATCTTCCCTTAAATAAATTTAACAAGGCAGTAATTCTTTCGGATTCTAAAGCTGCAATTGAGGCAATATGTTCAAATACTACAAAGAAGTCAACAAAAATTAGAGAATGCTACAAAATGTTAACACAACTCCAAAAAGTTAATAAGACTGTTCATCTCCAATGGATTCCAGCACACTGTGGAGTCATGGGGAACGAAGCTGCAGACTCACTTGCAAAGAAAGGCACAACAATAAAACAAAAGTCTAAATTCAATTTCTCATATTCCTCAATAAAACGCTTGATCATTAAAAAATTTTCTCATTCATACCTACAAGAAATAGAAACAAATGCCAAAGATAAAAAATGGATTACACTAATTTCCAACCCAGATATAATCCCCCAGAGACCAAGGAAAACAGCGGTTGCAGTCTTCCGACTATTGACAAATCACGACTGCTTAGCAAGTCATCTCTACAGAATAGGTATCTCAGCTTCGCCAATATGTGTCCTGTGTAACGACCCAGCAGAAATGAACGAAGACCACTTGAAGACCTGTGAAGCATTAAGATCAGAAGAAACTACAGTTCAAAAGTATTGGAAAGCACGAATGCTAATGGCTTCATTGCCAGATGCAAGGCACTAGAAAACAACAAGAACTTTAAGATTTAAAGCTATTCATTGAGAATTATTAAAAAAGATCCTGAATGAAGTAAAGAGTGAAGCAAAGAAATTTCTTAACTGTAAACTTCTCCAAAATTTGGAAAGAAAATTAAAAAATATGGGACATAATAAAAACTGTAAAAGAAAGCATATGATTCAGTATATAGAACATCAGTATTGTGTGTCTTAGAACAATTTGGAGTTCATTAAAAATAATTAATATAATTAGAGACATTCTTACAGACATTATGTCCAAAGTAAAATTTATGGGTGAAATATCAGAGGAATTTATTTCAAATGAATATGGGTGCAAGACAAGGAGATGGACTCTCCCCAGTTTTATTCAACTGCGTCCTGGAAAAGGTAATAAGAGTATGGGAAAAGAAGACTGCAGGAAAAAGAGATTACCATCAGATTAGAATCAAAAGACAAGGGGATAGGCGTAAATTGCTTTGCCTTTGCCGATGATATTGCAACCCTTGCTGAAAATGTGAAAAGAGCAACTGAACAGATTAATCATCTGAAGGAAACTGGAGAAAGTTGGACTCAAAATATTTGAAGAAACAAAATTTATGATAAATGTCAAAGCAAGCACCAAAACAATTAGCAACAAAGGATGAAAACATAAATAAAGATAAATTCAAGTATCTTGGTGGAATAATAATTCAAACTAATGGATTGGATAAGGAATCAAATAAAACAAGATTGAGAAAAATGGAATTTGCATATCGGTTAACTAAGGGCATTTACAATAAGAAAAACATCTCAAATAGAACCAAAGTCAGACACTATAACGCAATAATCAAACCAGAATGTCTAATGCTACAGAGTGCATGCTGTAAGAGGAAATAGGATGCAAAGGACATGGCCAGCAAAGATACTACAGACGAAGCGATAGCAGATGGAAGGCAGGGCAGAGGGAAATAAAACAATACAACTAGCTGAGAAAGAAGAGGAAATACTAAAAAATATAGAAACGATAAAAGAAGAACTATGAAACATCAAACAGAAAATGAAAAACTGGGAGGACAGAAATGGGAAATATAGCTTGGTATTTGTCAGAATAGAATAGAGGACGGGCTTCGATCCAGGGCAAGAGATAAAGGAAGTGTTGGAGAAGTTATGGATGACCACTAGTAACTATGAATTATGTAATATATAATAAGATGCGTAATAAGCAACATGTTCAATGATAGTTTTATACACAACATAAATAAACTAGTTGAAACTAACTTAAACACAGTACCAGTTAACCACTGCAAAGTTATCAGTAATTCAGTATATATTCCTGAATAAGTAAAGAAGAGGTATTAAAAATTATAAATAAACTAAAAAATCATGTGGTAAAGATGGGATCTCTACCATGTTACTTAAAAGATATGCACCCTACATGCTTGAACCATCAGTAGAATTGATAAATACGTCAATCAGTTCGGGAATTTCCCTGATTGTTTAAAGAATGCCATTGTAAGCCCACTTCATAAGAAAGGTGACAAAAATGATCTATAGATAATTACCGACAATAACATTAGTTTCCCCAGTTTCTCTTGATGAAAAAGTAATTGCACAACATATTATGTCTTTTTTAGAGAAACACAAAGTAATAAAGGGGTAGTAAGGGGTAGTGATGCGCCTCCTATAGCCTCTCCTACCCAATTCCCATCCTCATCCTGCCCGTGGTGCACCCTGCTTTTAACAGATGAGGCTCTGGGGACCGAATCACAGCGGTATAACTGTTTCATCTAAAATGGAGGAAATGTCATTTATGTATGTGCTGGCCTATCACAGCACAACAGCGTCCCTCAGAGGCACATGAGGGGAAGGTCCTCCCGGCTAGGTCCAATGGACCTGTTGACCAACGATAGGTGTGGTCCCCCTTGCAAAATGGGGGTTTAAGTCGGGTGATGTAACTGCCACATTGTAAAACTGGTGCCCGTTAAGAAAACAGTTACATGAAAGCCACATACATGAATATGAGTCCTAAAGATAAACATTCCGGAGTTAAAACAGTCCCCCAATCGGATCTCCGGGTGGGGACATCTTTAGGCAAATTTCATCACAACAATTCCAACACTTTAAAATATAAAATACTAGAACAACGATAAAAAAACTACTTTAGAAATAGATTAAGAGGCTCCCTAGAAACTAAATGTATTGAAAACAATGCAAAGGATCTATCCAATCATTTATCTTACTGGTTTAAAGAAATAAAAAAGGAAACAACAAAATTAAAAGAAATTAAATCCTATATGATTAAAAACACATTTTATGAAATTAAAGAATACAAAAGAGCAAATGTAAACCGTGATTAACATACAAGTTTTAACTAAAACTGCACATTAGTAGAGCTTTAACTGTAAATTTATGCAGTTTATTTCATATGACAAAGCCTTGTAAAATTGTTACAAATGGTGAATAAATCTATGTTCTGTATAATATGTCTACTAAACATTACCAGTGTAGTACCATAAAGAAATTAGTAAAAGTAAACTTGAAAATGTACTTTAATTTTAAAGTAAATTCCATTGGACTCCAATGTCTGAGCTACATTTGTCAGATTTAGCTAGGCATGAGAACTTTTCTTTTCTTGTCTAATTTCCAGCACATTCCAAACATTGTTTTAATCTAACTAGAAAGTGTTGATACAACCTTAAACATTTGCAACTGTGCCATGCTACAAGACAGATAGTGGCATAATAATTGATGACACAGAACAGAAAAATGCATTTCTGATTTATCTCCATAGCTTAATTAGTTTTCTTCTCCTTTTTTTTCCCCTGCCATATAACTTACCTGAGTAGTCAGCAATCGCAACAGCGGACATGAATGTTGAGGAGAGCCAAGAAGCTTGCATACCATTTGGTCAGGTGCGCATTTCAGCATTTCACTGAAGAACTGTATTACTTGAATCAACACTGGCTTATGTTCATTTCTATGCTGCAGTTCAACTGCTAGGGTCTAAAATAGATGAAAAGGAGCATACAGTTTAATCCAATAATTACTAACTCGTGCCCAGCCTCTAGAGTATTTTCTGAGAGAAAGTTGGACTTTATCTTTCATTTATGTTAAATTCATATTCAATTTATACTGCTGTATGATAGAGCTAAAAGTTACAAAGATTTTTAACTTGGCATTTAGAGAATAAAAGGTGAAAGCAGGGAAATATTCAGGAAAAATAAGGTCAAAATGGTTGAAAGAAATGTGAAGTAAATTGGAGAAAACACTGAAAAAGGTTAAAGAGGTATAAAAGTACATAATGGATACATTATATTTCCACATTATACGTACAACAGAACGTCAAATATAAGGGAAAAAATAAAAATAAGTAACTGAGAGAGAGCAAATTGTATGTAAAGCTCAAACTTCAAAGATAATAAACCATTCATTTGTTAATTAATATTGCTGTATGTACACATATGTCATTGTCTTTTTATTCTGTATGTATACCAAGTAAGATCTAATTGCACACTACAGTGTATACACCTTATATGTACCATTTGTGGAAAAGAGAATTTTGTGCCATTAAAATGAAATGCAATACCATGTAAGACTATGAAAGGATTACAGACAGAGAAAATGTGCTATATCACATAGACTATGGCAGATTTAACTACTAATTATGTTATGACTCAAATATCCCACTACATCAAGATATATGTTGTTGTTAGCTAATGCTGGATTTCTGACAATGAAGTCATTAATCCTCTTGCTCTCCAATATTTTTCACTGATGGATGGAGTACTACAAGTGGCCAAGTATATTTGAAGGTGGTCTTGGTCCATTTCCTCTTGCAGATCACATAGAGGGCAAAGTGGTGAAGAATATATCCCAGTTCTGTTCCAATGTTTTGCCACACAATCATGTTCTGTAATCAACCTGAAGATTGCAACTGTCATTTTTCGAGGATACTCTGGAACTACTGTTTGAATATTTGGTAGTTCCCATCTTTTATTCTTTGATTTTTCATAGTAATATTTTGCAATAATTTTTTTGAATTCAGAGTTAACCAATCTTTTAGCTGCATAACATGGTAGATTAACTATAGATTTCTGTACATGCTGGTACCCCTTTTTGCAAGAAAGTCAGCTTTGTCATTACCACTCAGTCCACAGTGAGCTGATATCCACTGGAAGACTAGGTGTTTTTGAAGTGCTGTTAGATGGGTAAGGATTTTCCAACATTCTATAATTGTTTGGTTTTTTGGTGACAACTTGGAAGTAATTGCTATAATTGCTGCCCTGGAATCTGAGAGAATAACTACTTGATGAAAATGTGAAATTCTATACAAAAGATTTTGTAGAGCCATTCAAATTGCTTCAATTCCTCCATCAAGTTTTGTAATTCCATAACTTAAAGATTTGTAATAGGAAAAGAGATGGCACATGATTCCAGCCCCTGCTCCCTCTTGGTTTGACATCAGTGATCCATCAGTATAAATAAGAGAATAAGTTGGATGCAACTTGAAACTATAGTCAGCAGTATACCACCTTGCAATATTAATAAGATATATGGAGCTTTTAGTTTCTAATTTGTTCTTAATTTAAATCTTGTTGCTTCACTGTTGTTATACTGCTCGCAAAAGTTAAAGGCATGTGAACACTGGCCAATGCTCAAGTGGAGTGCTGTTGCCAAGTGTAGTGCGTGTACCGGCGTGTACAGCCCACTTCCATATGCCTTTAGCTTTTGCGAAGGTTATAGCTTCAATTTTTTCTTAACTAGCTTATACCATTTTTATTTTCACCCTTTTCATTCTGCTACAAGGAATACTACAAAGAAGTCAACAAAAATTAGAGAATGCTACAAAATGTTAACACAACTCCAAAAAGTTAATAAGACTGTTCATCTCCAATGGATTCTAGCACACTGTGGAGTCATGGGGAATGAAGCTGCAGACTCACTTGCAAAGAAAGGCACAACAATAAAACAAAAGTCTAAATTCAATTTCTCATATTCCTCAATAAAACGCTTGATCATTAAAAAATTTTCTCATTCATACCTACAAGAAATAGAAACAAATGCCAAAGATAAAAAATGGATTACACTACTTTCCAACCCAGATATAATCCCCCAGAGACCAAGAAAAACAGCGGTTGCAGCCTTCCGACTATTGACAAATCACGACTGCTTAGCAAGTCATCTCTACAGAATAGGTATCTCAGCTTCACCAATATGTGTCCTGTGTAAGCAGAAATGAACGTAGACCACTTGAAGACCTGTGAAGCATTAAGATCAGAAGAAACTACAGTTCAAAAGTATTGGAAAGCACGAATGCTAATGGCTTCATTGCCAGATACAAGGCACTAGAAAACAACAACATTCTGCTACAAGGTCCAGTAAGTCATGTTACCTTATAAACCATTTAATGCCAGGCATCTCCAGCACATATCAAAAGACTTACATGTTTGAAAGGTAGAATCAGACCTGAAAAATTCAAGGCCACAGCCAGGATTTGAACCATGGATCTTTCGCTCTATGCATAGCTACTCTAACAGCAGAGCTACCATGGCAATCTGGGAGTATGACACTAAATTTCCCAACCAATTCACATTTTTCCAGAAGACCACAAGAAAATCTCAAATTTGAGATAAGATACCCCAATGGCAACTTACAATCATAAGTTCTTGATATCCCTTTTACTTGTAAGGTGCTGGCTGAATTCGACCTGAGAAACCTTCTATACCATCCATTGAAAGGCAACTGAAAATCCATTGTGTACCAAATAAGCTGCAAAGAATGCCCAAAAATATACATTGGCCAAACTAAAAGGAATCTGGAAACAAAACTGAAGCAATGCATCAGGAACAAAAAACTTAAACTGACAAATCAGCCATAGCCTGTCACTTCTGGTCAACTTCACACACATAAAATAAGATATCAAATTATTAAATCACATAAAAGTTACAGCTGAACTGATAATTTGGGAAAAAATGCACATAAAAAAGAATGTTCACCTAGCCATGAATTTTGAAATACCACAAGAAGACAACATCCTGAAGTTTACATCCAGCACCCAGATAGCAGCACCATCACCACAATAGATTTTTTCCTCTTCAACTGCCAGTCAAGAAACCATTGTTAATGAAGACTATGGTCTTTGAAACTTGTCTGGATAAAAAGTAAGTTAAGTGAATTAAAGAAAATTGAAGCTGTTAACAGTGAAGTAACAAGATTCTAAAGTGAATCAGGAATGAAGTGGGGATGTTCCAGAGCAACTCTTAACACAACATACAATGTATATATAAAGCCATTATTTACTTACTGCAGCGAAGTTCTTGTAACAGCAAACACAAAAAAAATTCAAATCTTTCAAAACCAAAGTCTGAGATTAATTACAGGTGCTATCAAAAACACACCAATAGCAGCTATGGAAATACTAACCAACCAATGTCCCATTGAATATGAAATATAAAAAGCGGCTCTTATTCAACACGAAAAGTTGATCAGACTCCCATTCAATACATGGCACAAGAGAAATTTTATACATACACTAAAGACTCAGGAGAGCTTTCTTTCCAAAATTCAAGACATCAAGAAGAATGTATGACTTCCTAATTCAAAGGAAAACTTCATATCTATAGTCAATCCGACACAAACATTAGACATCACATATTATTTACACCTGATAGAAGAAGTTAAGAAAAGTGATACTCCAACTAGTGTTCTAAAATCATTGGCATTAGAGACAATTCATACTAGATTTCCAGAACACGAATGGCTCCATATTTATACTGATGGATCATTAATATCAAACCAAGATGGAGCAGGTGCTGGAGTCACATGTCACCTCTTTTCCTATTACAAATCTTTAAGTTATGGAACTACGAACTTTGATGGAGAAATTGAAGCAATTCGAATGGCCCTACAAAATCTTTTGTACAGAATTTCACATTTTCAGCAAGCAGTTATTCTCTCAGATTCCAGGGCAGCAATTATAGCAATTACTTCCAAGTTGTCACCAAAAAACCAAACAATAATAGAATGTTGGAAAATCCTTACCCATCTAACAGCACTTCAAAAACACCTAGTCTTCCAATGGATACCAGCTCACTGTGGACTGAGTGGTAATGAGAAAGCTGATTTTCTTGCAAAAAAGGGTACCGGCTATGTGCAGAAATCTATAGTTAATCTACCATTTTATGCAGCTAAAAGATTAGTCAACTCTGAATTTAAAAAAAATTATTGCAAAATATTACTATGAAAAATCAAAGAATAAAAGATGGGAACTACCAAACATTCAAACAGTAATTCCCGAGTATCCTCGAAAAACAGCAGTTGCAACCTTCAGGTTGATTACAGGACATGATTGTCTGGCAAAACATTTAAACAGAATTGGGATATATTCTTCACCACTCTGTCCTCTATGTGATCTGCAAGAGGAAATGGATCGAGACCACCTTCAAATATGCCCGGCCACTTCTAATGCCCCATCCATCAGTGAAAAATATTGGAGAGCAAGAGGATTAATGACTTCATTGTCAGAAATCCAGCATTAGCTAACAACAACAACAACAGATTCTAAAGTAAGAACAAATTAGAAACTAAAAACTTCACTTATGTTAGTAATATTGCACCAACAACTTGCAATATTACTAACATAAGTGAAGTTTTTAGTTTCTAATTTGTTCTTACTTTAGAAGTTAAGCCAAACTAAAAGTGCTATAGGTCGACTCAAATACTTCTATAGATCTTTCAAAAGTTTCACTGCTTATATCACTCTGTATACGTTGAGTGGGATTATAATGGTTTATTCTACAATATGCCTTATCCCTAACTATACTCTAGATAACATCAGAGATCTCATAGCTCAAATAAAAAATCCAAATTAAAACCCACAACGATGTATTATGCAGTAATCACAATTTAAATCCAGGACATATTACAAACTGCAGCATTAAATTCCTGTATGAGCTTCATACTTATTGAAAACCATAACAACTTATAGTTGTCCAATAATAGTGGTACAATTTATTTTATAGATTTCTAATACACTAGAGTTAGCAAAAACATCTAATGGTACAACTGGTCCACAAATCATGAAGTATGAATAACTATTGTTCCAGAAATGACATTTCATCTTAATACTGAGTTAACTCACAGACAATTATAGCTACTATAATTTGCCTGTAGTGCCAAGGACCCGGGTTCAATCCCGGTACTGACTGGAGATTTTTCCTCTGCTGGAGGTCTGGCACAGGGTGCACTCAACCTTGTTGGGTCTCTGAAGAGTCAACTGAGGAGCTACTTGATAAATAGGGCTAGGAAGTTCATGCATTTGCATGTTTTTTCATAGGGGTTAAAAATGTATGCTTTTACATTATGTGCGCGAATTATGGAATTTTAAGTTATTTGGACGTGATTTTATGGTGCATATAACATTTAGCATAAACAACACTGTTCATACACATAGTACCAGAAATAGTAATAAAATACACATACAGACTGCCAGAACAACAAAAAAGGTAAATTCCATACTGCATAGAGGCATACACATGTATAATAAAATCGCAAATAGAATCCACAGTAGCAGTCAAACTAAGTTTAGGAAAGAAGTTAGAAATTTTCTAATTGAGCAAACCTACTACAGTGTGCAGGAGTTCTTTGACTCATTCTCTGAATAATTTTATCTGTATTATTGTAACACTATATTACTGTAACACTGTCTCTGTATATATATATATATTATTTGATTCACTCTCTGAATAATTTTATTTGTGTTTAATCTGTAGGCTATATATATAACTTATACTCTTATGACTGTAATGCTGTCTCTGTTATTATTATTTGTATTCATGATATTGTTTAAACCAATATTATTTGTATTCCCTATTTAAAAATTGACGAAGCCATGAATTTGTAAAAAAATTCTTACGGTGAATAAAGACATACATACATACATACATAATTTCTTGATTTTGATAAATGCATATTATTTCAATACTATAGCCTCTGTATAGCATATTTTAATGATTTTTATGGTTTATTTTCCACCTGGATAATATTTTTCATATTGGTAGTGTTGCATATGACGATGTAACTCGCGAGGTGGCGAGAAGCAATGCTGAGTCATGTTGTTATGCAGTATATCCCCTGTTTCCATCCATTCATTATATATATGTGTGTAGAGAATAATCAGTATGTTATCTGAGAGGTTTATATTAACAAAGATAAAGTGCAGATCAACGTTTTGAGCAGCACGATTATAGCAACGCTGGCTTCTGCGTGGTCTTCAAATGTAACAGTGTTGTGAACTGGTTCCCTCCAAATTAAATTAGGCGTATAAAATGTTAAAAAGCTCTTCAAATGCCGAAAATAAAACCAACTTACAGTGCTAGATTAATTAATTTACAGAAAGAGTTTTCGGGTGATTTAATATCTACAGATAATAGGGCACTGTTTTGTGGAGCGTGTGACAAAAATATAGGGAGTGAGAAATGATTTCAAATAGTTCAGCAGTTGCCCACCTCGATAGTGTGATGGTTAGCGTGTCTGCCTCACGTTCAAGAGGTCGCGAGTTCGAATCTCGCTTAGGGTAAGTTATCCGGGTAAGGTTTTTCTCCGAGGTTTTCCCTACCCTGAGAAGACAAATTCGGGTAACTTAAAGCTCCATGGACCTCGGACTCATTTGAGCATCATTTCACCCATTTCATTTCATTCATTCGTCCGATATGACACAATGTTGGAGGACGTTATTAAAAAAAAAAAAAAATAGTTCAGCACATAAACACAGCAAAACATAAGGAGAATTTAAACAGAAAACTCGCAAACAAATAACCTGTTCTAAAACAATTAGTAGAGTGTTTAGGAAGTAGAGTTACTGAATTTTCCTATGACTTGTGCCAAGTATTTTAGCTGCTGATATTCCCTTTTCAAAATTAATAATCCGATATTTAAAAACTTTCTTGCCAAGTGTACTCAACAACATCTGCCTGAAGAAAGTACACTGCGTAAGACTTATGTAGGGCATTGTTACAATAACGTATTGTCAAATATACAAGATTTAGCGGCTCAGTTTGTGTGGTTGTCTGTTGATGAAACCTTTGATTCTGAACGCCGTTCTATTGCTAATATAATCGTGGATGCCTTAAATAATGAACAAAAGACTACAGCTTATCTCCTTAATATGTGCATATTGTCGGCCACTGACAATGTAACTGTGACACACTTTGTGATGGACTCTTTGAAATTACAATGCCCATGTGGAATCGAATACAACTGGTTGCTTTTATTTGTTACCTTATATGGTAAAATCAGGAAAAACTCTGAAAGGTATTTTTCCTAACTTAATTTATATAACTTGTTAGGCACACGCTCTTCATGGAATTTCTGAGACAATACGCGATTCTTTCCCACTGCTAGATAGATTTGTGTCCAGTACAAAGAGAATTTTTGTTAAATCTCCTAAAAGAGATAAGTGTTTAGATCAACAGCACCTAATATCCGACTTCCTCCTGCACCGGTGCTAACTCGATGCGGAACATGGGTCGATGCAGTTTTATATTATGCTGAGCACATAGAAATAATCGAAAAGGTTGTTAACTCCTTGGATTCGAATGATGCTTCATCAATACAAACTGTACAAACAGGCACTGGGTTAAAGAAGGATCTTAGTTTCATATCTGCTCATTTTTCTTTCTTACCAGCAGCCATAACGGCATTGGAAGCTGTAGGATTTCCTTTGCATGAATCACTTGCTGTATTTGAAAAAACAATATGGAAGGTCTGTGGTTCAAATCCCAGTTGTGGCATTGAATTTTTAAGTTCCAGTTCTACCTCTTAAACTTTGCCCACACATGGCTTGTGTGTTTAAAAACACCAACAGTAAGTTTGTTGGCATAAATAAATAATAATTACCATGTGAAGGTTATTTAATCCTGGGATATAAAGTACTCGCAATAGTAAGTCACCATTGGGGTAATTGTCTCTGATGTGAGACTGCCTTTGTGGTTTACCAGGAGAAATACGAATTGGCTTGAGAATTTAATGCCATTCTGGCAGTTTGTCACAATAGCTCAGTGGTTAGAGCGTCCGCCCGGCAAGCGGAAGGTCTGTGGTTCAAATTCCAGTTGTGGCATTGTATTTTTAAGTTCCAGTTCTACCTCTTAAACTTTGCCCACACATGGCTTGTGTGTTTAAAAACACCAACAGTAAGTTTGTTGGCATAAATAAATAATAATTACAATATGTGATCTAGGTTTGGTTCCTGGTAGCATAAGACAAAAAGTGCAAGAGAAAGTGAATTACGTAATTTCAAAAAATTCTGGCTATAAACAGATGTGCGATATTCAAGACATCCTCGAAAGAAAACCATCTGTCACACCAAGAGAGTTTACTCTCTGTGTGAAACAGTTAACATCATTTAAACATGCCCCTATAACATCTTGTGACGTGTAAAGAAGTTTTTCACGTTACAAAAGTGTTTTGCCAGACAATAGACAACGTCTTACTGTTGAAAATTTGTGCAAAGTGTTGGTTGTGAACTGCAATTTAGCAGTTAATAGCAGCAGCGGGACCACTTCTGCTTCAACCTCTAAGGAATAAGGTAACTTTATTATTTACACTAACTCGTCTACTGCAAAGGGACATGAACTGTTCTAATGAAATAGTGCATATTTCTTGGCATATTTTGAAGTTTTTAAGAGCATATTTGAATGCATATTTCAGTGTTTTTTAGGGCATGAACTTCCGTGCCCTATTGATAAAGAAGCAGTGATCCTGGGTTGCGAGGGCCGCATAACTGGCAGGGTGGGCTTGGGGCACCGATCATGTCCAGCACGGCACTGTACTCATGACGCCTGTAGTGGACAGAAGTGGGGAATGCAGCTGCCGGGCAGTAAGCCTTGGCCCGTGAGGGGCTCTTAGGCTAGGGGTTATTATTATAGATAGTTGTCATTTCCGAAACTGATCTGTTGTTCCTTTTATTTTGAATGAATCCCATTTATCATACACTGATCTAAACTATCCTAACCAGCTTTAAAGTAATTCATTACCTTTAACAGAGACCTGAAAACTTGTTGTTTATCTCCATGGATTTTATCTGAATCTGATCCCAGTTTTCCAAAAAGCTGTAGGAGTATCACAGGTACCTGATCCGCCTCAACTTCTTCTTTACGTCTGCCACCATCTCTACTTGACAGAGCAGCATATGTTGGCAATGGCTTATGTGGTCGTGTGATATGTATCCTGGAGTAGTCTACAATAAAAGTAAGGAAACTTACTATTATATGTAAAATAACAAATAGCATTGAATATTCTTGCACTTAGAAAAATACTGCTGGATGACCTACCTAGATCACGTCACTATCCTCAAACTTGGTAAAATTTAGCCAGTAAAACTAATCAATAATTTATTGTACACATTGATATTGATTTTTAGTTGTTATTAAATGTTATTGCAGAATTTTTTTATGAAAAACCATATTTAATTTTTTGTGGCATTACCAGTTTATGGAACCATAACTTTCTCATTTAGCTGCAGCATAATATCCACTTTTAACTTCTTTTCTTATCTGGCTTTCAAACCTATCAAGAATATGATATATTATGATTTTTGGGAATGATATTATGTAGAATAATTTAAAATTATCTGCTAAAGCAAAGGTATAGAGAAGTAGCTCCTTTGCATGAAATCATAGCAAACAAAACAATAATGATTTAGCACTTAAAAAAATGTATGATAAAGTATTCAAAGTTCAAATCAATAGCAAAGCATGACAGAATGGTTGATGCCATAAAAATTATATTTCACGTGCATTGTACGTTTTAATGAGGTTGCAGCTTTCGTGTACTATGTTTTGTCTGTATCTCATAATTACGGCTCAGAACTTGATGAAATATAATCTCTTTTCTGAGTCATCACAGAGAATGCAGAATGCAATATAAATTCATTTCTCTTAAAAATGAACCAATATGGACTACTTTTATTTTGCATTTTTGGGGATTTTAATGCCTATTGGTAATTTTTTAGGAAATTTTGTACTTTTTGTTGCACTTTCTTCAGTTTTTGCTTTTAAACACACTTTTTTGCATTGTTCACACGTATAGGCACTGTTGAGATTGCTTACTGAATTCTGCTGTGTGTAGTACTCTCATGGTCTCTTAATGAGTAATTCAATACATGTTTATGCAGTTATTGTTATCAATATAGACAATGATGGTGCTTCCCTGCGTTAAGAAAAACAACACTTGCACCTACTGTTACAACTGTATCTGCCATCCAATCAACATTTTGCTTCTCATAAGTGAAGCAGTAAAAATCCCTAAACTAAAGGAAAGTAGCCAGCCTGAGTTTGGTGACTGTTTTTTCTACCAATGGAAAAACACTGCTTTGCAAGTTGTGTGAAAGTTAAGTGAGTGCAGATAAGCATGTTACAGTGCAGCAGCACATAGGGCGTGAAAACACAAAGGCTATTTCGCATACAAAGGAAAGTAAGACAACCCAGTTACTTCTTAGTCAACACATGGGGGAATCATCCAAAAAATCTGTTTTTAATCAAGATCTTTGTAGAGCATTGGTTTTTGCCAACATTCCATTAGCAAAAATAAATAATGCTACATTATGGCAATTTCTGCAGCAATATATGGGACAGAGCATACCAGATGGATCTACTCTTAGAAAAGGTTACTTGCAAGGTTATGAAGACACAATAGCAAGAGTACGTGATTTTGTGGGAAATATGAATACATTTGTTTCAATAGATGAGATAAGCAATAAAGAGGGGCGTTAGATTGCAAATGGTGTTATGCATACATTAGAAGTTGATACCCACCCCGAAAATGTTAACCACCAATGTATAAGCAAGCTATTTTATTAAACAATGTTTCTTTTATGGCCACAGGACATAAAACATGAAAATGTTGCACTTTTTGTAACAGATGCAGCGAAATATATGGTGAAATTGGGAACCGCAATTAAATAATTTTACACTAGAGTGGCTTACATAACATGCATAGTGCATGACCTTTATAGAGTCTGTGAACTAGTGTGTGAAAAATTTCTGCAAGTTAGCAAACTCATTAAATGCAAAATAGTGTTTCTGAAAGCTACTTCAAGAATAAAACATTTTTGTGAAATTGCATCTAACCTACCATTGCCTCCTGAACCAATAGTAATGCATTGGAACATGGATCAGTGCATGTGCTTATAATTGCAAACATTTTGATGTAGTGAAGTCAGTAGTTGACAGCTTTGATAGAGAAAATGCTACTTCTATAGCTGTTGCTCAAGACTTACTGGATGATCCACAAATTAAGGGGAGTTTGGCATATATCAGTGCCAATTTTTCAATTTTGACAGAAGCAATAACATGGCTAGGGAAAAAAAAAAACAAATGAGAGTATACATGTGGTTATCAAAAAGATTAAAGATGTGGAGGAATATTTGCAAAACTGTATGGGAAAAATTGGTCAAGAAGTTTGTGAGAAAATGAAAAATGTACTAGAAAAGAACATTAGATATCAGAGGTTGTATAAAATTGAGAAAGTTCTGCAGGTGATTATTTTGACTTTAGTTGTTTAGAAGAAGGTTTATCACCAGCGGACCTTGGTCACTTCAAGTATATGCTCATGATGTCAGTTGAAGTAGGAAGGTTTTTCAAAGTATAGGAGTGTTAATGACAACCAGCAATCCTTCAAACCTAGAACCTATGAATGGCAATGGTTCTTTATTGTAATGTTGAATAGAAAGTATGGTTAAATATACACATTTTTCCTAGTATATAAATATGTATGGGATACATTACTTAGTATTTCTAATTATAATAATTAATAAAAATTATATGTTTTTAAAATTTTGGACGTAAAAATTACAAAAAATGTATGGTCATTTTTTAAAACTTTAATGTCATTTTCCCCAAAATTTAACAGCATTTTATTGGCCAGTACCTGGGCGACCAATCTTCGCTCTGCATTTCCCCCCACCTTTTTTGTGAAAGTTTGCTTTTTGGGACAAGATACTTATTTAGATAAACTTGAAAAGCAAAACGTTAGCTGAATATAACCCTTTTGTCGCAATTATTAAGAACCATTTCTGAGATACAAGAGATATAGAAATACATACAAATATTTCATAAGCACCATTATTTCAGCCATAAAACGTCTACTGCTGAGCGCAGGCCTCCCTCATAAATATCCACCTAATTTGAGGTTCTTGTAGAGCATTTGTTCCACTATGGAGTAAAGTTCATTGGTGCTGCGCTCGACTCTTATCTTCCAGGGCGTAAACATGTTGGCCAAGGTCCATCTTTCTGTCGAGTTCTTCCATATCTGCTTTACCCCTGGCCAGTTGCTCGTTAGTATTCTCCGATAGCTCTATTTTCATTTCGGACACTCTTGATTTCATCTTTTTTCATTCCGAAGTTTACATTTTTTCAATTTAGCTTCCATATTTGTTTCCATCCGCTGCATTCCAGAATTCATTTCATCTCCCATTAAGTTCATCTTGGACAACATTTGTTTCATCAACTGTTCCATATTGTGCTTTTTGTCGCACTCCTGACACCCATTGTGACAACTTTACTGTTTAACTAGTTCTTTACTTTTTTTAAAACAACAGAATGGCACTAAGCACAAGCAGTGTTGAACAATAACAAGTACTACAGTAAGAAAAGTTAGTTGATAAAGCCATGCGAATGTAATATGCATTTCTGTTTCAATAATATAGCAAATTGTATGAATTCGTCCAAGAGGGAGTACTGAAAGAAATGTGACTGTGTTTAGTAAAAGAAAAATAAATACAAAAAACGTGTGAACGTTCTACGTTGCACTTATATTTCAAATGTATGGATTATTTGTATAAAAGGGAGGAGTGTGTTATGTAAAAGAAAAGGGAGTAGAGCAAACCATGTGAACATAATACGTTGTGTCTTAAAATGGATTGCATAAAAGCCCTCTCCATGAAAAAAACTTAGATGTGCCAATTTTCATGGCGATCGATCAACCGGTTTTGGAGTTTACTCACTCTTCAACATGCAATATGTAAAAGCATTGCTATGTATGAAGTCGATAAATGATAAAGAATAGCATGTGAATTGTTACCTAAAACAGAAGTGGGTAGAGAAAATAGTATGAATGTAATACGTTGTATTTCTATTTCAAACATATAACAAATTGGAATTGTATGTTGCAGGGCGAGTAGTGAAAGAAGACTGATTGTGTCTCCTAAAGGAAGAATTAATTGAGGGAATCGTGTGAATGTAATACGTTGCATTCATATTTCAGTCACAGAAAATTGTATGAATTGTATGTTGACGGGCAAGCATATAGTAAAATGGTTACTATAAAACCGTTCTCCATGAAAAATACATATGTGTGCCGAATTTTGCGGTGATCAGTTAAACAGTTTTGTAGGCCATGGAGTTTACAATGGCCGAAAGCTCAATGTTTTTAAATCTGACATGGCTGATCACCAGTGAAATCTTGATTAATAACACTCGCCATGAAAGCTGTGTCTTAGTTTATATGTTCTTTGTGAACTTTGAGAAAGGCTTCAGTATATTAAATAGAGAAGTTTGAGAGTGTAAAGTAAGAGGAGAGAGAGTAAGAGGAAATTTTGTAAAAGAAGTCAGGAAAATTTACAAAGATGTAACATTTCATATAGGATGCGAGAAAAATGATATTATATAGATGATACAACAAAAACTAAGATTAAAACAGAGATGCGCAGAGAGTCCCACTTTATTTAACCTATTTATAGACAGTATATTGAAAAGAATAAAAGAAAGAAATCAGCACTGTCTGGTAATAGAGGATTAAGAGATATCAGGTTTATTATATGCGGATACCTGATACTACGGATAATACTGATAAAAGAGCTACAGAGAGCAAGCAATAACATACAAGAATTTTATAAGGAATGGCAAATTAAAATGAATACAAATTCATAAAAGTTTATAGTATTTAAAGGAGGAATCAAACTATATAGCTAAGGGTATACCTGGCTATAAAATGTGAGGGGCTGATGTGTAAGAGTATACAGTTCTTTGTAGTGACATACCTGGAAGCTGCGGCTGTTCTGATTGCACAAACTGTGCAAGCATGTGGCCTCCTGTGGCACCTCGTTGATGCTGAACCTCTACCAGCTGTGCCATGTAGCTTTTATCAATCACAGCTTCACCCACTGCTAAAGGATCTGTAGTTACAACTTGGTCTAAAGTGTGAAGCAGCTTGCTGGAATTAGATAACAAATAAGCATTTACATCTTATATCATAAGCATAACATTATCAAACTGTCTTTTCTTACATATATCAGAGAGTAATGTTGTTGTTGTTGTTGTTAGCTAATGCTGGATTTCCGACAATGAAGTCATTAATCCTCTTGCTCTCCAATATTTTTCACTAATGGATGGGGTGTTAGAAATGGCCGGTGGTCTCGGTCCACTTCCTCTTGCAGATCACATAGAGGACAAAGTGGTGAAGAATACATCCCAATTCTGTTTAAATATCAGAGAGTAATGTAGCAATGTTTCATTACTACTCTTAACAAATCACACATGGAATGAATCTTTCAAGCTAACTGGCATATAATATTTTTATATATTAAGTAATACAACTCATACTCATTAGCAACATGACAACTTCATTGCACTCAAATAATTTCTTCAAACTTAATCCACAGCACAGGCTAAAGAATAATAACAGAGAATTACACGGGGGGAACACATTTGATGCTAAGAAAGCAGTAAAACTACAAATTATATGGAGCAAACTCTGGATTTGAAACAAGATGCAAACCAAGTCCAATTTTACTCAATAGGTACTCTATTTACAGATAACAGGATAGGACAGGGAAAATCAATAACCACTGGTATCAGTTATTGGGAAAAAGAGGTACCAGGATTGTGTATGGTTTTTATACATGGGGCAATAACTGTGACAACATACCCTATTTCATTGTATTACCATCACATTTTTTATGCTATGTATAAAAACACTTAGTGCGGCCATTATGAAAAGAATGCGTTAAATTATTTACGACTAGCCATGTTAACTTTCAGCAATTAGTGTACAGTTATGGGAGAAAGAATAAGCCTGAGTGTATTGAAGCACGGCCGAGTAATGCTGTTCATAGTTGAAAAAAAAAAAAAAAAAAAAAAAAAAAAAGGAGAAACAAAAGTATCACACGACACTGAAACCACAAGGCAAACACTACTCATATACAAAATAAAACAAATAATAATGATGATGATGATAACAATAACAACAATACAAGAACATCCTCGGTAGAGGACATGGAGCTAGAGGAATCTGCCCACACTGGGAGAGCCCAGTGGAAAAGAGGTGCGAAAAAGCCTCGAAGAAGAATGTCAGCCCAAGACAGAAAAAAAGGGCTAAATTAATCTGACCACCCCTTTCTTCAAAGTAATACAGAATTACCATCGTGTACTTATTATGTGAATAGCAACCACAAGGTACCCAAGCTGAGCAGAACATCACTTCCACTTACTGGTGTTTTGCTCCTGTAACTTTTCTATCTGACCTTACCTTGGTCATCTGTTGTTCTCTTCCGACCCCGATGCTATTAGGGTTCCTGAGGGCTAGGGAGTTTTCATTTTTCCAACCTCTCCATTTCTCTATAAAATCTTTACCCCTAACATGCTGACCTGTCATGGCATGTAATATGTCCTCTGATTGGTGATCAGAGGATATGGTCAGTGAATTTATTTTGATAATTCTCCTGGTCAGGTCGGTGAGACCTGTAAACCAACGACAGGTGTGGTCCTCCAAACATTCTGGGGGTTGTAAGAGAGCGATGTGACCGCCAAAACATAAAACTATGGTGGTCTCTAAAAAGCGGTTACTATTATTGCTATTGCTCTCTTCAATATCATCAGTGAAAAATATTGGAGAGCAAGAGGATTAATTACTTAATTGTCAGAAAACCAGCATTAGCTAACAACTTATCCCATACAAATTTCAGCATCGCTATCCTACAATGGAACATACATGGAATTAGAACACAACAACCAGAGCTTGAACTTTTGCTCAATAAGAATGAGGCTTTGGTGGCATTTCTGCAAGAGACTAAGTTGCGTCCACAAGAAGCTTTCCATCTAAGACGATACACCCCAGTACGGTATGATGTTGCACAAGAAGAGGGTATTCCAGCACATGGCTTGCACTATGATGCTTGTCAGAGATGATGTATATATGGAATCTATATCCTTATGCTATGATGTACTACCAGTTGCTGTAACGATTCACCTGCCAAAACATCCAGTTCACCATTTGTAACTTATATTTGCTTCCGTCTCATGAATTCTCGCACACCAATGTTGAAGATCTAGTTTCCCAGTTAGCAACACCGTTTCTGTTGGTGGGAGACCTTAATGCGCACCACCCACTTTGAGGTTCAAGTCGCGCTTGTGCAAGAGGTAACCTGATCGTTGACTTCTTGGACAGTTACAACTTAGCTCTCCTCAACACTGGAGAGCCTACATTTCTTTCTGACTCTTTCAATAGTCTCTCACATCTTGATAATGCAGTTTGTTCACCTCAGTTGGCAGTTTCCTTACAATGGAATGTCATCTCTGATTTACACTCTAGTGACCACTTTTGATGTCTTATTAGTCTCTTAATGCAAAATACATGTTCCACATGTATTTTTTCAATTCAATTCAATTCAATTCAATTTTATTGCAATTCAATATGGTGTAATACACGATTGAATCCAGTCAATAGTAAGCAAGTACATATGAGTAGCAAAGACGTTAATAATAAACAATAACAATAATAATGATAATAATAGTAATATACAAAGAACTGATTAACCAAGTAGTAGAGACTATGCACAATGAACTATTTACAGTATGTACAATTTATAATTAAATTTATACAACTTATAGAATATAAATACAAACTAGTGCTGTCAATGCAATATTACAAGCTAGTTATTATTTACTATTACAGAATTTATTTACACAGATATTCATCAGTACTGTAAAACGATTTACTAATCAGGAGCTGTTTTAACAGTTGTTTAAATTTATTTAAATTATTTTTGTGCCATTTCTTTATTTCTTCTGGTAGTCCATTATAAAATTTTATTCCAGTAAAACTAGGCATCTTTTCATACAAATGTAATCTGTGACTAGGAATAGCATAGTCATTTTTATGTCTGGTATTGTATCTATGAACATCAGAGTTGGTTAGTGACAAAGAGTTGTACTTTATAAAATGTAGAATGGTTTTGTAAATATATAAGCTTGGTAGGGTTAAAATATTTAATTGCTTAAAGGTATTTCTGCATGGCTCATTGAAATTTAGTTTGCCTAAGTATCGAACTGCCCTTTTTTGTAAAATAAATATTTTACCAAAATTTGCTTTAGATGTGGTGCCCCATAGTTCAATTGCATAAGCCATATGCGAGTGAATAAGGGAGTAGTATATAGCTATCGCTGCTTCAATTGGAATAAATTTATTTAAATATTTCAGAACAAATAGATTTTTGCTGATAATTGATCCCAGTTTTTGTATGTGTCCAGCATAGGTAAGTGATTTGTCTATATTTAATCCAAGAAGATTTACAGAGTTGACGCTATGGACCACATTGTCGTTTATGGAAAGTTGTAATGATGGCCCAACTGTTTTAAATCCAAAGGTAATTAATTCACATTTAGCTGCATTCACATACATATTTAGGCTACTGAAGTATGTAACTATGGTATTTACAGTATCATCGAGACTTCTATTCAGTGCACACAAATTTTTATTACAGTCTAAAATGGTTGTATCATCGGCATATTGTACTAGTCCGGTATTATCTGATATAATTTCATTTATGTCATGAATATAAAGAATAAATAATAAAGGTCCTAATATAGATCCCTGTGGTACTCCATAAGTTAGATCCTGCATCTGTGAATGGTGTTCATTGTTTTCTGCATTTATGGTCACAAGTTGTTTTCTATTTGACATAAAGGATTTTATTAGCTTATTTGCTATACCTCTAATGCCTAAATTGTATAGCTGAGTTAACAGTTTGTTCCTATCTACACAGTCAAACGCTTTTGTAAGATCTAGTAGAACAGCAGCGGTATGTGTATCTGACTCAATGTTTCCAATAATCATTTCAACTAGGTCTGATAAGGCGCTGATAGTAGATTTATTACTCACAAAGCCATTTTGTTGCTTGGGAATTAAGTCAAACTTGGTTAAGTATTTTGTTATACGATTATGTATGATCCGCTCAAAAATTTTTGACAATGCTGATAGTATTGATATGGGTCTATAGTTATTTATGTCATTTTTAGCCCCCTTTTTAAATACAGGTATGACCTTAGCTATCTTTAGTTTATCAGGAAAAATGCCATATTGAAAGCAGGAGTTTATTATTTCTACAAGAGGATTCGCTATTTCATGGCCACATACTTTTATTAGAGAGGTAGGTATACCATCAAGACCTATGCTGTTTTTAGATTTTAAGGTCTTTATTACATCAAGAACTTCTTTGCTGTTTGTAGGATGCAAAAAAATGCTATTGGTATTTTTTGATTTGTTGGGCATAGTTGGCGGAACTATTTGTGAGTTTTGATTCAAGTGAAGATTTCTTCCAACTGAGGCAAAGTGATTGTTCATTATTTCAGCTACTGCTTTGGTATCCATTATGGTAGTATCACCAACTTGAATTTGAATGTGGGAGTTATTGTTTTGAGGTAGAGACCTGCGAAATTCATTAATTACTTTCCAACTAGCTTTACTTACATTATGAGAGCTTAGTATTCTATTGCTGATGCTACATTGTTTGGCTTTGACTACGGATTGGTCATAAAGTTTTTTTAAATTTTTTAACTCAGCATCAGTGAAATTTGAAATGGCATTATTATTCTTTTGCACTGTGGCAATTTTGAGAAGGGTTCGCAACTGTTTTATTTTAGGAGTGATCCATTGGTAATTTGTAGTTTTTGAATTATTTCTACTTATAGCAGTGGGAGGACAATATAAGTCTATGTAGTAATATAAAGTCTGATAGAACTTATTCAGTTTCTCATTAGTGTCTTGTGCAGCAAATACTGTTCCCCAGTTTTCATTAATTAAAGCGCTCTTAAGTGTTTGCAAGTTGGTTTTACTAAAGGAATGATGAATTTTTGTGTTGGACTTTATATCATTATGTTTTGTATGAGCCACGTTTACACCATTACAAATAATACTTTGTGCCAAATGATCTGATAAACATGACTCAACAATGTTTACCCTGTACGGTAAGTCTGTTATATTAGTGATAATATTATCAATAGCTGTCCTTGAGCTGCTAGTGATGCGAGTAGGTTCATTAATAGTAGCATGCAAGTCATACTCATTTAAAAGATATTGAAACTTAGCCTTATCATTTGAGTTTTGTAGAAAATCAATGTTTATGTCTCCTAAAATTATTATTCTACATCTAGTGTTCACCAAAATTTGATTTAGCAGTAAGTCCAGTTTATCGAGGAAGGTATTTAAATTTCCTCTAGGTGGCCTGTATAAACCAATAACTGTAATCTTAACTTTCTTAAATGCAATGCTTATTGCAGCCAGTTCTATATGTCCCTCAACACAAACATAATCAGTATCAATTTCTGTAGAATATTCTGATATATCTACCCGTGTAAAGATCCCCACCCCACCCCACTTTTTGTTTTTTCTGCAGAATTTTGCTGTTAAATTCATATTTGGAATGAAGTTATAACTACACTCTGTATCCTTTAAGCCATGTTCAGTTAGTACTAGTATATCAGGACTTTCTTCTGCTATGAATATATTCAGCTGATCAATTTTATTAGAAAGCATTTGTATGTTTTGATGAACTAATTTCAACGACTTACCCTTATGCTTTACTGTTGAAAAGATGCCTAGTTTTTTGGACATGATAAGCTTACCCTATTTGAGTCACTTTGTTCTAGTTCACCACTTGTTTTATCGTTTACACAAACCGAAATCACTTTTATTATTGTTTCACTGAGCATCCTCTTCCCCAGTTTATTGAGATGCATCCCATGCCTTGTGTGAAGTTCCCGCCTTACGTTACAGTTGACAAGCTTCACGTGTTCATATTTTCTACACATCTCCGTTATATGCGAGTTTGTAGAAGCAGTTTTGTTATTTACCCAGGAATTTGAGTGCATGTCGTATCTAGTGGGTAGTTTGACAACGATCAGATTGGTATTTTGTAACTCATTTATCGTGCGTTCTAATTTTGGAATGATGTTCTCCGGTTCACCGTTGCCAACGTCATTTGTGCCCGCGATAAGTACTACACAGTCGTCCTTCGTAAAATCGGAACATTTTCCCTCCACGTTTCTGCAAACCTCGTCAATTTTTGCACCTGGTTTCACAATAGCACTTGCCATCAGCGTATCTTGTCCCAGGTGAATTATTTTCTCGGCAAGACCTCTTCCGTGACTATCCGTTAACAATAATACACGATTTCGGATGCGTTTCTTACCAGCGTTAACCGTATTTGCCGAGTTGAGCTTCACATTCACGTCATCCTTTTTGGATTCAGAATCCAATGCCAAAGGCGTGTATCTGTTATAGCTGTTGTAGGTGTTGTGGCAGTAATTTTAGGTCACACCCCAAAATCACCACTTTCTGATATATTTAATTTTATTATGCAATATGGTGTGTGTGTCTATCTGTCTGTCTGTCTGTCTGTCTGTCTGTCTGTCTGTCTGCGTGCGTGCGTGCGTGCGTGCGCGTGTGCGTGTGCGTGTGCGTGTGCGTGTGCGTGTGCGTGTGCGTGTGCGTGTGCGTGTGCGTAAGCGTAAGCGTAAGCGTAAGCGTAAGCGTAAGCGTAAGCGTAAGCGTAAGCGTAAGCGTAAGCGTAAGCGTAAGCGTATGTGTATGTGTATGTGTATGTGTATGTGTATGTGTAATATATGTATATGTGTATGTGTATGTGTATGTGTATGTGTATGTGTATGTGTATGTGTATGTGTATGTGTATGTGTATGTGTATGTGTATGTGTATGTGTATGTGTATGTGTATGTGTATGTGTATGTGTATGTGTATGTGTATGTGTATGTGTATGTGTATGTGTATGTGTATGTGTATGTGTATGTGTATGTGTATGTGTATGTGTATGTGTATGTGTATGTGTATGTGTATGTGTATGTGTATGTGTATGTGTATGTGTATGTGTATGTGTATGTGTATGTGTATGTGTATGTGTATGTGTATGTGTATGTGTATGTGTATGTGTATGTGTATGTGTATGTATTGTATTGTATTGTATTGTATGTATGTATGTATGTATGTATGTATGTATGTATGTATGTATTTTTTTTAAAGATTCTTTATTGTTCAACATGTTCCATTACAATATGTAATACTACATGTTGGTTATTATTTATTTATGCCAACAAACTTACTGTTGGTGTTTTTAAACACACAAGCCATGTGTGGGCAAAGTTTAAGAGGTAGAACTGGCTTGAGAATTTAATGCCATTCTGGCAGTTTGTCACAATAGCTCAGTGGTTAGAGCGTCTGCCCGGCAAGCGGAAGGTCTGTGGTTCAAATCCCAGTTGTGGCATTGAATTTTTAAGTTCCAGTTCTACCTCTTAAACTACAGGTTGGGTTTGCTTACAAAGTACACCGATAATCACATATTAAATTAACATGAATAATTATATAGATTTATACAGTTCAATTATTTTTCGTTAGATCAATTGCATTGGCATACTTAACATATTTTTTAAAATAACTTTTAGCAATTTCGACTTTAGTTGGTGGTCATTTTCCTCTTTTTTGAATTATTTTTCTTCTGAATGTTCTTTTTTCCTCTAGATTTCTGCAGTCATATAATATATGGTCTGTTGTTTGCTCTCCTCCATTGCAGGAACAACTTGGGTCATCTGTGATGTGGAACCTATAGTAGTATGCTTTAAGTCTTCCGTGTCCTGTCAGTAGTGTTGTAAGGTTTGCCGTTAGATTTATCCTTAACTTCATTCTGTACAGTAGGAAAGTATTGCTTTGTTTCCTGACCTTTGGTTGTTTCTTGCCATTGACTTTCCCAATGTTTTAGACTTTCTTGTCTTAGCGTTCTTCTAACAAAACTCTTTGGAAGTCTATTATAGCTGCATTCATCTTCGTTTGTAATTGTTCTCTTTGCTAGTTGGTCTGCAATTTCATTACCCTGTATCCCTATGTGTGCTTTGATCCACCCAATTTCTATATTCCAATTTTGTTTTTCTAAAATTTGTAATACTGTTCTAATTGCTTCTGTTAGGTAACTGTGAATTTTGTAGTTATGCAATGATTGTAATGTGACTCTACTGTCCGTGTATATCGCTGCAGTTTTGTTATCTTCTTCAGTTAAGTGAATATTTTTAACGGTTTCTAATGCTTTCAACACTGCAAATTGTTCAGCTTGGTTATTGGAGCACTGTTTGTCTAACTTATATTGTAGCTGATATTTCAGTTTGTTCTGATGATAAATTGCTACTCCAGAACCAACTCCTTCTTCTGTTTTATTGCCATCTGTGTAAATTTCCAGTGCATACGTTTTATTCTGATTTATTTCTTTTATTATTTGTATGTCGGCTGGATGACACCATTTCCTATATTCTACAGGTTTGTCTAATTTGTTCTCAGAGTTTTGTTTCAATATTGTATATTCATTGGCGATTTCCTGAAGTTTAATTGTTATAGGTGTAAGTCCCGTTATAATGGATAATGCTTCGGTAGATGTGGTCCTGAATGCTTTAGCAATTTTGATATTTATTTGTCTTTGCACTCTTGTAAACTTATTTGCATTATATTTCCTGTCAATGGCTTCTATCCATACTGGAGCTGCATAAGATAGTAATGGTAGAATTGCACCCTTGTAAATAGTCTTTAAAGCCTGGTGTTTCAGTCCCCAATCTAGTTTTGCTGATTTAGATAAAATGTGTATCAATTTATTGGCTCTCTCTGTTACATACTGAATGTGATCGTTAAAGGTGAAATTTTTATCAATGATTATTCCCAAATATTTGACGTTTTGTACTTGTTTTATTTGTCTGTTATTGATAAGGATGCTTATATCCCTTTCCACACTACGTTTGCGTGTTATTAGCATTGTTTTCGACTTTTGCTCATTAAAATAATTTTATTATTCTTAGCCCACGTTTCAATCTTTTTCAGGTCTACATTATTGTAATTTTTGGCTTCCAAGTTGGTTTTACCTCTAGTTATTATTAATAAATCATCCGCAAATGCCACTACCTTTGTATGGCTCGAGTATTCAATATTCAAGAGCGAATTATATTGCAAATTCCAAAAGCCTGGTCCGCAGCAAGATCCTTGTGGACACCCCTTGCTTACATTTTTTTCAAGTTTTACATTATTAACTGTCAATACTGCACTTCTATGACTGAAATAACTTTTAGCAAGGTAGTATAAGTTACTCGGGCAGTTAAATTCCCTCAATGTTATACAATATCCTCGGCCACCAGGCTGCGTCGAAAGCTCCCTGAACATCCAGGCTGGTTAAAATTACCATCTGACCATCTTCCAGGATTTTCTTTATGTATTTTTTAACTGTCATTGCAGCATCTAGTGTGCTTGTTTGTGGAGTGAAACCAAATTGGTTGTTATTCATTAAGTTTTGTGAATGTGCATGGTACATTACTCTGTCGATTAATAGTTTTTCTAGTAGTTTCCCTCCTACATTCAGTAAACTGATTGGTCGGAATTTTGTTACTTCTGAACTCTTTTCCTTTCCTTGTTTAACAATAGATATTAATTTGGCTTTCTTCCATTGCTTAGGAAAGTTTCCTTTCGTTAGACAATTGTTGTAGATGGCTGTCATATATTTTGGAAACACATTAAAGACCTTAAGTAATATTTTACTTGTAATTCCATCTTCTCCAGGAGTGTTACTTGCATCCATTCTACTTAAAATATCTTTTATTTCTCTCTGAGTAAAATCTTTGTCATTGTGTGTTGTGATTGGTCTATTAATTAATTCTCTAATATTTTTGTGATAACAATTGTCATCATCTTCATTGTCTTCTGGTACAAAATGATTCAGCATGTATTCTAATGTCTCTTTTAAATCTGTTGTGACTGAACCGTCCTGTTTCGTAAGAGTTGTTAATGGTGAATTTTTTCTTATTTTGCCAGTAGCTATTCTATATACTGCATTCCATGGATTGCTAGATGGAGTTAGACAGCAATAATTTTTCCAGGAATCTAATTTCTCTTTTCTTATAGTTCTTTCATACTCCCTTTTTTGTTTTATATACAAGGCTTTTCGTTCTTCTCTTAAGACAGCATCTTGTTTTGTCTTTTGATATCGTTTTCTTAGTACGTTTGCTCTTTTCCTCATTATGGTTAGTTCATTTGTTCACCAGGGTATAGATTTTCTTTCGTTTGTTTTTTTTAATGAATTGCATTTCCTAAAACACTTATTACATGCTGCAGTTAAATGTTCTTCAAACTGCTTCATTATTTTATCGACGTCATCTTCCATGTTCACCAAATTGCTACGTTCTTCATCTACATCTTCTAAATTGCTTCTTCTAAACGGTAAGTTCTGAACTCCTATTGTTTTTAGTATTTTGCCAAAGTCTCCTAATTTGTTATCATCTACTATATATTTTGGGACGTGGAAGTTATATTCCGTTTTATGATTTCCTCTTTGACTTACTGTGTAACTTATAATTCTATGATCAGAACAACTTTCGTCTTTGCCACATTCCCAATCTTGCAATTCGTGACAACTCACTGTTAGTGATAGTGAGCTCAATATTACTTCTTCCATTAGTACTTTCAAATGTTGTATTTTCACTTTCTTCGCTCATAATATATAACTGTTTTGAATTTAAATATTCCTCCATTATTCTTCCTCTGGTATTTGTTGTTACATCATGCCATATTGTTGATCTAGCATTACTATCCATAGCGATTATAAGACCCGTTCCTTTGATGCGGCGTGCGGCGTGGCGTGTGTGTGTGTGTGTGTGTGTGTGTGTGTGTGTGTGTGCGTGTGTGTGTGTTAGGTAAAACAGCTGTCATTTAAACTTAAGTATGCTATGGATGAACAGCATAACAACATGGCAATATCCATGTCCGGATATTACAGCTTCTGTGGTTCAAACAAATGATGAACCGGGACTGTTACAAAAATTTTCACTGAACAACGAAAAACAACGGTTAGCAACAGGGATTAAAGTATAGAGAAGAAGAATTAATATGGTTAAAGAATATATGTAATAAGAGAACGAGAGCTTTTCTACCTAATTTAGTTAAAGAAGACCACTCAATGTACCAAATCGTTATTAGTAGAATATTATTGATGAGAATAAAAATGATCTACGAAATGAAGTAGTATCATTTCCAAACGACTTCCTTGCACCCACAAGTCTCATCGGATAATAGCCGACTAAGCCGAGCCGAGCGAAGAAGGTGGGGAGAAAGATTTAATGCGACCACCGCATATTTGGCGCCCAACGTGTATGGCACAAAAGGGAAGAATTCAAAGGAAGATATTGGCACCTGCTACATATTTTGGAACTTAACAACCGTGGTTCGAAAAAAGAAGAGGATTGGATTAGGCCCTGGGAAGGAAGCAGTACTGCACGACAACACGACGTCTAGGACTGGGAATTCCAACCAGTAGGATATCGTTATATACATATACATATTTAAGGAGACAGAACGTAAGTCAGTGCATATTACTTGCTATTGTGTTTATGCATGTTTTTGCGTAGTGGAAAAATTATGAGATCTGTTAAGATGGAAGACGACCACAACCAGGCAAGCGGTGAAGGCAATAGTGTGCAAAATACAGACATGAATAGCATGGCAAATTAATAACTCAAATAGGCAACTTAAATCTGAAATGGTTGACCAAATTAATAACTCAAATAGTCAACTTAAATCTGAAATGGTTGACCAAATTAATAACTCAAATAGGCAACTTAAATCTGAAATGGTTGACCAAATTAATAACTCAAATAGTCAACTTAAATCTGAAATGGTTGACCAAATTAATAACTCAAATAGTCAACTTAAATCTGAAATGGTTGACCAAATTAATAATTCAAATGGTCAACTAAAATCTCAAATGGCCGACCAAATTAATAATTTAGCTAACCAAATGAGTAATTTAAATGGTCAGTTAGATCAGATGAGATCTGATTTCACCAGTCAATTTAGTCAGATGAAATCTGAGATGAAATCTGTAATGGCTGTGATGAAATCTGAGATGGCTGAGATCACTAATGAACAAATTAAATTAATTAGGCAAAATTCTACAAGTATAAAAGATTTTAAATTAGAACAAAAAGATATAATTAATAAAATAAGCAACAAAGTTGGTAGCCAATCACAAGAGCAGGACAAACTTAAGCTCGAACAAACAGAATATAGTTCTGTACAAGCAGCAGCTATTATCGAACTTAGAGATATTGTTTGCCAAGAAGTAGAAAGTATGAAGAACGAAAATGTCAACTGTAAAAAAGACCTCATGCTTGAAATACGAGACCACAAAACGCAAATAGATAATGAAATAAAATCAATACAATAATGTTTAGACAAAGAAAAAGAAAACGTAACTAATTCAAATAAAATAGTGGTAGCATTTCAAGCACAAGGTAAAAATAACAAAGATAATGTAAATGTTGAACATGATACAAATGTAGACTGTATGCATAACTGTGATGTAAGGGCTAATATACATACAGATAATCAACACACACAATATGACACTAACACTGATGTACCAATTTACCTACACCATTCACTCCTACCTGGAAATACACGACAAAATTACAAAATTGATTATAATATGGATGTCTTGTCCGAAATTACTCCACCTATTTTTGATGAAAAAGCAACCGACAATCCCAAGCAATTTCTAAAAGAAATTGACCATTATTTTAAAATCAAAAGAATACCTGATGAATTGAAGATGATCATAAAAGAATCATTAACAGGTAATAGCTTACAGTGGCTTAGAGCTACAGGTGCAGCTCATGAATGTTACGGATCTTTTAAAAATTTATTTTTAGCACGTTATTGGAGCCCGGCAAGACAAAATAGTGTCCGTGTTGAACTAGCAACTGGGAAGTACAAACCATTGACTAATACAAGTCTTACGGATTACTTTATGAGTATAGTGAATCGGTCACTATTACTCGACGCTCCTTTATCAGATCAAGAGATCTTAACCACTGTTATCAGATATTTTCCAGATAACATCAGATGGAGCTTAATAGTGGCTAGGCCAGTAGATTTCACTGATGTTATCGAATTACTCACAGAATTCGTAACAATCATCAAAGGTATCTGTTTCAAAGAAAGTCCGGTAATCCATCATCCAGTGGGGAAGGTGCACAATTCCAAAACAATTATAACCCCGACAATAGAATAAGGCAAGAACAAGGAAATCATTCAAGATTTAGAAATACACATAGCCCGCAGCTAAATTCTGGCACCGGAAATGATCAACGGTTCCCAAATAAAAACCAAATAAATTATATACATGTAAATCAATGTGATAGAAACTGGCCGTGGTATGGTAATTCATATAACCCATATAAACATAATTATAGGCGTAATTATTGGCAACGCCATAATGATTGGCACCCATGATGCGAAAATTTAGAACAATACAGAGAAACGGATCAAAATATAAGAGTGAACATAGGTTGTAATACCGAGCCTCCAGTGGAGAATAGCACACCCGGACCGTCTACCAGTAAAATTCAGGAAAACTAGGAGAGGACCAGAATTCGACTCCTATTCTAGGTCCTTGTATATGACACACTGACATTCGAAATTGGAGTTATTTAAATACATTAATTGGTGAAAATAACAAGCATTACACCAGAAAAATAATAACATGAGTCAGAAAGAACTTATGAACCCACCGGTTATTGACATAAATGTATGGAATCAGGAGTATTGAGCAATGATAGATACAGGCTGCAGTACCAGCGTTGTGAACGAAAATCTATTTCTAAAAATATAAAAGTCACGAAAGGCCAATTATTTACCAGTTTGTGGCATTTACTGTAGCATAGACATTGGTAAAAAGAAAGAAAGAATATGACACCAAGTCATGTTAAAATTAAACATAGGAGCGTGGGAATATGAAATGATTGCTTTGGTGGTACCCAAATTAATAACAGACTTTATTATTGGTAGCGATATACTATATCATAGGAAAAGCATAATTAATTTTGATAGGTGCAATTTAACAATTCAAAGTGAAAACAAAATGATTAATATTCCTCTATTGGAAGAGAGTTATGATGTTAATGATAATAGAAGCAACGAAGAAAAGGAGATTAATAATGAAAGATTTTTTGTGGAAAATTTAATAATAAATTATTTTAATGGAATTGTTAAAATTGATTTAGAAGACGAAGGAGGAAGTCGTAAATATGACTTACACGGTGCCTGTGATAACATTCATTGTATTAATTGTGAAACAATTATATCGATTTCTCTACCAGTGAATCCATTAATTACTTGGGTAAAATATCTTGGCTATCCGGTTGTTGCCGCGTCAAATTATAAAATGCCGACGTTTCGACCATCTTGTCGTGGTCGTTATCACAGGCAAACATTATAAAATGCCGACGTTTTGACCATCTTGTCGTGGTCGTTATCACGTGGAAGCTTGAGAGAATAAATTACTTGGGTAATTTACAACTACCACAAAAGCAAGATATTAACATAGCTCTACCTAATAAACTTGAGGATTCTTATGGCCTTAATACAGATCAAAAACAACAATTGCTGAGTATTCTTTACACATACACTAAAGACTCAGGAGAGTTTTCTTTCCAAAATTCAAGACATCAAGAAGAATGTATACCTTCCTAATTCAAAGGAAAACTTCATATCTAAAGTCAATCCGACACAAACATTAGACATCACATATTATTTACACCTGACAGAAGAAGTTAAGAAAAGTGATACTCCAACTAGTGTTCTAAAATTATTGGCATTAGAGACAATCCATACTAGATTTCCAGAACACGAATGGCTCCATATTTATACTGATGGATCATTGATATCAAACCGAAATGGAGCAGGGGCTGGAGTCACTGGTCACCTCTTTTCCTATTACAAATCTTTAAGTTATGGAACTACGAACTTTGATGGAGAAATTGAAGCAATTCCAATGGCCCTACAAAATCTTTTGTACAGAATTTTACATTTTCAGCAAGCAGTTATTCTCTCAGATTCCAGGGCAGCAATTATAGCAATTACTTCCAAGTTGTCACCAAAAAACCAAACAATTATAGAATGTTGGAAAATCCTTACCCATCTAACAGCACTTCAAGAACACCTAGTCTTCCAATGGATACCAGCTCACTGTGGACTGAGTGGTAATGAGAAAGCTCATTTTCTTGCAAAAAAGGGTACCGGCAATGTGCAGAAATCTATAATTAATCTACCATTTTATGCAGCTAAAAGATTAGTCAACTCTGAATTCAAAAAAATTATTGAAAAATATTACTATGAAAAATCAAAAAATAAAAGATGGGAACTACCAAACATTCAAACAGTAATTCCTGAGTATCCTCGAAAAACAGCAGTTGCAACCTTCAGGTTGATTACAGGACATGATTGTCTGGCAAAACATTTAAACAGAATTGGGATATATTCTTCACCAAATATTTAATATGCTACCTAATGAGTTAAGGACCTGTAATGATAAGGTATTCAAAATTAAGCTAAAGGAATATCTTCTTAAGCATTCATGCTATACCATAAATGAATTTAACAACATCTAATGTAACCATTAGATCATTTTATGTTTATAATATTAATCCTGTTTATTGTAAATATTGTATAACATATTGACATGTTCCACATCCTGTTGCCAAGGCAAATTGTAGGATCTATGGAATGCAAATAAATGTATGTATGTATGTACCACTCTGTCCTCTATGTGATCTGCAAGAGGAAATGGATCGAGACCACCTTCAAATATGCCCGGCCACTTCTAATGCCCCATCCATCAGTGAAAAATATTGGAGAGCAAGAGGATTAATGACTTCATTGTCAGAAATCCAGCATTAGCTAACAACAACATATCTATACTGACGGTCACTGATATCAAACCAAGATGGAGCAGGGGCTGGAGTCACATGTCACCTCTTTCCTATTACAAATCTTTGTGTTATGGAACAACAAACTTTGATGGAGAAATTGAAGCAATTCGAATGGCCCTACAAAATCTTTTGTACAGAATTTCACATTTTCATCAAACAGTTATTCTCTCAGATTCCAGGGCAGCAATTATAGCAATTACTTCCAAGTTGTCACCAAAAAACCAAACAATTATAGAATGTTAGAAAATCCTTACTCATCTAACAGCACTTCAAAAACACCTTCCAATGGATACCAGTTCACCGTGGACTGACTGGTAACGACACAGCTGATGTTCTTGCAAAAAAGGGTACCAGCAGTGTATAGAAATCTATAGTTAACCTACCATTTTATGCAGCTAAAAGATTAGTCAACTCTTAATTGAAAACAATTACTGCAAAATATTACTGTGAAAAATCAAAAAATAAGATGGGAGCTACCAAACATTCAAACAGTAATTCCTGAGTATCCTCAAAAAACAGCAGTTGCAACCTTCTGCTTGATTGCGGGACATGATTGTCTGGCAGAGCATTTAAACAGAATTGGGATATACTCTTCACCACTCTGTCCTCTATGTGATCTGCAAGAGGAAGTGGACCAAGACCAAGACCAAGACGCCCTTTAAATAGGCCTGGCCATTTCTACGGCCCTATCCATCAGTGAAAAATATTGGAGAGCAAAAGGATTGATGACTTCATTGCCCGAAATAAGGCATTAGCTAACAACAAAATACTTGCATGTGGGTACAAATGACCTCAAACAAGCTAGCTGTCCAGAAGAGATTATAGGGGATTTACATTATGCAACTAAGTGTATTAAGTATATATACCCTAAAACTCAAGTTGTTGTAAATGGTGTAGTAGCAATAGTATTTATTTTCGATAATAATACTGTACAAAACTCTTACAATTTACATATACATAACTGAGTTGCTATTTTTTTTGCTTATTATTCCACCCTGCATTTTAACGCCATGGTTTTTTATGCATGATGGACCTTAACATAATTAATATTGCTTTATTTTCTTAAACCATTTGTCTCTTGCTCTCCCCATAAATTCTCCTAGTCTTTTCAGAACAGAATTAGAACAGAACATTTATGTATTAACATCTCATTCTAAATTACATCACTGTAATGTATAAATACTATCAATGGTGCATCTGCATAAAAAAAGAAAATACTACAGTATAGCTATTTACATATTTTGTAAATGGTGTAATCAAAAGAAGAATCGTTAACCTCAACTATATAAAGAGAGTAAATAAAAACATGTTCTGGATGTGTGACAAACTGAAGTCTGTTTTTGTTGACATAGATAAACAAATTGGAAATGACTGTATTAGTAGAGATGGACTGCATCTAAACAGAACAGGTTCTTCAAAATTAGGAAGAATAATGAAAAGTGTAATACATCTATGTAAAGTACAGGGAAACTATTTATGAGAAGTGCTAATACCACATCAAATACTAATAAATCAGGTGATTGTCAAATTAGTACACAAACACATGAAGCTAAGTTAAAAGATAGTACTAACCCAAATTTACAAAATCAGCCAAATTACACAACTAACACAGTAACAAAGAATAAGTTTAAACAAAAAACCTTTAAAATACTTCATCAGAATATTCCAGACATTGCAAACAAAAGGGCACTTATTGAGCAAAATGTACTAACTAAGCAGCTGGACGTTATTATTTTCTCCAAGCATGGACTTAAAATAGAAGAAATAAAGGGAAATAATTACGAAAATTATATGTTAGGGCCCAGCTTTTGTAGGGAAAAGCATAAAAGTGGAGGAGTTGTAATATATGTTAGTAGTGGGTTAAAGTACAAAGAAATTGATTGTAAAAAGTATAGTGTAGAAATGTGTTGTGAATTAGCTGCAATAGTAGTTGCTTTTGAAAAGAAAAACCTCATAATATTAGGGGTGTATAGTCCGCCAATGGCAAACAAAAAAGAATTCCTTAAAATACTTGAAGACTACACAGCATAGTAAAAAATAAATGCATAATCGTGATTGGGGACTTCAATATAGATGTACTTGTAGAAAGTAAAAAGAAAACCTTGCTACTAGAAGTACTAGAGAGAAATAGATTAATCTTAACAAAAATGGGACTCACAGGGGTAACCAGTCACATTGTGTCGATCACATGTACAGAAATTTAAAACTAGAGAATTGAAGTAGAAAAATCGTAAAAATGGGAATTAGTGATCATTTTGGACAACAAATTGAAACTAAAACCTTAGGTAAACAAAAAAGTAAGACATAATATAATAGAAATTAAAAGGCTTGTACATAAAAATACACTAGAAGCTTTAAGACAACATCTTCAAGCAATAAATTGGGCAGATATACACAAAGAAAAAGAAATGAATGATAAATTTGATTACTTAAATACAATCTTGAGAAACTGTTTGGATGCAACTGTGCCGTTACTTAAAGTAAAATTAAAAAAACAAAAAGGTAATAATTCGGTCTCTAAAGGTATAAATATCACCAAAAAGCTTATGCAGTTTTTAAATAGTTTAATACAACCTAATCTTGACAACAAATCTTAGAATTATATAGAAAAATAAAATCTGATGTGTTTTTCTCTACTCTTGTACTAACCTATCTTACAAACTCTTATTCCTATATCTTCTTTGTGTTAGTTGAGATAAACATTTATACAAATTATCTTATTGCTTATTTCCTTGTAGGTGCAAGGAGAATATTAGAATACAGTAGACTTTGAGCGATAGTCAAATCTTTTAAAGCTTTGAGATCCCATTCTCTTTGCACACTTAACATATAAAAAAATGAAAAATGATGAGAGGTAGAACTGGAACTTAAAAATTCAATGCCACAACTGGGATTTGAACCATAGACCTTCCGCTTACCGGGCGGCTGCTCTAACCACTGAGCTATTGTGACAAACTGCCAGAATGGCATTAAATTCTCAAGTTAGTTCGTATTTTTCCTGGTAAACCACAAAGGCAGTCTCACATCAGAAACAATTACCCCAATGGTGACTTACTATTGTAAGTACTTTATATCCCAGGATTAAATAACCTTCATATGGTAATTATTATTTATTTATGCCAACAAACTTACTGTTGCTGTTTTTAAACACACAAGCCGTGTGTGGGCAAAGTTTGAGAGGTAGAACTGGAACTTAAAAATTCAATGCCACAACTGGGATTTGAACCACAGACCTTCCGCTTACCGGGCGGCTGCTCTAACCACTGAGCTATTGTGACAAACTGCCAGAATGACATTAAATTCTCAAACCAATTCGTATTTCACAATAGCTCAGTGGTTAGAGCAGCCGCCCGGTAAGCGGAAGGTCTGTGGTTCAAATCCCAGTTGTGGCATTGAATTTTTAAGTTCCAGTTCTACCTCTCAAACTTTGCCCACACACGGCTTGTGTATTTAAAAACACCAACAGTAAGTTTGTTGGCATAAATAAATAATAATTACCATATGAAAAATGATGTTCCATTTCATGCAAGTTTTAAGTTTTCCGAAACTCACTCACATGACAAGGAATATCTCTGAAATGGTTCACCCTACAAGAAAATTTATTCAGACATAAATTGTGTATTTTAGCGAGATTACATTTTTTGTATAGTATGATTTGGTCTATCTCTAACGGTTTACCAGTTATGCAAAAGTCGTCCAGATTAAATACGACTACAGGGGCTATAGCCAGAAAATTCAAGATATACATTTCACTTTACATAAAAATATTTCAAACATATGACATTTTAATCAAAATCGTTAGAGCCATTTTCAAGAAAATCAAAATTTTCAAAAAATTTTCCATGTAAAGGGTAGTTTAGGGTGGGGCTATTTTCTTCAAAATCTTCATGTCACATCCTTGAAAGACAAACTTAAATACCAATTTTGGTTTTTAACCTACTTTCCATTTTTGAGTTATGCTATCCACAGACACACACAACACAACACACAACCCTACATAAAACACACCATCACGCCACCGCCACCGCCACCGCCACCACCACCACCACCACACACCATTTTTCTAAAAATGCTTTTTCTGGTTTGAGGGGGTCTCAAAACATATCCGGTGAAACCTCAACATTGAATTTTTGGGTGGAATACAATACTTTCCCTACTTATCAGTGGAGAAAGTAATAATAAAATCTTAAATAACGTAATAAAAGAAGCAAAGAAATTGCATAATAGACAGCTAATAACAAATGCAGAAAATAAAATTGAAGCTTCATGGAGCATCGTACATTCAATACACAAGGAAAATAAATAAAAATGGCAGGAAAATATGTCCACTGAAATTAACAGTCAAGTGATACAAGATCATATTATGATAGCTGACCATTTCAATGAACACTATGTAAACATAACAAAATTAAGAATAAAACAAATTCAGTATGTGCCTATAAATGAAAAAAAAAATGTATGTAACTCGATGGTGCTTAGTAATATTAATGAGGAAGTTCTTGCACAGATAAATTCATTAAAATGCAGAAATTCCAGTGGGTTGGGTGAATTTACAAATGAGATAATTAAGTATTGCAAATATGAAATTACAGACATACTAACTCACTCAATCAATCAGGCATTCAATTTGGGAATATTTCCTAATAATTTTAAACAAGTTGTAGTTAGACAAATTTAATAGAAAAAGAACTTGAAATTAGAAATGGAAAACTATAGACCAATATCTTTATGCTCAACTTTCTCTAAAATAGTAGAGGGATTATTTCTAATACAGTTACAAAATTTTTGTAATAGGTTTCAAATTCTATTGGAATGCCAGTTTGAGTTTCAAAAAAAAAAAGTCTACAATAGAAGCAATTTGTAAAGGGAATGACATTATTATAAATACTCTAAATAGAAAGGAATATGTAATCGCAATATTCCTTGATCTTTCTAAGGCTTTCGATTATGATAACATAGAAACCTTGATGTTGTTGTTGTTTTCTAGTGCCTTGCATCTGGCAATGAAGCCATTAGCATTCGTGCTTTCCAATACTTTTGAACTGTAGTTTCTTCTGATCTTAATGCTTCACAGGTCTTCAAGTGGTCTTCGTTCATTGCTGCTGGATCGTTACACAGGACACATATCGGTGAGGCTGAGATACCTATTCTGTAGAGATGACTTGCTAAGCAGTCGTGATTTGTCAATAGTCGGAAGGCTGCAACCGCTGCTTTCCTTGGTCTCTGGGGGATTATATCTAGGTTGGAAAGTAGTGTAATCCATTTTTTATCTTTGGCATTTGTTTCTATTTCTTGTAGGTATGAATGAGAAAATTTTTTAATAATCAAGCATTTTATTGAGGAATATGAGAAATTGAATTTAGACTTTTGTTTTATTGTTGTGCCTTTCTTTGCAAGTGAGTCTGCAGCTTCGTTCCCCATGACTCCACAGTGTGCTGGAATCCATTGGAGATGAACAGTCTTGATGTCAAAATTGGAAAACTATGGAATTAGAGGCATACTATTAAAGTGGCTTGGCTCTACTTACAAAATAGAGAACAATGCGTTGAAATAATACCTAATGTAAGCGGAAAGCTAATGAAAATTCGATCACAATTCGAAAAAGTAACATGGAGTACCACAAGGCTCAAAATTAGGACCATATCTATTCTTACTCTATATAAACAGTTTTATTTAAAATAATTCAAGAAGCCAGGGGAATAGTGATAGGTTATGCGGACGACACTACGATTGTAGTTACAGGAAAAGCAGAAATAGAGCTACAAATCAGGGCAAATACTTTACTAGAAAAGTCAGTCAACATTTAGAAAATTTAGGTATGGAATTAAACACAAACAAAATAGAGTGGATGAAATTAGTCTTGGTAACAAAAAACAAACAAATATAAAGTTAAAAGTAGAAAACAGAGAAACTCAACAGGTAAATAAAACAAACTTCCTAGGATTAATAATAGATAGTAACTTGAAATGGAATATGCATGCTGAAAAAGTCATAAGCAAAATTAATTCGGGTTTATGTGTATTAAAACAAACAACACAAATAATAGTGGTGCTGTTTTTATTGGAGTGTTGCTTCTTGTTTGAGCAATGTGGATCTTATTTCTCTCAGGGCGTGGTAACGGATGGAATGAAAAATCACACGATATTTCTTCACCACAATGTATTATTTATTAACACTTTTTCTCTATTTTACATTTAAATAAATCCTCTTAGCACCATTTTAGATTATTTAAGTCTTTCCACTTTTTCAAAACGTGGAACAAAAGCTTGATGAAAGTCTGGTAAATGTTCTACAATGTTCACATGCTACCTAAACACGTCTTTTCACCTTGAATATACAGACCCTAGTCCCGATTCTTTTAGTTGCGAGTCTATCATTCCGACTGCCACGTGTACATCCGCACATGTGTTCATCAAATAGCTCCCGTATTGTTAGGGAAGCGATCCTTAGCCATTTTCCCTTCGCTTTCAATATTGAACACATAATTCTTTAATTTATACATATATATTAAAATTAAATATGGAGATATTTATGACGTCTTTAAACAAACTTAATTGTTCGTAACAATGAACATTAGTAAAACGTTTTTGTCATTTAACCAACTCACACCAACATCAAAAAACAATAAGGAAAAATTGAAGCTATTAATAGTGAAGCAGCAAGATTCTGAAGTAAGAACAAATTAGAAACTAAAAACTTCACTTATCTTATTGTTTTGGTGCTAACCCTGGGGTTTCAAGCTGTGTCCAGCTCATTCTCAAAGCCATATAAACAAACTCGTTGCCAACTTGTTCTTACTTTAGAATCAAAAAACAAATTGCACTCCTAACAAATATTCACATAAACAATTTTCTTTTGGGGTCTTCTAGTATTCTGTCTCAATAGATAAAAAAAAGTGTCAAGCAAATATACTATGGCTTCATTCACTCGCGCCTAAACTATGGAGTGGTATTGTGGGGCACAACACATAAAACATTACTTTTAAGGCCGTTTAGGCTGCAAAAGAGAGCAGTACGTTTAATTGCACGAATAGAAAAAAGAGATTCATGTAGAAATGCTATTAAAAACCTAAATATTTTAACATTAACTTTATATATATGTTGTTGTTAGCTAATGACAATGAAGTCATTAATCCTCTTGTTCTCCAAAATTTTTCACTGATAGATGGGGCATTAGAAGTGGCCGGGCATATTTGAAGGTGGTCTCGATCCATTTCCTCTTACAGATCACATAGAGGACAGAGTGATGAAGAATATATCCCAATTCTGTTTAAATGTTCTGCCAGACAATCATGTCCTGTAATCAACCCGAAGGTTGCAACTGCTGTTTTTCGAGGATACTCAGGAATTACTGTTTGAATTGTATGGTAGTTCCCATCTTTTATTTTTTGATTTTTCATAGTAATATTTTTCAATAATTTTTTTGAATTCAGAGTTGACTAATCTTTTAGCTGCATAAAATGGTAGATTAACTATTGATTTCTGCACATTGCCGGTACCCTTTTTTGCAAGAAAATCAGCTTTCTCATTGCCACTCAGTCCCCAGTGAGCTGGTATCCATTGGAAGACTAGGTGTTTTTGAAGTGCTGTTAGATGGGTAAGGATTTTCCAACATTCTATAATTGTTTGGTTTCTTGGTGACAACTTGGAAGTAATTGCTATAATTCCTGCCCTGGAATCTGAGAGAATAACTGCTTGCTGAAAATGTGAAATTCTGTACAAAAGATTTTGTAGGGCCATTCGAATTGCTTCAATTTCTCCATCAACGTTAGTAGTTCCATAACTTAAAGATTTGTAGTAGGAAAAGAGGTGACATGTAACTCCAGCACCTGCTCCATCTTGGTTTGATATCAATGATCCATCAGTATAAATATGGAGCCATTCGTGTTCTGGAAATCTAGTATGGATTGTCTCTAATGCCAATAATTTTAGAACACTAGTTGGACTATCACTTTTCTTAACTTCTTCTGTCAGGTGTAAATAATATGTGATGTCTAATGTTTGTGTCGGATTGACTTTAGATATGAAGTTTTCCTTTGAATTAGGAAGGTATATATTCTTCTTGATGTCTTGAATTTTGGAAAGAAAGCTCTCCTGAGTCTTTAGTGTATGTGTAAAATTTCTCTTGTACCATGTATTGAATGGGAGTCTGATCAACTTTTCGTGTTGAATAAGAGCCGCTTTTTCTATTTCATATTCAATGGGGCATTGGTTGGTTAGTATTTCCATAGCTGCTATTGGTGTGGCACCTGTAATTAATCTCAGACTTTGGTTTTGAAAGATTTGAATCTTTTTTGTGTTTGCTGTTACAAGAACTTCGCTGCAGTAAGTAAATAATGGCTTTATATGTACATTGTATGTTGTGTTAAGAGTTGCTCTGGAACATCCCCACTTCATTCCTGTTAGACGCTTTAACAGTGAAAGGCGCCTCTCTGCTCTTTGTATTACATTTTCTTATTTGTTTGGTCCATGTAAGTTTAGTATCAAATGTAACTCCTAAATACTTTGCTTCCTTTGTTTCTGGTAATTGTTGACCCTCAAAATTTAGTTTTATTTTTGGTGGCTTTTTTCTTAGTGAAAAGATTTGGTAGTTTGATTTTGTTGTATTAACAGTCATTAAATTTTCTTTGGTCCACCTTTGTAAATTTGGTTAAGGATTGTTGCATGGTTTTTTCTAGTTCTGTACTTTTGCTTTTTGGTTTTGAAGTCCACATTACTAAGTCATCAGCAAATAGTGCACACTTCACACCTGATTCTTGTATTTGTTGTGGCAGATCGTTAATAAATATATTAAAAAGTGTTGTGCTGAACACTGCGCCTTGTGGTAAGCCACGGTGTACTTGTTTGTATTTAGATATGTTTCTTCCATATCTGGTTGCAATAAAGCGTTGTGTTAGGAAATGACATAGCCATGAAAATATTGGACCTTGTATCCCTATTTTTTTTTACTTTCTTTAGTAGTTTTGTTGTGCATATAGAATCATATGTACTTTGGAAATCAATAAACATTATATATATAAAAAAAACTCACATTAAAAAGTTATAATCAAAACAAAAACAGTAATATTCACAAACATGACACTATAACAAAAGAAAATTATTTTAGAAATAGACTTACAGGTGCTCTAAACAATAAATGCATAGAAAATAGTACCAAAGACCTGTACAACCACCTATTATCCAGAATTAAACAGATAAATGCAAAAATTAAACTAAAGAATATTAAATCTTATCTATTAGAAAAGGTATTCTACTCTGTAGAAGTGTAGAAAAATAGAATATGGTATTTGTTGTTAGCTAATGCTGGATTTCTGACAATGAAGTCATTAATCCTCTTGCTCTACAATATTTTTCACTCATAGAGCAATAGCAGTATGGTATTTATGCACTTCTCATTATTTTGTAATTACTCTCGTATTTTTGTAAATATTTTGTATTCATTTATGTACATATAAATTGACAATCCGTGCAAAATGTTTTACAGTTGGAGACAATAAAGTAAATAAGTAAGTTCAAAATATAGCATTATTACCTCATTGATCTTACAGGAATTCCAAAGGACTGGATAAACAAAACCAGCTGGTGTGAGTCTAAGTCTATGAGAGCTGCATCCACAAGCCGATCTACATTGGAACGTATCATTCGCAGCTTCAACCAATCAGGAATGAGCAAAGCTTCTTCTGAAGTGTCCACAAGATAAGCTTTAGGTAGCTCCTTGCTGAGTGGGAACCAGATTTCCAAAAGATTCTCAAAGAGATTTATGTCTGCAAACATATCTGAATCATCAGCAATGAAACAAGGAAATCAAATAAATAAAATAGTAAACTGCAAAACTAAAATGACACAGAATAATGTGCCGTTTCATGAAAGAGAATTACTGAAATTATATTAGTCTGTGATGAAATTACTGCCTCCAAAGTTTGAATGTTTTTCTTAGGGTACTTCTAATACGCAGACTGTGTAAGCAGAGGGGAAATATCGCACATTTTGAAAAGGTCATATGCTTATTTTGGAATAAGACAACTATCTTTTGGAATACCAATGGTTTAGAAAGTAGTCAAAACACATTATTACTGTTATTTGTGTTTATGTAATATGAAGGGGTACAATTCTAAGAAAAATTTGATGTGCTTTCTCTACCCATTATTGCGTATTTTTATAGAACATCTACCCACTATTCTTAAGAAAACTTACCTTTTATCTATTTCATATTGAGATAAACCTTTGCTGAAATAGTTTATTTATACATCAATGTAGGTGCAAGGGAGATTCAGGAAACTTAATTTATAGTCAAATGTTTAAAAGCAGGTTGCATTATGCTAACCGTGAAATTTTACATCCTTTCCAGACATTGTGAGAAACAGCTGCAAAGCGACAGGTTTAAAAAAAATTTAAAAATTCAACGCAATAATAATGGATAGCTCAGATATAGCTTATGTCACAAGAAAAACTTGATTGAAATATGTTTGTTTTAAGAACTCTGTGGTTTTGTGTGTCACTTTCTCTTAAAGTTCAGTTTAGTTTATTCATCCTTTATAATCATACTTTTTTTTTTTTTTTAATTTTTAAAATTTTTTACCTGTTAAATAAAATTATACAAAATTCCTTCTGAGTGAAGAGGAATTAAAAGGCTATTTTCAATAATTCAAGATGTATATTTTTTCTGGCATGTTCTTTTAGTTGGTGAATTTAATGTCATATGGCATATTTCTATGATAGCTCAGTAGTCAGAGCAGCAGCATGGAAAAGATCTGTGGTTCAAATTCTGGCTATAGCATTGAATTTTTCCAACTTTAACCAATAAACAGCATGTATGAAAGAACAATTAATTATCAATGAATGTATGCCTATGAATAATGATGAAGAAAGTGTGTGCTGCTCATAACTTAACATTAAAAACAAAAAGCAGAGCTAAAATGAGATCATTCATATCATGCTTCATTTATCATCACTTTATGAAGTCTACTCTTTTTTGGAGCATATCTAATATGTAAAGTGATAATTTTTCTGTACTACCACAATATATACAATGTTGAATAGGAGCCAAATCTTTTAAGAAGGTATCATACACAATAATATGCTTACGACTGTGTTAAGCATATGAAAGGTCCTGTTGCTGTCTTGGATGAATTGTTCTGTTTCGTTTTTTTTTTTCTTTTTCCAATGATTTTAAACTTTTTTATTACACTTTAAAACAAATGACATAGGTACATTACTTTTATATTCCCTTTCTGGATACTTAATTCCAAAATCTTCTAACTACTGGTGCTGCCAAATTTTTAATGCCTTTTCAAATGTAGGCCTTGAAAACATTGCCAAACTCGTGATTTGTAAAAGAACTTTAGTTGTTGAAATAGTATACCAGAAAATATTAACTTAATAATCCTTTACAAGTATGATTAAAAATAAGATTCACATCAGAAGGAAATAAATAAAACTATCAGCATATCCCTCAGGACTTACAAGTGGGCACCTCGGTCCACAAACCTCTTGAGGAGCAGGCAAACTCTGGATTGGAGAAAGTAGCCAGGATGGGTGATCAGCCCAAACTCTGATGTGACAGTGAGAAAGGAAATGATGAAATGAGGGTGAAATGGATGAATGGAAAGATGTTGATGGAACAGTTGGTGGAATGAATGGCGAGAGAAATCAGAGAATCTGGAGAAAACTTGCCCAGAGGCTCTTTCATCTACCACAAATCCCATACCCACCTTGGTGAGAGGCACATGTCTAACCACTCACCCAAGGCACCCCAACCCCCCAAACTTAATTTTTTCCTGTGAAGTTTTATTCTATTTTTTTTCTCCCTCAAATACTTAAAGATTATAGATTTAAAAACAATAGATAAAAACAGCTCAACATATAAAGTGAAAATATTTTGTGAAATGCTATGTCTTAGACCAACATCATTCCATACCTTGTCCTGGACCATAATTAAGCAATATAACCATGGCATGTACAACAAGAATGTGCATCGTGGCCTCTTCACCAGTGCTCCAAGTCACTAAAATTTGGTCCTGGCTTTCCGACCATGTATAAGCCTCTCTTCGTGGTTCCCTTGCCTGCAACATAAAAAATAATTTCACATTTTTGTAGTGACTACAATTCAGATTCTGATACTGTGAAGAAAGCAGATAATGTGGGGAAGTAAGATGATGTAAGGTAACATTTCATATGATTAGCAGAAATGATTGATGCTGAGCAAAACTAAGGTACACTATGCAGATAAGAGAAACTGAGTTTTGTTCAATTTTAGTAAGTGAAACAAAAATGGGCTGGCCCCGTAGCACAGTTGGTAGAGCACCTGCCTGCTGTGCAAGGTGTCCCAGGTTCGATTCCCGGCAGGGGGGTAGAAATTTTTCTTCAGCCAGGATTATTCCTCATCCTTCCCTGAGTCTGGAAGTATAATGGACGCGCCATGGCCGAGTGGTTAGACTGCTCGCCTACCACCTATGTGGGACCCGCATGTGGTATTCGTGGTGGACAAAGCGGTGCCTGAACAGGTTTTCTCCGGGTTCTCCTGTTTCCCCCGCCACCCATTCCGCCAACTGCTCCATTATCACCCTTCCAATCATCCATTTCACCTGCATTTCGTATCATCCTCTTCCTCACTATCATACCTGGTGCTTGGCTGACCACCTGCTTCCAGATCTTTATCTGTCTGGTCCAGTATCAGTATCAGTATCAGAGATCCCTCTGCTCCCTGACAGGCATCTGACTCTAGGCTGGTTTGTAAGCCCTACATAAGGGGAGGGTAATCAGGGAAAGAAGAAAGAAACAAACAAAAATGAGGGTTTTAATAGAGTAGTGGCAACATATATAGGAAATGCTTTTTAATGAACTTACAAGTACAATTGCATTACATTCCTTCAATATAATCATTGGCAAAGCTTAGTACCTTTTGCCAAATTTCAGGAAACTGTAGAATGATGTTGGCAAGATGTTGATAATTTATGACAGTGACAGTGCACCTTACTGCTTGGAGCACAGATGCCACATCAGGAAATCGGAATGCCTTGGAGTGGTTCCTTCAACTTAGGAAAAAGGACTTATGTCAGGTGAATATGAAGGGAGTTCCAAGACCTCCCAATGCCATCATCACCATATACCGGATGGAAGGTAATGCTTTGGACATATGTTAACCAGGGATTCTCATGATGAGTGTAACAAACATGTCCATATAATTCTTGTCAATAAAGAACCATTTCGCTGAAAAAAAAAATTGTGTCAAATATTTGGAGCCATGTAGCTTCTTAATGAAGGGACATAAATGGTTTATTATTTCACTAATTGTCGCACAAACATTGTGTGAACAATGCTGTCATGAATTTAGTCACATTTTAATGTTTATGTAACGTTGGCAAATCTCTCTTAGAAATTAAACTTTACATTACACTTGTATATTAAATTGTGACTAAATTCACTTGAATTAAGGTAGAAATGCATTACAGCATTGTTTACACAATGCTTGCGCAACAGTCAGTGAAGTAATAAACCATTTATATTAATTTGTCAAGAAGCTATATGGCTCCAAATATTTGACACAAATTATTTTTTTCTTTTGGCAAAATGGCTCTTTATTGACAATAGTTATATTGGAAATATTTGTTACACTCATCATGTAGAATCTCTGGTTAATGTATGGCTGAAGCAGTACCTTCCCCCCGTTGTTGGTTATAATGTGTGCAACATGGCAAGCATTGTGATGCTACATAGTAGGGAAATTGTCTCGCAATAAACATGATGTGTACGTTACATAGCTGGATGCAGATGGTGCAACTGGAATAGTAGTCTGCATTGACTGTTTCTCCTTGAAGCACAGCATGTGTAAGAATGACACCCTCATAGCCATATATATCACAATCACCATAACCTTCACCCAACTGGTTCCTGTCAAACTTTCTGTGGATGTAGCAAATCTTGGTGATGCCAGTTATTTAACCAAAGCTTTAATTTAGGCTTGTAGACTCATGGCCACATCTCGATCACACCAATATGCTCCACAAATGCATCACCTTCAGTGCAATATCTGTCGCGGTGGGTACCAGGAAATGGATACTGGTCCATTTCTGTATGTTAATAGGTTCATGTGGAAGCCAGCAGGACACAATTTTCCTCAGATTAAGACATTTTTATCAGTATCCACCACACTGTTTGATGACCTAAACCATCTTGTACGGATGATTCCCAAATAGTCAATTAACAGCCTATGGGCCAATGAGCTGCTCACAATGTCAATCTGATGTTGAGGAATGGACAGCAGACCTGTGCAGTGGAAACACTCAGTCTCATTCCAACCACCACGAAACACTTTAACCCATCATGCAACTCTCCTATACAGTAATCTACAGGCATTGCCCTGATAACATATAGATGCATGATTTTAATACACGGCTAGTGATCAGCTTTAGTAAACATCATTTAGAGTGGCAGAAATGACACTGTTCATTTCAACGCCACACAGTAACTATTCCTTTTAACCAAACTGACTGTTTTATGCAATCCGCACATTGATAAAAGCACTCACTACCACCATATCCTGTTTGCACATGCCTGATCTTCTGCAATCTTCTGAATGGAGTTGGAACCATTTTATTTACAAGCTTTCATAGCAGACATTTAAATTATGTTAAAACATTAAAACATATCAAATTTGAGAAAATTTAAGTGCAGGAAGTATAATTTTTAAACTACAAAAAAGAGTAACAGAATCATATTAAACCTGTAACTAATAGAAACCTGTAAGCCAGGATTCAAATTATTAAGAATACTATCTCTCCCATGCTTAAATATCTTGGAAGTACCTAGTAATATATGTTAGAAAACATGCATAAAGTTTTGAAGTAAATTATAACAAATGCAGCTAAAACTAAGCATATGCAAAATTTACATTTGTAATGATGCAAAGTTTTATTTGGCTGGGCATTTTTCAAAGAATAATGTTGTTAGCTAATGCTGGATTTCTGACAATGAAGTCATTAATCCTCTTGCTCTCCAATATTTTTCACTGATGGATGGGGTGTTAGAAATGGCCGGGCATATTTGAAGGTGGTCTCGGTCCACTTCCTCACATAGAGGACAGAGTGGTAAAGAATATATTCCAATTCTGTTCAAATGATTTGCCAGACAATCACGTCCTGTAATCAACCTGAAGCTTGCAACTGCCGTTTTTCGAGGATACTCAGGAATTACTGTTTGAAGGTTGGATAGTTCCCATCTTTTATATTTTGATTTTGCATAGTAATATTTTGCAATAATTTTTTTGAATTCAGAGTTGACTAATCTTTTAGCTGCATAAAATGGTATAGATTTCTGTATGCTGCTGGTACCCTTTTTTGCAAGAAAATCAGCTTTCTCATTACCACTCAGTCCACAGTGAGCTGATATCCATTGGAAGACTAGGTGTTTTTGAAGTACAGTTAGATGGATAAGGATTTTCCAACATTCTATAATTGTTTGGTTTTTTTTGGTGACAACTTAGAAGTAATTGCTATAATTGTCGCACTGGACTCTGAGAGAATAACTGCTTTATGAAAATGTGAAATTCTATACAAAAGATTTTGTAGGGCCATTCGAATTGCTTCTATTTCTCCATCAAAGTTTGTAGTTCCATAACTTAAAGATTTGTAATAGGAAAAGAGGTGACACGTGACTCCAGCCCCTGCTCCATCTCAGTTTGATACCAATGATCCATCAATATAAATGTGGAGCCATTCGTGTTCTGGAAATCTAGTATGGATTGTCTCTAATGCCCATAAGTTTAGAACACTAGTTGGAGTATCACTTTTCTTAACTTCTTCTGTCAGGTGTAAATAATATGTGATGTCTAATGTTTGTGTCGGATTGACTTTAGGTATGAAGTTTTCCTTTGAATTAGGAAGGTATGCATTCTTCTTGATATCTTGAATTTTGGAAAGAAAGTTCTCCTTAATCTTTAGTGTGTGTGTAAAATTTCTCTTGTGCCATATATTGAATGGGAGTCTGATCAACTTTTCGTGTTGAATAAGAGCTGCTTTTTCTACTTCATATTGAATAGGGTATTGGATAGCTGCCATTTCCATAGCTGGTATTGGTGTGGTTTTGATAGCACCTGTAATTAGTATCAGACTATGGTTTTAAAAGATTTGAATTTTTTTTTGTATTTGCTGTTACAAGAACTTCGCTGCAGTAACTAAATAATGGCTTTATATATACATTGTATGTTGTGTTAAGAGTTGCTCTGGAACATCCCCACTTCATTCCTGTTAGACATTTTAACAGTAAAAGGCACCTTTCTACTCTTTGTATTACATTTTCTATTTGTTTGGTCCATGTAAGTTTGGTATCAAATGTAACTCCTAAATACTTTGCTTCCCTTGTTTCTGGCAACTGTGTCGGTCTGGGTGGCTCAGTTGGTTAGACGCTGGCCTACAGATCCCAAGGTTGCAGGTTCAAACCCGGCCCAGGCCGATGGTTTTTAAGTGTGCTTAAAAACGACAGCTCCATGTCAGTAGATTTACTGGCATGTAAAAGAACTCCTGCGGGACAAAATTCCGGCGCACCGGCGACGCTGATGTGATCCTGGCAATTGACAGCGTCGTTAAACAAGAAAATAATAAAAAATAATAATAATAAATCTGGCAATTGTTGACCCTCAAAACTTAATTTTATTTTTAGTGGTTTTTTTCTTAGTGAAAATATTTGATAGTTTGATCTTGTTGTATTAACAGTCATTAAATATTCTTTGGTCCACTTTTGTAGGTTGGTTAAGGATTGTTGCATGGTTTTTGCTAGTTCTGTACTTTTGCTTTTGGGTTTTGAAGTCCACATTAGTAAGTCATCAGCAAATAGTGCACACTTCACACCTGATTCTTGTATTTGTTGTGGCAGATCGCTAATAAATATATTAAAAAGTGTAGTGCTGAGCACTACGCCTTGTGGTAAGCCATGGTGTACTTGTTTGTATTTAGATATACTTCTTCCATATCTGCTAGCAATAAAGCATTGTGTTAGGACATGACATAGTCATGAAAACATTGGACCTTGTATCCCTATTTTTGTTTTACTTTCTTTAGTAATTTTGTTCTGCATATAGAATCATATGCACTTTGGAAATCAATAAAAACTGATACATTACCTTCTTTTCTATTGAAGGAGTCTTTGATTTCTTGAGTGAGAAGTAAGACTTGTTCATTTGTAGAGTGGAACTCTCTGAATCCAGCTTGACATGGGGAAATTAAATTTTGTGATTCTAGAAACCAATTTAACCTATTTGACACCATACTTTCCATCACTTTTGCAATTATGCTAGTAAGAGCTATTGGTCTATAATTTTTTATTTCTGATGCTGTTTATCCTTCTTCAAGAGTGGGACAATTTGCCATTCAGCAGGTACAGTGGTTTTCCAGGATAGATTGTAGAGTTTCAGTAGTTGTTGTTTTGCTGTATTTCCAAGGTTTTTTATGAACTCTGAATGTATGTGATCTGGTCCAGGAGACTTTTTGTTTTTTAGATTATTTATTGTAATGTTTGGTTCTTGCATATTGAAATTTTGAAAAAAGATATTGCATTGAGTGTTAGGATCACATTCTCATTCTTGTTTCAAATCTTTCTTAAATTCTTTACATTCCTTTTTATTATTTCTTGTTACTTTATGTGAATTAGCATAATATTCATTGAATGTTTCGGCTATGACTGCATCATTTACTAATATTTTATTGTTGTGTATGATAAGTGTGCTGTTGTTTTCTTTCCTGTCCTTGACATTTTTCATTAACTTATGGGCTTTGTTACCATCTGCCCTGTAATCCATTTTTTCTAAGATATTATTAAAGTGATTCTTTTTAGCTATATTAATTTCTTTTTTCAGTGAGGCACATTTCTTCCGCCATAATTGTGTATCCGATATGTTTTTTATTTGTTCAACTGCATTTCTACCTATATCCCTTTCTTTTTCAGTTCTTCTAACTGGGGGTTCCAAAAGGTTTGAAATTTTTTATTCTTCTACGAGGAATATGTTTTTTGGTAGTTTCTAGAATTACTTTACACAAATTTTTGTTCGTATGATCTGAGTGGTCATGCAGCTGTGAGTTTGTTTTTTAAATTTATGTTCCAGTTCAGTTTTATATTTGTTCCAATCTGCTTTTTTTGAAGTTCCAATACAGATTTGTGTGACATTGACTGTTATTTGTATTATCTAGTTTTAAATCAGCAATTACTGCTCTGTGACCAGAACTTGGGTTTTCTATAACTTGTTTTTTAATTTTTGAAACAGTATCTCTTGTAGCTAACAAGAGATCTGGGTTACTGCCTGTTCCAGAGTAATGTATGAAGGTTATGGGATCTTCTTTACTATAAATCAGTTCAAAAGTTGTGGTATTCAAAAATTCTTCCACTATCTTCCCTGTAGAATCCACTTTTTCAAAACCCCATCTTTTGGAATGGACACTGAAATCCCCAATTAGGATTGTTTTATTTAATTGGTCAATAAGTGAGAGATCTGGTTCAATCCTGGGAGGATTGTATATACTGTAGACATGTAGATGTGTTTTGTTATCCCAAAAATTTAGCTTTATTAATTCACTTTTATCTGTGTTATCCACTTCTTTAACAATTTCAAAGGAGGATTTAATATCCTTTATGACTCCAACTAATATTCCACTATTTATCTGTCTATTTTTGTGTAGTAGGTGTAGTAGAAAACCAGTAAAATTGAAGTATTTAAGTTGATCAGTTGTTAGATTTGCTTCTTGTATGAAAAATATATCTATGTTCTAGTCAAATACAATTTTATTGAGTTCTATTCTTTTTGTTTGGATGAGACCACCTGCGTTCCATTGTGGAAGACTGATGTTAGATCTTCTATTAATGTAATGTTTTGGTTCTCGAGAAGTAGTCTCCGCCTGGAGATCCGAATGGGGGACTAGTTTAACTCCGGAACATTTTACCCCTTGAGTCATATTTCATAATTTGATATTAAAGAGAGCAATAGCAGTAATAGTAACCGCTTTTTAGAGAGCACCATATTTTTATGTTTTTGGCGGTCATATCGCTCTCTCACAACCCCCAGAATGTCTGGAGGACCACACCTGTTGTTGGTTTACAGGTCTCACTGACCTGACCGGGAGAGTTATCAAAATAAATTCACCGATCATATCCTCTGATTACTAGTCAGAGGACGTATTACATGCCCTGACAGGTCAGCATGTTAGGGGTTAATATTTTATAGAGAAATGGAGAGATTGGAAAAATAAAGACTCCCTAGCCCTCAAGAACCCTAATAGCGTCGGGGTCGGAAGAGAACAAGAGATGACCAAGGTAAGGTCAGATAGAAAAGTTACAATGAGGAGCAAAACACCAGTAAGTGGAAGTAATGTTCTGCTTAGGTTGGGTACCTTGTGGTCAAACTGCCAGAATGGCATTAAATTCTCAAACCAGTTCGTATTTCTCCTGGTAAACCACAAAGGCAGTCTCACATCAGAGACAAATTACCCCAATAGTGACTTACTATTGTAAGTACTTTATATGCCAGGATTAAATAACCTTCAGATTGTAATTATTAGTTATTTATGCCAACAAACTTACTGTTGGTGTTTTTAAACACACAAGCCGTGTGTGGGCAAAGTTTGAGAGGTAGAACTGGAACTTAAAAATTTAATGCCACAAAGGTAGACAAAGGGAACAAAATAGTAATAATGAATAAATCAAATTACATAGAAAAACTGGAAACAATGCTAAATGATAGTAACTACGAAAAAATCAGCAAAAACCCGCTAACAACTTGTGTTCAAACCTTTGAAAAAGCTATACAAAATTCAAGCATAATACCAAACAAATATGCAATTAAACCAAATAATCCAACCGTGCCTAGACTCTATGGTTTACCCAAAATACACAAGCCAGACATCACCATGAGACCCATAATTAGCAGCATAGATTCACCAACTTACAAACTAGCAAAATGGCTATCTAATAAATTTAATTCATTTCCTAAATTTGAAAGTTTAAGCATAAGAAACAGTTATGAACTAATAGAACACATCAAAGACTTCAAATTAACAGAAGAGGACACCCTTGTCTCCTTTGACGTAAAGTCACTATTTCCCAGTATACCAACAGAAAAACTCCCATCACTGATAAAAAATTGGCTCAAATCACTTGGAATGTCATCGTCAGAAATTGCAGAATACATAGAACTCACCAAATTGTGCACAGAACAAAATTTCTTCCAGTTCCAAACAAAGTATTTCCGTCAAACTTCAGGTTTAGCAATGGGCAACCCTCTCTCGCCATTCTTAGCAGATATTTACATGAGTTCATAGGAAATAAGGTTCACAAAAGGTTTCCCGTGGATGTTCAAATTCTGGCAGTGATACGTAGATGACATATTTGCAATAGTTACAAAAAGACACATCAGTGACGCATTAAAACTTCTGAACATACAGGACAAAAGTATAAATTTCACAGTGGAAGTAGAAAAAGATAATAAATTACCATTTTTAGATCTAAAATTAATCAAAAACAAGGATAGAATAAATTTCGGTATTCACAGAAAACCAACGCAGACAGACAACTACATAAAAGCTAATAGTTACAATCCAAGAAGCCACAAACAAGCAATTTTCAATAGTTTAACACATAGATTGGTGAACATCCCTCTTTCAGCAGAAGAATATAAAACAGAATATTACAAAATAATTGAAGAAAACAGCTTCTCCAAAGAATTAGTAGATAAAAAGGTAAAACGAGCAGAAAAGAAAAAAATATTAAAAGAAACTACAACTCTCACAGCAGCAAAAACAAAAATGATATTAAAAAAATTCACATATCATCCATGGGTCTTTGATAAATTTAAGAAGGTGTTCAAGGAATACAACATTCAGCTAGCACCAGTAAACCATTACTCCATAAAAAACCTACTACTTTCAAACATCAAAGATGCTATTCCACCTAACAAAAAATCTGGCATATACCAAATTGAATGCAGTGATTGTAATGAAATATACATAGGAAAAACCAAAGAAATTTAGAAATCAGATCCAAGGAACACGTTAGAAACATTAAGAGTAAACAATTAGAAAAATCAGCAGTTGCATTTCACTTTTGGACAAAAAATCATGACATAAAGTTAGAACCGAAACTTCTTAAACACATAACCGGAAAACAAGAACTGTCCACATGGGAACAAATCTTTATTTTAAAAAATAGAAACCAAGTATTTAATTTCGACATTCCTCAGAGAGACATTTTCAGTAAGTTCATTGAACCGCCACCAGAAGAAACACCAGAAGAAGCATCACCATCTGCACCATCAAGCACCATGGAAACCCAGTTATTGTCTGGTTGATAATGGAGGAAAGTTACCTTCGAAATGTGTCCCGGAAAAATATGTTGTAAGTGTTGTTCAGTGTTATTAATTAACTCACCTTTTAAATTAAATTACACCAACAGTAAGTTTGTTGGCATAAATAAATAATAATTACAATCTGAAGGTTACACTGGTCCACAAAAATTAACTTTTTCTCTTTCACAAGAATTAAAATAACAGATTCTAAAAGTAATTTTCGTGCTGAATTCAAATATAATTACAGTTTATTTATTTATGCCAACAAACTTACTGTTGGTGTTTTTAAACACACAAGCCGTGTGTGGGCAAAGTTTAAGAGGTAGAACTGGAACTTAAAAATTCAATGCCACAACTGGGATTTGAACCACAGACCTTCCGCTTGCCGGGCGGACGCTCTAACCACTGAGCTATTGTGACAAACTGCCAGAATGGCATTAAATTCTCAAGCCAGTTCGTATTTCTCCTGGTAAACCACAAAGGCAGTCTCACATCAGGAGAAATACGAACTGGCTTGAGAATTTAATGCCATTCTGGCAGTTTGTCACAATAGCTCAGTGGTTAGAGCGTCCGCCCGGCAAGCGGAAGGTCTGTGGTTCAAATCCCAGTTGTGGCATTGAATTTTTAAGTTCCAGTTCTACCTCTTAAACTTTGCCCACACACGGCTTGTGTGTTTAAAAACACCAACAGTAAGTTTGTTGGCATAAATAAATAATAATTACCATGTGAAGGTTATTTAATCCTGGGATATAAAGTACTTACAATAGTAAGTCACCATTGGGGTAATTGTTTCTGATGTGAGACTGCCTTTGTGGTTTACCAGGAGAAATACGAACTGGCTTGAGAATTTAATGCCATTCTGGCAGTTTGTCACAATAGCTCAGTGGTTAGAGCGTCCGCCCGGCAAGCGGAAGGTCTGTGGTTCAAATCCCAGTTGTGGCATTGAATTTTTAAGTTCCAGTTCTACCTCTTATAATTACAGTTTGTCCGCATCGGGCAGGAGTTTTGTGTGATATTAATTTGAATTTTTATAATATTCTAAAAAATCCGCAACTAGCTATCTAACTCAAAATTATAACTACTGGTTCTGACTTACCTAGAAAGTGGTAGATAGTGATTTTCGGGTATATTTTGCATCTGGAACATCTCTCATTTTAGTCCAACAGTAGTCAGCCAGCATATTGGAACTCCACTTGCCTTGGTACCTCTTCTCTATCGTAGAAATTTGCTGATGAAAATGCTCACCGTGTTCATCGCTGACAGCTCCAAGGTTTTCGGGGAAGAAGTCCAAGTGAGAGTCCAAGAAGTGAATTTTTAAAGACATGTTACATCCCATAGCTTTATAAGAATGAAGAAGATCAGCCACTATGTCACGATAGTTTTCTGCTTTATGGTTTCCAAGAAAATTGCAACATAAACTTTTGAAAGACTGCCAGGCTGCTCTCTCCAGTGGATTTAACAATCCCTCGAAATGTTCATCAGCCATTAATGATCGGATTTGTGGTCCTATAAAAACTCCTTCTTTCAATTTAGCATCACTGACTTTGGGGAATTTCGATTTCAAGTACAAGAATCCATCAGAAAGTTTATCCATAGCTTTGACGAAATTTTTCATAACTCCTAACTTAATATGCAATGGAGGTAAAAATATTTTTTCAGGATTCACTAAAGGGACACATGCCACATTTTTCTGGCCAGGGAGAAGAGATTCACGTTTTGGCCATGACTTTCTAACGTAGTGAGACTTCTTATCTCTGCTGTCCCACTTGCACAAAAAACAGCAAAATTTGGTGAACCAAGCAATAAAGCAATGACCTTTAAATCACCACAGATATTCCATTCATATTTTCCATATTGTATTTTCTCTAAAATTAGTTTCATATTTTGATATGTCTCTTTCATAGCGGCATGCGCTACTGGTATTGATGGAAGTTCATTGCCAATATGTAGCAGCGCAGCCTTCAAACTTACTTTAGAGGAGTCTATGAACAATCGCCACTCATCTGGTCGGTGTTGATGCCCAAGAGTTTCCATAAGTGAACAAATATTATTACAAAACACAACACCATATTCTTCAGAGAAGTATTCTTTGAAAACACTATGGCGGCTACGATAACTACTTATTCTTACATCTTTTTGGAGTAAATTCCACCCTTTGAGTCTGGAAGTTAAAACTTCAGCTTGCAGTTTAGACAGATTTAAATCCTGAATCAGGTCATTAAGGTCTTGCTGATTGGGAAAGTATGGTTCTGATGAACAGCTACTGGCTTCATATGTAAGATCATTTTTATTTTCATCTGAATCATTTTGTGTTTCAGTTAGGTCAGAATCAGAGTTATCACTTAAGGTTGTATCTACATATACTAGTACGGGGAACTCTTCACTGTGTAAGACAGGTCTCAATGCAGATTGCAAATTCGGATACTTAACTGTATATTTTGTTTTAGATGTGATTCCTTTAATATTTGTCAAACAAAAATAACAGTCAGTTGAATGATCCTTCAGTTCCCTCCAAATCATGGGAATTGCAAATGGCATATGATGTGTACCATTTTTCCACCCAGTCAGCAGTCTAACACACGAAACACAGCATGTATTTGGGGCCCAGCTCTTATCAAAATCACCAACTTGACAGCCAAAGTAAAGATGATAACACTTCTTTACAAGTGGAGTCATATTTTGCCTCTGTGGTCAGCTCACCACAAATATAGCAGAAATTATCTGCATGATTTACACACTTTCTTGGCATGATGAAAACATTAAGCACTGAAATACAACATGCACAACATACACAATACACTTTTAAACAGAAAGGAAGCAAATATTTCACTAATGAACAATGTCACAGTCAGCTCAATACTGACACATCACAATGCCAGACAGGTCTGAGCATGTCTAAACATGAATGAACCTGCACAGTCTTGTTTTGTGGTGCTTCAGTGTGATATTACAAATAATTTCAATAAATACGGCTTGAGTAAAATAGCTACATATGAGGTAAAGGTTCCTATGACAGGTCAAAGAAAACGCTAAAATCATATTTTGAAAAGTAGCTTTCACAGAAAAACTATGCCTGATGGGAAAATTCTGACTACATATCTGAATTCAGGATGAAAAAATGCACTAGATTCACTATTCAGATTTCTTGTGAAAAAAATCTTGTCGACCAGTGTTATTTAATCCTGGCATATAAAGTACTTACAATAGTAAGTCACCATTGGGGTAATTTGTCTCTGATGTGAGACTGCCTTTGTGGTTTACCAGGAGAAATACGAACTGGTTTGAGAATTTAATGCCATTCTGGCAGTTTGTCACAATAGCTCAGTGGTAGAGCATCCGCCCGGTAAGCGGAAGGTCTGTGGTTCAAATCCCAGCTGTGGCATTGAATTTTTAAGTTCCAGTTCTACCTCTCAAGTTCTTGTAGTTCCGCCATTTTGTGCCGTGTTTGAACGTATGTTTGTATGTGAACCCTCTCTGTTTTCATTTTGCATTTTAATTTCTGTGTAATTTTTTCATGTAAATTTTGGTGAAACATTTATTAATTTGTCCAATTTATGTTTAAGTTTCAGAGTTTTTGCTCTCATTTTTCCGCTAAGGATTGCCAAATAATTATTTTGAAGGTTTTCCCAAATCATGTTTCCCAATGCTTGTGTTAAAATTGAATGTAACTTGTAGAGTTTTAATTCTATGTCTTCTAACTTCATTGAACTGTTACCAGAAGAAACATCAGAAGAAGCATCACCATCCACACCACGAAACACCATGGAAACCCAGTTATTGTCCAGTTGATAATGGAGGAAAGTTAACCTTCGAAACGCATTCCGGAAAAATATTTTGTAAGTGTTATTCAGTGTTATTAATTAACTCACCTTTTAAAAAATAAACATTTATTTTGTTTGTAAAATGTTTTAGTAAAGAAACATATGTAAATTAACAAACAAACTTATTCTGTACGTTTATTAAGAAGCTTAAACCCATAGTTTTTAAAGCTGAACATCTGTTAATGGTTTTATAGAATTTAAATAGCAAGAAACAGCTGAACACAAATAAAGAAGAGGATCAGTTCGGCATGACCACCATTCAGAGCAAGATGCATTCCTATCCTTTTTACCATATGCTGGTGGCGCTGGTTGGGGCAACTAGCATTAACCATGCATCCCATATTTTTGATGTTCCATGGGTCACGTCATGTTACCAGGAGGTGTAGGAACTGGATGATATAACAGTATTATGAACCTGGTGTTGTGTGGGATATTGTGTATAAGTGCATTTGTGGTGTTTGTGTGATTGAGGCCAGAGCATGCATGTAAATAGAAAAACAAATAATTAAGAAAACTATTTAAAAGAAACCAAACAAGGAATTTTGAAATATATATATACACACCGGGTAGCAGGTACTGCTTCTACCATATGTTAACCAGGATTCTACATGATGAGTGTGTGCAAGTGTAACAAATATGTCCAATGTGATCAGAGCTTCACGGGTGATCAGCCGTGTTAAATTTAAGAAGGTCGAGCTTTCGGCCATTATACAAATATGTCCAATACAATTACTGCCAATAAAGAACTGTTTCCCTGGGGAAAAAATTGTGTCAAATATATGGAATATTTGAAGCCATCCACCTTCTTGACAATGGATATAAATGTATTATTATTTCACTATCACACATTGTGTGAACAATGTTTTGTCTTTATATTTCAATTCAAATTAATTTAGTCACAATTTAATGTTAATATGATGGAACGGGAATTTGAATTATTTATGGAATATTTGAAGCCATCCACCTTCTTGACAATGGATATAAATGTATTATTATTTCACTATCCCGCAAACATTGTGTGAACAATGTTTTAATGTCTTTATATTTCAATTCAAATTAATTTAGTCACAATTTAATGTTAATATGATGGAATGAGAATTTGAATTATTTATATGTGGGAGCAGGGGCTGGTGGGAGAGAGTTCCACTATATCCTAACATGACGAGTCCTGACGTAGCTTTATCCTTAAATATCGTTTCATTCGCCCCGCGTAAGCACCATTTTGTAGCTATGAGACTCAAAGTAATGTTTGTCAACTTTCTCTATGTACCTCAGGGTGTGGTACACCTTGCAAGGATGATTAAATTCCGTTTCCTTTTTAAGAAGTTATTTATTGTTCCTTTATATCACAAATAATAACAAAATAACACAAATATTCTGGATTGGCATCTTTTATCTCATCCGCTGCAGACTGAGGGGTTCACACAACCCGAAAAATGGACTTCGCCATTTGCACGTGACGCCAATCCAAGCTGATGAACAAGCAGACAATTGAATATCAGTCTTTGCCGACTATAATAGCTATTTACAACTTTAGGAGGCCTTTCCGCTGCCCCTATAATTTTGCATTCAATCACTTCAGGGGGCTTATGCAAAAAATATCGTCTCAATGACATTGCCAAATCTCTCTTAGAAGTTAAACTTGTATGACATTCTAACATTAAATTGTGACTAAATTCATTTGAATTAAGGTAAAAATGCATTACAGCATTGTTTATACAATACTTGCTTGACAGTTAGTGAAATAATAAACCATTTATATCCATTTGTCAAAAAACCGGATAAGCTGGATGGCTCCAAATATTGACAGAAATTATTTTTTTGGACAAAACGGTTATTGACAATTTTATTGGACATATTTGTTACTCGCATCTTGTATAATCCCTGGTTAACATATGGCCAAAGCAGTACTTTCCACCTGGTACATAGGATGGATGGATCAGTAAACACTGTGAAGGCTGGTATTTTTAGGTAATGCTTTCTTTCACTGTAACTTACAGCAACTTTATTACCCATAAATATACAAGGAAACACTTTTTTAACAATATGTTTACTCATATTAAAAAATGCTTGAGTCTATTTTCTGCACTGAAAAAGCCATTGAAACAAGAATTCAGTTCCATTTTAATGTTAAATTCAATATTTTTTCTACTATTAATAAGCAGTATTGGCACAAGGGCTACCGTAACGAATAGGAGTGCCATACCTATGTTGTTTTCCCATTATTTGTCGAGGTTGGCAAGAACTGAAGTTCTTTGTATGCATGTGTGTGCAAGTGAAAGAGAAAAAGAGCTATTTTCAAACATCTTATTGGTGATAGCATATGGGACTCCTATTGTTTATGATAGCCAGATTGAGTACTGTATCCGAAATTTGAACATTGTTGTTGTAGTTGATTAATGCCATGTATTTGGGAACAAAACCATTCGCACTCATGCCTTCCAATTCTTCAGAAAATCCACTGCAGATGCTACATGATCTTTAATCACATTTGCTCCCAAATTGCATAAGCAGCAAATGGGGAAGGGCAAGATTCCAATTCTATGCAGACAACTTGCAAGGCAATTGTGATCAGCTATTAATCGGAAGGAATGCTACTGCTGTTTCGTGTAGAATTTGGTCATATAAAAGATTGTATCGAAATGGTTTGAAGTGCTTCTAAGCTATATTCAATGAAAAAAGTTAGCACTAGTATCACATTATTTATTTATGCCAACAAACTTACTGTTCTTGTTTTTAAACACACAAGCTGTGTGTGGGCAAAGTTTGAGGAAAAATACGAACTGGTTTGAGAATTCAATGCCATTCTGGCAGATTGTCATAGTAGCTCAATGGTTAGAGCAGCTGCCTGGTAAGCGAAAGGTCTGTGGTTCAAATCCCAGCTGTGGCACTGAATTCTTAAGTTCCAGTTCTACCTCTCAAACTAGTATCACATGTATTTTTCAATGAAAAAAGTTAGCACTAGTATCACATGTATGTAAATTCAGGGTATGTGCAACATAATGGTTCTAATAGTTCGGAAGGGGATTCAAATTGAACTAAAAGAAATTGTGTGGTGCTACCACAGGTTGCATAGTTTCTATTGAACAGATATCATGCCAGTGAAAGTGAACACAAATCTCTTAATATAAATGTGGTTTGCACGAAAGCAATTAACCATTGCTCCCAATGTAATTATTATGAAATGCAGGGATGTATTTTTTATCTTCAAGGACGAATTCCATTTTTTTCCTGCGCTTGCAGTTTTAAACTCTTCTTGTTGAAATTAATTTATTCTACTATTAATTTATAATTTGCCAGAGTGGAAAGATAAATTATTAATTTTCAGCCATTTAATTTTCTCTACTGGTAAGTACAGAAAGTATTGTATTCCACCCAAAAATTCGATGTTGAGATTTAACCGGAAATATATGTTTTGAGTCCCCTGAACCCCAAAAAAGTATTTTTGGAAAAAGGTCTGTGTGTGTGTTTTTGTGTGAGTTTGTGTGTGCGTGTGTGTGTGTGTGTGTGTGTGTGTGTGTGTGTGTGTGCGTGTGTGTGTGTCTGTCTGTCTGTCAGTCTGTGGACAGCATAACTAAAAAATCTGATGTGTTGCACTCACATGACTTTCTCTACTCTTGTACTAACCATTCTTATTCCTATATCTTCTTAGTGTTACTTAAGATAAACATTTGTACAAATTACCTTATTGCTTATTTCCTTGTAGGTGCAAGGGGAATGTTAGAATACAGTAGGCTTTGTGGGATAGTCAAATGTTTTAAAGCTTTGAGATTCTGTTGTCTTTGCTCACTTAACATATAAAAAAATGAACAACGATGATCCATTTCATGAAAGTTCTAAGTTTTCTGAAACTCACACATATAACAAGGAATATCTCCGAAATGGTTAACCCCTACAAGAAAATTTATTTAGACATAAATTGTGTATTTTAGCAAGATCTACATTTTTTGTATAGTATGATTTGGTCTATCTCTAACGGTTTACCAGTTATGCAAAAGTCGTCCAGAGTAAATACGACTACAGGGGCTATAGCCAGAAAATTCAAGATATACCTTTCATTTGTCATAACAATATCTCAAACATATGACATTTTAACCAAAATTGTTAGAGCCATTTTCAAGAAAATCAAAATTTTCAAAAAATTTTCAATGTAAAGAGTAGTTTAGGGTGGGGCTATTTTCTTCAAAATCTTTGTGTCGCATCCTTGAAAGACATTAAATTTAAATACCAACTTTGGTTTTTAACCACTTTTCGTTTTTGAGTTATGCTATCCACAGACTGACAGACTGACACACAGACACACACACACACACACACACACACCTTTTTCTAAAAATGCTTTTTTTGGATTCAGGGGGCCTCAAAACATATATTTCCGGTGAAATCTCCACATTGGATTTTTGGGTGGAATACAATACTTCCCCTACTTACCAGTAGAGAAAGTAAAAACGAAAAGTCGGTTAAAAACCAAAGTTGGTATTTAAGTTTAATGTCTTTCAAGGATGTGACACAAAGATTTTGAAGAAAATAGCCCCACCCTAAACTACCCTTTACATGGAAAATTTTTTGAAAATTTTGATTTTCTTGAAAATGGCTCTAACAATTTTGATTAAAATGCCATATGTTTGAGATATTTTTATGACAAATGAAATGTACATTTTGAATTTTCTGGCTATAGCCTATGTAGTCCTGTTTAGCCTGGATGAGTTTTGAATAACTCTTAAACCGTGAGAGATAGACAGTCTTATTATACAAGAAATGTAGATCTTGCTAAAGTACATAATTTATGTCTAAATAAATGTTTTTGTAGAGTGAACCATTCCGGAGATATTCCTTTTTTGTGTGTCAGTTTCAGAAAACTTAAAACAAGCAATAAGATAATTTGTATAAATATTTATCTCAACTAACATGAAGAAAATATAGGAATAAGAGTCTGTAAGAATGGTTAGTACAAGAGTAGAGAAAGTGTGAGTGGAACACATCAGATTTTTGTGCCTATTTTTGCTAACATGTCAATCAGATATACAAAATCTGTTATCAAATTCTGTGCTTTGATAAAAAAGCCATTAGTACTCTTGCTCTCCAAACTCTTACTACACAAAAAATTTTGTCTGCTAATGCTGGATTTTCGATAATGAAACTATTAATCTTCTTGCTCTCCAGTATTTTTCGCTCAATGATGCCACATTAATGATAGCTGGACAGCACTGAAGATGATCTTGATCCATTTCCTCTTGAAAATCACATGAGAGGCAAAGTGGTGAAGAATAAATCCCAATCCTATGGAGGAGTTTTGCTAGACATGGCCTAAGGATAGTCTAAAGATTCCAACTGCACTTTTTCTTGGATATCCAGGGATGTTTTCATTTGTGGTAGATTCCCATCTTTTATCTTTTGAAATTTTAGAGTGATATTGTGTAATCATTTCTTGGGATTGTGGATGTTATAGTTAAAATAGCTGCTCTTGAGTCAGAAAGAATCACCGCATTCTGGAGTTGCGTTATTCTGTACAGAAGATTTCGAAGTGTTGTGCATATGGCTTTGATCTCTTCGTCTAAAGAGAATATTTTGGAGCACAAAACTTATGTTTTAATGAAATTAAGAGGAATTAATCAGTGATTCCAAACAAATGACTTGATAATTATTATTTATTTATGCCAACAAACTTACTGTTGGTGTTTATAAACACCAAGGTTATTTAATCCTGGAATATAAAGTACTTACAATAGTAAGTCACCATTGGGGTAATTTGTCTCTGACGTGAGACTGCCTTTGTGGTTTACCAGGAGAAATACGAACTGGTTTGAGAATTTAATGCCATTCTGGCAGTTTGTCACAATAGCTCAGTGGTAGAGCAGCCGCCCGGTAAGCGGAAGGTCTGGTTCAAATCCCAGTTGTGGCATTGAATTTTTAAGCTCCAGTTCTACCTCTCAAATGACTTGATGTCTTATTTAGTAATCTTTTAACTGTTTTAATTTTGGTAACAAATCCAAGAGGTTTGTAAAAGGAGAAGTGATGGCACGTAGCTCCAGCACCTGGTTTGCTTTGGTTTGGCAACAAACAAACATCAGTAAAAATATGAAGCCACTGTTGTCCAGGAAGTCTTGTGTGAATGGTTTCTAAAGCTAATGATTTCAATATATCATTTGAGGTGTCATCTTTTTTAACTTCCTGCATTAGGTCTGTGTGGTACTCAATGTTTAGTTTGTGTAGTGCTGATCTTTGGAACTAAATTATCTTTGTTAGGAGGAAGGGTTAGTAGTTTTTTGAGATCATGGATTTCAGAAAGAAAGCTTTCCTGAGTTTTGAAATGAGATATAACATTTCTTGTTTGCCAACTACTAGATGGTACTATTCTAAAGTAAGAACAAATTAGAAACTAAAAACTTCACTTATCTTAGCAATATTACTAAGAAAGTGAAGTTTTTAGTTTCTAATTTGTTCTTACTTTCGAATCTTATTGCTTCACTGTTAATAGTTTCAATTTCCTTAATTACTAGATGGTAGCCTGATTAGTTTTTCATATTGTATAACAGCAGCTTTCTCTAGCTCATATTGGACAGGTTTTCGATTTGGTGTAGACTTCACAACACCTGTGATTAACCTGAGGCTTTGGTTCTGGAAACACTGAATTGTGTTGAGATTTGCTGTTATAAGTACTTCACTGCAGTAAGTACAGTTTTTATGTACCTATTATGTGCTGTGTTCAATGTCTCTTGAACATCCACATTTTTTTCCTGACAATCCTTTCAATAAGGATAGGCATTTCTTAGCTCTTTCTTTTATACTTTCCAGATATGCTTTCCATGTAAGTTTAGTGTAAAATATTATTCCCAAGTATTTAGCTGCATTTGTTTCTGATAAAATTTTTGCATCAAGTGTTCACATTACTTTTAATGGCTTTTTCCGCAATGAAAAGATTTGGTAGTTTACACATTCTTGTAGTTTACTGGGTAAATCATTGACATAAATATTAAACAGAGTTGTGCTGAGAACTACTCCTTAAGGTATATCACAATGTATCTGTCTATACGTAGAGACATTCTTTCCATATCTGGTAGCAATGAAGAGTTGTGGTAGAAAATGGGATATCCATGTAAATAGTTGGCCTTGTATGCCTCTATCTTGCATTTTTTGTAAAAAAATTATTAAAATGTTCTCTTTTTGCTGTATTAATTTCTCTTCTGAGTACTGCAGATTTTTTCTCCACTCTTAGGTATCTTTTATGTTTTTTGTGTGGTCTGCTATAATCCTAGGAGTGTGTTTCTGACTTCAGGAAATCTCTATGGCTTCACGACTAAAGTGGGTATAGTAATGAGCTGTGGAAGACAGGATAGGTGTGTCTGAATACTGTATGTGTTCCCCCGATGCTAGTAATACATGTTCTGCGACGTCAGACTTTTCTGTTTGTCCCAAACAGCAACATCTCTTGTGTTCTGTAATGTGTGTGTTTACCGTACGTCGTGTGGTCCCTATACAGACCGAGCCACATGAGCACAGAACTATAATGATAACATAACATAATGATAACTTCAATAGGAAGAAATAAACAAAGTGCTTAAATAAAGCTTGGCATCCAGCATTATACAAAGCATGCAAAAAACCTAGCCGGAGGCAAATTCAAAATCATATACTAGCTTCAGTAACAATAAATGCCAGCTCCCATTTTAAACCAGCCCACGCAGCAGCCAAGCCAACTGCAGTCACACCACTGATGATGTTCGACGCAGCTTCGAACGTAACGTCTGGAAGAAGAATTTCCACTAGACCATGGCCCACCAGCCCGGATATTCATTCTGTATTTCATGATACCGGCTGTGAAAACTTAAGCAATTTGATCAATAACCTCTACGGGGAGGATGTTCACAGACTGATTCAGCGCCTAGAGATACTACCGAAGAAGAAAGCATGTCTGCTATGCCCTCTTACCTTTTTGCTCTGCTGCCGGGACAATGGTGCTATCACACGCTTCCTTTGACAAAAATGCTGCTTCAACACAGCATCATCGCATCGCATCTACAACTGCATGGAGAGATCTTTCCTTCAAGAGCGAAATCACCAAACCCGCCAGAATTTGGCCTTCAATGACAGCACACTGATGTCTCTCCACTTATAGGTTAGCAGTATACTATCCAGACAGGATTGGGAAAAGGTGGACAGAATCACATATACACACATGGACAAAAGTATTCGTACACAACCATGTTAAGAATACCATAGCAGTTTTTATGTATAATAATGTTTATTGGGTATCAATTTTATTTCTAGATAATATATTGGAATGCCCACCATGCAGACATATTGCAAATGTTCTGCTATTGTGTACAATAGAAGTATAGGAAGAGCCTCTGTTTGTTTACATGGATTAATACCCGGACAGAAGTATTCGTACAGTTAGTTACTACCCTATTTGATGCTCGAGTACACAGAGTGAGCCTTGTTTGGCTGGTTCAGTTGAGTAGTACACACCCCGAGAGACAGACTGGTTGCACTGATAGATACAGTTTAGTTAAAATGGAAAGAAAACAGAAGGAAACATTTGTTGAAGAGAGAAAAGTTATTCTCAGACTTCATAATCAAGGAAAATCATATTCCGAGATTGCAAACTCAGTTGGGAGAAGCCGAACTACTATACAAAGTATAGTAAATAGGTTCAGAGGCATAACAGTGATGATAAACAATAAAAGAAGTGGACGTCCACAGAAACTTTCATCAAGAGAGCAGAGGTATGTGATTAATTTAATTAAAAGAACTCCTAAAATAACTTCATCAGAAATAACAGCACAACTGCATATTTTCACAATACAGTATCTTCACGTACAGTAACACGGATCCTTCGTTGAAATGGATACCGAGCAAGGGTACCAAGAAAAAAACGCTACATTAGTAGACTTAATAGGACGAAGAGGTTGCAGTTTGCAAAAGAGTTTGTGCAAAAAGATAGTTTTGGGATAACGTGTTGTTTACAGACGAAAGTAAGTTTAATATTTTTCGCAATGATGGGCGTATTTTGGTTTGGAGAAAACCTAATACAGAGCTCGAGGAGAAGAACCTTATGACAACAGTAAAGCATGGAAGGTGCTTGTGTGATGGTGTGGGGGTGTATGGCTGCTTCAGGTGCAGGAAGGTTGGTTTTCATTGAAGGAAATATGGACAAATACTATACTTGAACATCCTAAAAGAAAATCTTAAGAAAAGCGCCGAAAAATTAGGCCTTACTTTGGGATATTACTTTCAACAGAACGACCCCAATCATACAGCACAAATTGTTCGTCTGTGGCTGCTATATAACACCCCCCACACATTGAAAACACCTCCACAATCTCCTGATACTAACCCTATCAAACATCTGTGGGATGAATTAGAGACCAGGATTAGAAAACATCATATTACAAGCAAAACTCAACTGAAACAGCTACTTCAAATGGAATGACAATTTACTGGGTCAGAAATAACAAAAAAATTAGTATATTCTATGCCACATAGATTAAGAGAGATTATACACAGAAGAGGCAAGCAAACTCGCTATTGAACAATGTGAAAATAACTCCTTTCATGTTATTTATACACTGATAATAGAATGTGTACGAATATTTATGTCCGGCCAAAAATTCCTATTCATAGAGAAGATATATTTTTATTTTATATAATTATACTTGTATAGGATTTCTTTTGTTAATATTGTACATTGATGTACAGTTTATAATTCTAGTAAAGGCAATTTTGCCCATGTGCCATATTTATGTAGCAATAAACAAAAATGCATATAATTTTCCTCTGTACGAATACTTTTGTCCAGGTGTGTAGCTCTATAATCCTAACTTCAAACCTAGCAATCACCAGACAGAAGTAGTACAACTACTGTTCCAAATCGCCGTCCTTTACTGATAATGAACCTAAGCGCACAGTGATCAACTTATCTGACTACCAACTGTTGGAGAACGAAACCCCCGTTCTGGCAAAAGGTGGCAACTTTGCTGTCACTCCCAGCACTTTACCTACACAAGATATCATTTCCAACATAGAAGCTGGCAATTGCAATGTCTCTGGTTGTAATGCAGAGAGATAAGTTGCGAATGTGCCAGGATTCTACAATGGGCAAAACCTTCAAAAAGCAATCTCTCTGGACCAGAGAAGGCTGCCTTAAAAATGCTGAACAGCAACAAAGAGATTATCAGGCCAGCAGATAAAGGAAACATCCTGTCATCATGAATGTTTCTAATTATCAACATAAAATCTCTGAATTACTGGATCCAGCTACCTACAGCAAACTTCCATGTCACTCCACCTCACACATCTTAAGAAAAACCAACCAGCTCATTAAGCAGTCTTCAATACCTGTGGAAAAGCAACGACAACAACCTCCTAGACTATACAGACTACCAAAGATCCACAAAGCGGAAGTACCACTCTTCCCCATACTTAGTGCCATCGGATCTCCTACATACTACTTGGCAAAACACTTGGCCAAACTCCTGCAGCCACATATCAGTAATACTGAGTCTTACATCAAGAACTCGGCACATTTTGTAGAAACGCTGAAATCCTTGACTGTGCAGCCCAATGACTTTCTTATAAGTTGTGATGTTACTTCTCTGTTTACAATGGTGCCCATCCAGGAGACTGTCACTCTTCTACAAGAATTATTCCCTGAGAACATTAAAAACTTATTCCGCCATGTTTTAGAAACCACTTACTTCCAGTGGAACCAGGAGTTCCATGAACAGAATGATGGAGTGGCTATGGGCAATCCAGCGAGTCCTGTTATTGCTATTACGTGGAACATTTTGAGGCCACCAATTTGGGTTCTGCTAAACAAAAACCCATATGCTGGCTTCGCTACGTAGATTACATGTTCGCCATCTGGAGCCACGGACAAGAGACCTTGACAGATTTCCTGTGTCATAGCAACTCTATTCATGCACACATACAGTTCAATATGGAAATGGAGAACGGACAACTACCATTTTTGGATGTACTCATAGCCAGGAAGTCCAATGGTATGCTCTCTCGCACAGTCTACCACAAACCAACACACACGGACCAGTACCTACACAAGCTTCCATCCACCATCCCGACCAGAAGAGAGCTGTATCTGCCAACCACAACTACTTCCCCTGGAACTTTCTCAAATTAATAGTGCTTTGCAGGCTAGCGGTTAGACCAGCCAAGGATAAATGTGCCTTACACCCCAAAAGGAAGCCCTGGTCTACACCAAAACAAATTTACCCTAAAGAGAAGAATAAAGCATATCTGCATTGGGCAAGTTCTTAAAAAGCATGACATCCACGCCATCTACAAACTCATACAACAAATACAGAATGTGCTACATTCAGCAAAAGATCAAAAAGAACCATTCTCTTCTACGGGTGTCTACAGAATTCCATGCTCATATGGCTCTGTCTCTATAGGGACCACACAACGTATGCTATACACACGCATTAGAGAACACAACAGATGTTGCCATTTGGGACACAAATAAAAGTCTGCAGTCACAGAACATGCATTACTAGTGCAGGGGGAACACATTATACAGTATTCAGACACAGCTATCCTGTCTTCCACAGTTCATTATTACACCTACTTAAGTTGTGAAGTCGTAGAGATTTTCAAACCTAATGATAGTGGTGCAGTTTTTTATCAAAGCGTTGTTTCACGTTTGAGCGATGAGGCTCTTATTTCTCTCAGGGCGTGGTAACGGATGGAATGAAAAATCACACAATGTTTCTTCACTACAATGTATTATTTTATTAACACTTTTTCTCTATTTTACATTTAAATAAATCCTCTTAGCACCGTTTTAAATTATTTAAGTCTTTCCACTTTTTCAAAAAGTGGAACAAAAGCTTGATGAAAGTCTGGTAAACGTTCTACAATGTTCACACACTACCAAAATATGTCCTATCACTTTGGACACGTAGACGCTAGTGAAAAGAGTCCAGCGTCATCTCACGTGATACTACCTTTCTCGTATACATCCGCGTATGTGTCCATCAAATAGTTCCCGTATTGTTAGGGAAGCGATCTTTAGCTATCCTGATTTCGCTTTTATTATTGAACACATAATTATAATATTTATACATATATATTAAAATTAAATATGGAAATATTTATGACGTCTTTCAACAAACTTAGTTGTTCGTAACAATGAACATTATTAACACATTTTCGTCATTTAACCATCTCATACCAACATCAAAAAACAAATTACACTCTTAACAAATATTCACATAAACGATTTTCTTTTGGGGTCTTCTAATATTCTGTCTCAATAGCTTCAATAGGAAGGAAGAAACAAAGCTCTTAAATAAAGCTTGGCATCGAGCATTATACAAAGCATGCAAAACACCTGACCGGAGACAAATTCAAAATCATATGCTAGCTTCAGCTACAATAAAGTCCTTCGACAACAATCGGCAACAATGAAAGCAGCCCCCACTTTGAACAAACCCATGCAGCAGCCAGACCAATAAAGAAAGACAGGGCAACCGTCATATGCCCACACATGCTAAGTGCATAAAACTTGTGAAACCAAACAGCTCAGATCAGTTTGCCGAAAGTAGTAGAGTACTGCGGTCACACTACTGATGATGTTCGATGCAGCTTTGAACAAAACGTCTGGAAGAAGAATTTCCACTAGACCATGGCTCACAAGGCGGGATACTCATTCTGTATTTTATTTTATTAAGTTCTATTCTTTCAGATTGGGAAAGATCACCTGCATTCCACTGAAGAATCTTGATCCCTCTTCTTCTTCCCATCAAACTTGGAGCAGTAGCCCCCACCCAGAGATCTGAATGGGGGATTATTTTACAGCTCCAATCATCGATTCACAACTGGAGTGCTAGATACTAGCAAAAATGTAAACATTTTAAAAAGAGCACCATATTTTTATGTTTTGGTAGTTACTTTGCTCTTTCCCAACCCCCCAAAATGCTTGGAGGGCCCCACATGGGTCAATCCACATCAAATCGCACACCCGTAAAACACAACTTTTTTGTAGGAGGTTCAAAAATGTTTTTTATGAATAATAGGCATCAAATAAGGAGACCCATATTTTTTTATTTCCGTATTTTTAAATTACTTGCTTAGTTATGGCTATTCGAAATTAAGCAATTTCTGCGCAAACCGCAATATAAGATCACTTGTTACTCTAAGGCCATACAGAGTTGAGAGTTGGGGTTTGGCACACTGGAAAGGTTAAATACAACACTTTTAACAACTTTCGACCAATCATTATTACACACAAATTTTGGACTGTATTTTTAAGGTATATTTTGTAAAACCAAAAATAGAATTTAAATTGATGTGTTGAAAATCTAAAAAAACAACCACACACGTATTCCGTGACATTTTATCTATAAAATAAAATGTTGAAAACTATGGAGCTTGCATTAATGCATTTGCTACAACTCTTTTTCTAGAGGACTGCAAGTGCTCATGGACGACATGAAGTAGAGATACGTTTGTACAGCTGGATTCGCCATTCCTGGCGCCTTGAAAGCGAGTAACAAGCCAGACTGCAGACAGCATGCGAATTGGTGCGTCAGCTATGCTACTCAGATAACTTCTTCTTACTAAGGCAGTACAGTCCATGCAGAAAAATGTCTCCACAATGTACCTTCTTTCTGATACTCCTGTGGCATCTGATACGTCCTTTTGAACTTCTGAATTTTTTTGAAAAAAATCTTCTGATGTAAGCAGTTCTTTGCTTTTTGCTTCTTCCTTCATGTACGTCCATATATTTGAAATAATTTCTCTACTCTGACTGTGTAATGTTTTGGTCCCTAATTTAGAACATACAGGTGGCTTAATTGATTTACGCTATGATCAATGTCTCACAAATTCACTATATTCACTCTTTATCGCAAAGATCTGTCTTCAACTGCACATGCTGCACTAAAAAGCACCTGTGAATTAGCAAGGACTGTCTCAGATCAAGCAGACATCAATAACTTCCCCCTCCATCCCCATGTGCATGGTTTCATACGCAGAATTATACAATATGAGCTGATGAAAGAGGCAAAAGTTATGGATTCACCAACAGGACTTCCAGTCAATGTAAGGGGCCAAGAACGATGGGTCCAGCTGTGCTTTAAAATTACACTCCATTCCTTTGTCAAAAACTGAAGCTTTAGTGAAACAATTTTCTTTCAAAGAAGGAGGTAAAGTTGTGTGTTGTAGGGAAACAGTTTAAAATGCATATTTTAAAAACATTTTGAAGATGCTAATAGTGTACATATAATAGTGTCAGCTAGCAGTGTTCTCCTTACTGTACTGTTGTAACATTCATGGAACCTCATGCAGTGGACAGTTGCCGTAATGGAAGGTGGCAATTGTTTGAGGTTACGGTAACCGTCACCACTGCCACGAGAGTCCACCGCACTGATTTGCAAGTAAGATAATTACAACTGAACTATTACAGACTCCATTCTGATTTTTTCTGAGAATATTGAATAAACGTCATTGTATTTTTAGTTTTTTTTGTTTTTTTTCCACATTTTTAAATGGTCGAGTTTATGTTATTATCTAACTTTAAAACTTTAATCGTATAAAATATAATATTAATAATAATTAATAAAATTTTCTAATAAATACCTCACAAAATACTGTGATTTTTCTTTAATTGGAGCCAAAGATCAAGTAATTTGCTTCATTACAATCGGAGGTATGATTGATCGAAGAGGAACGCATGATTTTTGGGACATTTCAAAAATTAATATCTGCCAAAATAAATTTTCTTTTATAAAACGAAGAAACACAGGTCATATATATATATTGTTCCAAAATACTAAAAAAAATTTCAAGAAAATCTGAGAGGTCAAGATCATTTTTTGCCATATTTTGTGCGATTTGATGTGAAATGACTCACATGCTTAAGAGGTAGAACTGGAACTTAAAAATTCAATGCCACAACTGGGATTTGAACCACAGACCTTCCGCTTGCCGGGCGGATGCTCTACCACTGAGCTATTGTGACAAACTGCCAGAATGGCATTAAATTCTCAAGTTAGTTCGTATTTTTTCCTGGTAAACCACAAAGGCAGTCTCACATCAAAGACAATTACCCCAATGGTGACTTACTATTGCAAGTACTTTGTATCCCAGGATTAAATAACCTTCACATGGTAATTATTATTTATTTATGCCAACAAACTTACTGTTGGTGTTTTTAAACACACAAGCCGTGTGTGGGCAAAGTTTAAGAGGTAGAACTGGAACTTAAAAATTCAATGCCACAACTGGGATTTGAACCACAGACCTTCCGCTTGCCGGGCGGATGCTCTACCACTGAGCTATTGTGACAAACTGCCAGAATGGCATTAAATTCTCAAGTTAGTTCGTATTTTTTCCTGGTAAACCACAAAGGCAGTCTCACATCAAAGACAATTACCCCAATGGTGACTTACTATTGCAAGTACTTTGTATCCCAGGATTAAATAACCTTCACATGGTAATTATTATTTATTTATGCCAACAAACTTACTGTTGGTGTTTTTAAACACACAAGCCGTGTGTGGGCAAAGTTTAAGAGGTAGAACTGGAACTTAAAAATTCAATGCCACAACTGGGATTTGAACCACAGACCTTCCGCTTGCCGGGCGGATGCTCTACCACTGAGCTATTGTGACAAACTGCCAGAATGGCATTAAATTCTCAAGTTAGTTCGTATTTTTTCCTGGTAAACCACAAAGGCAGTCTCACATCAAAGACAATTACCCCAATGGTGACTTACTATTGCAAGTACTTTGTATCCCAGGATTAAATAACCTTCACATGGTCTGTGGTTCAAATCCCAGTTGTGGCATTGAATTTTTAAGTTCCAGTTCTACCTCTTAAACTTTGCCCACACACGGCTTGTGTGTTTAAAAACACCAACAGTAAGTTTGTTGGCATAAATAAATAATAATTACCATGTGAAGGTTATTTAATCCTGGGATACAAAGTACTTGCAATAGTAAGTCACCATTGGGGTAATTGTCTTTGATGTGAGACTGCCTTTGTGGTTTACCAGGAAAAAATACGAACTAACTTGAGAATTTAATGCCATTCTGGCAGTTTGTCACAATAGCTCAGTGGTAGAGCATCCGCCCGGCAAGCGGAAGGTCTGTGGTTCAAATCCCAGTTGTGGCATTGAATTTTTAAGTTCCAGTTCTACCTCTTAAACTTTGCCCACACACGGCTTGTGTGTTTAAAAACACCAACAGTAAGTTTGTTGGCATAAATAAATAATAATTACCATGTGAAGGTTATTTAATCCTGGGATACAAAGTACTTGCAATAGTAAGTCACCATTGGGGTAATTGTCTTTGATGTGAGACTGCCTTTGTGGTTTACCAGGAAAAAATACGAACTAACTTGAGAATTTAATGCCATTCTGGCAGTTTGTCACAATAGCTCAGTGGTAGAGCATCCGCCCGGCAAGCGGAAGGTCTGTGGTTCAAATCCCAGTTGTGGCATTGAATTTTTAAGTTCCAGTTCTACCTCTTAAACTTTGCCCACACACGGCTTGTGTGTTTAAAAACACCAACAGTAAGTTTGTTGGCATAAATAAATAATAATGACTCACATGCTGTTGGTTAGCAGGTGTGCATGATCTTGCCAAGAGGATTATCAAAAAAAGTAAAAAAAATGTATACCTCATTAAAACACAGTTTATGTCAGATACAATTTTTTGTGGAATGAACCATTTCCAAGATATTCCATATTTGTTTGAATTGTCTAATATTTATACTTCACTCAAATAGGAATATGTTATCCATTTTCTTTTATCTCTTGGCCATACAAAGAGAACAGAATTTCAAAGCTGTCAGCTGTTAAAACATCTATCTCATATACCCCTTGCACCTACAAGAAAATTAGCAATGCAACAATTTCTGCAAATGTTTATCTTGGTCAACATGAAGTAGAGACTGGAATACGCATTTCTAGAATAGTTTGTACAAGAATGAGTAGAAAAGGTTATCTTTGTGAAACACATATTTTTTGTATTAAAATAATAATATGAGCTCAGTATTTATAACATTTACCTTCTGTAAATATGAATAGAACATAAGCATTAATGCATGATGAGCACTTGCTGCCCCAGGGATCTCATAGTCTGCTGATGGTAAGATGGCGGCAACTATAGAGCTTCGTTCCACAATTAGCTGAGCCATATCCTGAAACAGAATTAAGAACATTTTACTTGTAATTTAACTAAAGTCTTCTTGAATGTACTACATAGCATCGTGCTGATGCTGTATTTTTAAATAATATGAAGCTTTGAGTTGAGCTATGAGACTTTATTATTTCTCTCCGGGCATGGTACTAGGTGGAATGAATAAACACTCGATGTAACTTCACTATATATCACTTTATTAACACTTTTTTCGTCTCTTATTACACTTGTTATAATTGAATTGAATTTTGTTGCACCTATTTGTATTTTATTGATAGTCTTTCCACTTTTATAAAGTCTTTTCGACCCACATTCACACGCATTATAGAAACACGTCTTCACATCTCAAACATACAGACGCTAATAACAAAATTGGTGCTACTTTACATGATGCCCTTTTTTTTATACAAGCGCATATGCATTCATTTTATATTTTTCTACATTAAATAGTTCCTGTATTGTTAGGGAAGCGATCTTTAGCTATTCTCCCTTCACTTTTAACATTAAATATATATGGTTCTTATACTTAAACATATTCAATTTAAAAATAAAACTTAAGATTTATGACGTTTTTAAACAATTATATTTTTACTAACAATGAAAGAATAGCAACATGTTTTCGTTAGTCAACTAATTCTTATCAAAATGAAAAATAAATTACATTTGTAATAAATATTTACATAAATGATTTCCTTTTGGGGTCTAACCATATATTCTGTCTCACATGCCCCTTGTTTTGTTTTTCAAGTTGTCACATATATTCACAATCTTGAAACACAATACACCACTACTCCCTATTCCTTAGATACAATCCTTTTACTTTGTACAATACCCTTTTTTCTTTAGTCTTCTTCAGGGTTGCCAACATTTGAAAGTAAAATTATCGTATCAGCCACTCAAAATGATAGATTTGGATTCAAAATTATCGTACATTATAAACCAATTGCTACAACAATAAAAATATTAGTATAACACTTACGAAAATGTAATAGTGATGATTTTTATGATATCAATTTAAAAGATTGATGACCTCAACCAGTATTACAACTTTAGCACTTATGTTTCTCGCACTATTCATCTGAAAGTTCATCTTCCTCAACTGTTGCAGTATTATAAAAATTTGTTGTTGAGATAAACCTTAACATCTTCTCGGTGACTTGCAGATTTTCGGATCTACACCATTTTTTCATAAGCTGAGACGACCGATCAAGTTCATTTACCGTATCTAGTGCCAATTCTAATTTTGGTTTTTATTAAACCCAGTTTAGAAAAGAAAAATTTTTCACAAGAAGCGCTTCTGTGGGGCAACGAAATCACTGATAATGCAAAGGCTGCTAGTTCTTAGAAATCAGTATTTCCACCAAGGTGACACATGTAACAGCACTTCAGAAACTGCCAGGTTCAGGCATCTTTATTTCACACGGAATATCAATTATTCCGAGTTTTCCCCATTCATCATCAATTGTCTGAACAGTGTCTTCTTCATCGTCATTACCAGATCTGGGCACACTGGCAATAAGAGGATAAAGGGTAGGAGGCGCAGTAGGGTATGGAACGGTTGCCTTAGAGAGGTGGAGACAGACCACGAGGGCAAAAGTGATGTCGCTGTTTGTAATTAGTTTCATTTCGCTGGTGTGACAAACCAGTGAAAATGATATTTCGCCGGTATAGAACTATCATACATTCAAATTATCGTACACCCCCATAATTATCGTACGGGCTGGCAACCATGTGTACAAACATTAAAATTATTGTATGCCCCCATAATTATCATACGAGTTGGCAACCCTGGTCTTCTTTGCTGTATGTCTTTGTCTTTTGTTTTGGCATGACACAGCAGGTCTTTATAATTTTAACATATTCAATTATTACACAACACAACACCATGAATATTCCTAAGTTTTTACATTTGACATTGCCACAAATATTATTTAAGTGTATCATGGTTTATTATGTGCCTTTTGACTTATGTTCTTTGTTATGCGGAGAAACAGGATACAAATCTTGAACTAATGATTATGATCACACATATGGCAATTTTATTCAGTTCTTTGCCTTCTTTGTCTTGCAAACTTATTATGTATAGGCAGGTCGTTGATTCAGTTCGTAAACCCTGATGCTACTAATGATACTATTATGACATTGGGTTCTTATTCACTATTGTTTAGTTCAACATTTCTTTAAGCTCAACATTGGCCATATCCATCTTAATCTATGGGCATTGCTTTTCTGACTATGGTTTTCCTCTCTTTACTAATTCTCATCTCTTTAGCTCTTATTTCTATAAGAGAAAACTTCTATATTTATAATTATTCTGCAACTATATTATTTTTCTTCTTAATTCACCCTTGACACCCTTGTGTCAAAAATATTTTCTCTTTGTCACCACAATTGATTCCTTTTTATTTTTGTCCCTGACATCCTTGTGTCAAAAACACATTTTCTTCATTGCTATAATTCATTTCTTTAATGACAATCAGTATTCTCACCTGTCTTTGTTTACAATGCTCTCGGTGGTCATTATAGCAAATGACTACGTTGATTTCCTTTCCTGTTGAATTTTCCAACCTGTATATAATTTTCTATAAGAAACCCATTAAAGCTTATTGTTTTTCCTCATCTCTACTATTCTTGCCTTACATATTTGTTGGCAAAGACTATTTGGTCCTTTCTTTATATGGTTTTAATTTTTTTTTATGATATCTTCCTACCAACTTGCCATTTGTATTCTGTAGCTCATATGTATGGTCGCCCAGCTGTTTCGTTATGACCAACGGTCCAGTGTACAGCAGTTCCATTTTCCCTTTGTGCAGCCATCATAGTGTCGATGTCAATTGTCAATCGCTTAAGTTATTGTGTTGGTCATCAAGTCAATTGGGGCGAACTTAGTCGTGGTAATTTCCCTAGGTGTTGGTGGTGGTGGTTGTTTCTGTATTCTGTGCAGCATCCGCCCTATTCGGCACATTTTCATCTATTTCCTGCTGTCTTACGTTGCCGGTGTTCCATTGGTTTCTGCCCTTTCGTGTGAACCCCTGTTGTATGGTGGCCTTTGGCTGTTCAAGTATTTCCTACAGAATCGTCTGTGATTCACTTGGTGGGTACGGTCTGCTGGTCTCCCACAATCATACCTATGAGTTTGATATCTCGATTCACCCTTGGTATCGTGTCATGGTACCGCTGTCTCGTGTTCTCCAGCCTTTTGCCATGATTGTGTGGTTGTGGGAAATGGTGTGTCTCTCTTCCCCTGTCATGGGTGCTCCTAGTATTTCTATCTTTCCTCTCGCTCTGGGTGTATGTAGTCGTGCTTCTGTTTAAGATTGGTGGGTTTGGGTGACCGTTTGTATGTCTTTGCTCATTAGGCCGACCATTTTGGATTTCAAAGGCTGTTAGTAGTTCTATCATATCTGCAAAATCTACTGGCCTCACAACAATTAACCCTGTTCTCACTGTGTCTGGGAAATGTCTTGTTATGCTGGTAATTAACTCAGCTTCAAACAGGTTAGGGTCTAATAGCTTCTCTTTGTTGGCTACTTTCATAAAATAATCGACTAGCGATAACCCTTTGGCCGGATCATATCTTTCTGTCGCCAATTCTACCCTTGTCTGGTTCTGCTTAGCTGGGCCCCAATACCTTGATAGGAATAGATTCCTGAATGAGCTATATGATTCATGACCAGTTAGTGTTCACTTTAGCCATTCTAATGCTTTGTTTTTCAAGCTTTTCTTGACTATCATCATCCTAAGCTCATTTGGTAAGATTTTCACTTTAAAATACTCTTCCATCTCTTTAACAAAGAGTTTTGGATCGTCTCCCTTCTCCATGTCAAATGTAGGTGGTGTAGTTTCATGTAGTATGCTGTTGGTGTAGCATGTGTTATGTGTTGTGTCATTGTTTAATTGTGAACCTCTATCTCTATATGGTGAGTCAACATTTTGAACATTTTGAGAGGTAGAACTGGAACTTAAAAATTCAATGCCACAACTGGGATTTGAACCACAGACCTTCCGCTTACCAGGTGGCTGCTCTAACCATTGAGCTATTGTGACAAACTGCCAGAATGACATTAAATTCTCAAACCAGTTTGTATTTCTCCTGGTAAACCACAAAGGCAGTCTCACATCAGAGACAAATTACCCCAATGGTGACTTACTTTTGTAAGTACTTTATGTCCTAGGATTAAATAACCTTCAGATGGTAATTATTATTTGTTGGCATAAATAAATAATAATTTTGTACATTATTCAAATAATTTTCATCTTGAACATCACTTACATCTAAATCATCTTTTTGCCTTTGTAGTGCATTCACAACATCATTTACATTAGCCAAATTTTCTTTTCTTTTCTCATTTCTTCATACATTGATTTTAAATCATTCTTTATTTCTAAGTGACTTTGTTTCATATCATTCATAGCATCTTGTTGTGATTGTATTACATCAGCCACAGTTTTAATTTTAGGAATGACAATTTGTTCTACAGTTTCATTAATAATTCCTTTCTTTACTACCTCAATTTCTTTCCTTAATTCCTCAGTTATTTCTACTTTTATATTTGTAATTTTACAGTCTACACTTGCATTACATTCTGTTATTTCATCCCTACATCTACCAATTTCTCCCTCTAATACAATCTTCGTTTCTTTCATTTCCATTTTTCCCATCCTATCTCCTATGATTTCTATCCTAGCTTCTAATGTTCTTTGTCTCATTTATGTTTTTATGTACTAATTTGAAATTAATTTCCATTACTTTCATATTTTCTTTACACTCCTGTCTTCCTAATTCTATTTTCTGTTCTAAGTCCTGTCTTATCTCCTCCATTTTCTGTTCCATTTTCTGACCTATCTCTTGCTTATTCTGTTCTAATTTCTGACCTAAGCTTTGTTCTATGTCCTGTATCACTCCCTCCATTTTCTGACCTATACTCTGACCTAAACTTTGTTCTAAATCTTGCTTTAATTCTTCCTAATTCTGTTAAATTTTCTGACCTATCTCTTTCTTGTTCTGTTCTAAATCCTGTCTCTCTTCCTCCATTTTCTGACATAAACTTCGTTCTAATTTCTCAAACATGATCATTAGTAACCTTTGGTCTTTTCCTATTACTGTTACTTCTTCCTCACTTTCTGTTTCTATCTGATAACTAGGCTTATCTGCCCCTTCCCCTATTCCTGTTCCTAGTTCTTTTCCTTTCTGTGACATTTTCGTTTTTTGATTCAATTCAGTTAGGCTTAAAAGTCCTACTATTTTGCCGCTTCTTAAGAACATGAAAATAAAGTAAATTGAAAATAAAAATTTTTGGTCCTACTTTTTTCTCGTTGATTTATTTCGTTACGTGCATCCCCTGGGCGGTTTGCTTCACTAGACGTCCCTTGAAGTTCTCCGCGTCGATGGATAGGCGTCCGTCGGCATTCGCCGACACTTCCCCCGTTGATTCCAGCTTAATAACGTCTCCTGTAGTCTTAAACTTCGATGGATTGCTTAGTGGCGTCTTCTTCCGTTTTCGCGCGTAGATTTGGCGTCATTTGGTATTTCGCGTAAGTTCATTTCCCGTCGATTTTCATTCCACCCAATATTCGTGCTCCACGTTTGGGCAAGCCATTTGGTGCTGTATTTTTAAACAATATGAAGCTTCGTGTTGAGCTATGAGACTATTATTTCTCTCTGGGCATGGTACTAGGTGGAATGAATAAACACTCGATGTAACTTCACTATATATCACTTTATTAACACTTTTTTCGTCTCTTATTACACTTGTTATAATTGAATTGACTTTCGTTGCACCTATTTGTATTTTATTGATAGTCTTTCCACTTTTATAAAGTCTTTTCGACCAACATCCACACGCATTATAGAAACACGTCTTCACATCTCAAACATACAGACGCTAATAACAAAATTAGCGCTACTTTACATGACGCCCTTTTTTGTTTACATGTGCGTTTGCGTTCATTTTATATTTTTCTACGTTAAATAGTTCCTGTATTGTTAGGGAAGCGATCTTTATCTATTCTCCCTTCACTTTTAACATTAAATATATATGGTTCTTATACTTATACATATTAAATTTAAACATGAAACTTAAGATTTGTGACGTTTTTAAACAATTATATTTTTACTAACAATGAAAGAATAGCAACACGTTTTCGTTACTCAACTAATTCTTATCAACATGAAAAATAAATTACATTTGCAATAAATATTTACATAAATGATTCCCTTTTGGGGTCTAACCTTATATTCTGTCTCAGTGGTAGTGAACTTTTTTTCTGTCAACTGTAGAGATGATGCTTAGTTAGCATACCAGTGCCTAAAACTGATGATTGCAATTTCTTTTATTACATTCTTCGGTTGAACAAATTATCTCCCATTCATGCAAGGTTTCAGTTGTCCATTTTCTGACTTTGCAGAATAATGCTGCTGTGAACATTCGTCGGAAGCTCATGAAAGTTTATAAGTGTCTCACTATACCCCAGAATCCAAGAGACAATCACTTCAGTCATGTCATCTTCCCCAGCCACGAAAATTTTCAAGCTAATCCTTTCAGCTGTTTTATGGGACTGTAAGGGGGTTTTGGGGGATATTATAACTACAGGGACCCACAAATGCAGTGACTTACTGAATACCTGAAGAAAACTCCTATGGCCTTGAAGAGCCATTCAAGACCACAGAAAGGGGAATGCTGACCCAAAGAGTCAGCTTTCTGCATGACAATGCAAAGCCCCATACCACGCTAATTTCACAGGAGCTACTGACATCATTTGGATAGGACATTCTCACCCATCCCCTCTATTCACCCAAATTGGCACCTTTGGATTATCACCTTTTCACTAATCTAAAGGAGTGTTTGGATGAGAAATGTTTTTCCAATCAGCAGGAGGTTAAGGAAGAAGTGGCTGAAAGAGCTGGTGGTGAATGCTTATGACATTGGCATGCAAAAGCTGGTGCGATTACAGAAATGTATGGATCTCAACGGTGATTATGTTGAAAAATAATTGTAATACATTTGTGAGGTGTCCTGTGAATCTCAATTAAACACAAGCTTTTTCAATCCTACATAAACATTTGATATGATTCCATGGCAAATTCAAGTCGATTTGGGTTATTTTTCTGGATTGAATACTGCATGGAAACGCAGATACAAACAAAGCTCAACCACTGGATCTGATCTCTATTTAGTGGGATCGATTTGAAAGCTTGTTGCGTGACTGTTGTTCAATCTCATTTCCGGATTGAATTCAACATAGAAACGTGAAAATGGGAATGGACTCAAATCAAGTTCAATTCTACATGGAAACATAACTGTAACCTTACTTTCTGGATGGCCCTCATAGTACCTCTGCTGTGAGAAATGTATCTAGTACCTCTGCTGTCAGGCATTTATCTAGTACCTCTGCTGCTATACAATTATCTAGTATCTCTGCTACCAGACATTTATCTAGTAGGTACCTCTACTATCAGACATGTATCTAGTACCTCTACTGTCACACATTTATCTATATTGGTTTCACCTAAAGAACTGGCCGTGATGTAAACAGAAGCACGTGTACAAATAGAATTAAAGTCTACGTTCATTGGCAGATGCCGCATATTACAATGTACATTGGCTACAAAGTAGTTTGCTCAATAGTAACAAAAACTACTGGATGTTCTCGGTATTATGTAACAATGGTACATTTAACGCTTTCTTGTACCATGTAGAACTGCAACAAAATTAATCTAAAGTAATTAATTGCACTTAATCAGAAAATGAGCGAAGAAGTGCACAGACTGCATTCTGCTGGTCAACTGTGGAAGCGGGAAGGCGAGAGTGTTAGTGAACCATCATGGCCGAACAAGTACAGCTTGTAAAAACATTGCAGAAGGAAGGCTCTAACGAGCGGTGAAAAAGTTATAATTCTCAATGTGTTCCATAAACTATGCCAGAAATATCCCACTTTAGCTATCATAGATATTGATAACCTTATAGCAGAGTCTACAGGTGTATCTGCATTACACATAAATTGCACAAGCATTGAAAGCTTAAAAACGGAACTTAACAATGCCTATAGCCATTAAGATTCTGAGGTTACCACTGATCACACCAAATCACGTGAGCATGCTTTTGTTATATGCTTATAATCTGCTATTTGTACAAGCTCACGTCTCTGATTCATGGGAGGTTAAGTTAGCATTAATTTTAATTATAATTTTAGGTTAATTAGCAGCCACTGCATATACCAAAAATAAAGGGTGAAGAAAGGAGAAGAAATGCGACCTAGATGGAATACAACCTCTTTCAGATTAGGATTAAGTATGTCAAAGCTCTCTTTTCTATAGTGATTTTAAATTTATACTTATCATTATGCTTTTACTTCAGAGTGCTACATGAGATTGTTATTTAATCCCTAGTGTACTTTAAAGTATGCGTGAAGGACTGGTGGTTCAAAGCTAGGCAATGATAGTTCCAGGCTCCAAGTGGCTTTCCCTCTTAGCAACACATGGTTACAAAAGTAGTGTCGTTACTGCTCCAATCAGAGCGAGAAAGCGGAAGAATACATTTTTAGGCATTGTTTACATTATGACCAATTCTTTCATTGAAACCAGGATAGTACCTCTGTTGTCAGATATTTTTATCTGGTACCTCTGCTGTCATACCTTTATCTAGTACCTCTGTTGTCAGATATTTATCTGGTACCTCTGCTGTCATACATTTACCTAGAAATTCTGTTGTCAGATATTTATCTGATACCTCTGCTGCCATTTATTTAGTACCTCTGCCGTAATACATTTACCTATAATCGCTCTACCGTTAGATCTGCACTTGATGTAAACACAAGCCATCAATAACGAACTCGCAATATGCTGAAACCAAAGCACACCATCAAATATAGTACCTTAAATATTGGCGATTATCTGCGAGTTTTCAAGATGTACGATGACCCTGGTAAAGACTACTTAAATGTAACGTGATATTTCTAAAAGTCCTGGGTAAATATCGTTCTGTTGTAACTAAATACAAGGTATGAGTCCACGTGGTGTTTGTTTTGTGTTAGTCGCAGGTGATAACATCAGGTTATCGCGGAGGGATACAAGGTGTGGTTCTAAGGCTGGATGTAGTATAGTACTTCTGTTGTCAGATATTTATCTGATACCTCTGCTGCCAATTATCTAGTACCTCTGCTGCCATACGTTTATCTAGGAACTTTGCCATCATACATCTAGTATCAAGTACCTCTGCTGCCATACATTTACCTAGTACCTCTGTTGTTAGATATTTATCTGGTACCTCTGCTGTAACACATTTATCTAATACCTCTGCTGTCTTACATCTAATTAGTAACTCAGTTGTCATATATCTATCTAGTACCTCTGCTGTCATACATTTATCTAGTACCTCTGTTATCAGATATTTATCTGATACCTCAGCTCCAATACATTTATCTAGTACCCCTGCTGTCATACATTTATCTAGTACCTCTGCTGCCACACATTTATCTAGTATCTCTCCTATCATAAATTTACCTAGTACCTCTGCCGTCATACATTTATCTAATACCTCTGCTGTCATACATTTATCTAGTACCTCTGCTGCCATACATCTAGTACCTCTGCTGCATACATTTATCTAGTACCTCTGCTGTCATACATTTATCTAGTACCTCTGCTGCCATACATCTATCTAGTACCACTGTTGCCAGACATTTATCTAGTACCTTTGCTGCCATGCAGTTATCTACTACCCCTGTTGTCAGATATTTATCTGATACCTCTGCTGCCATTTATCTAGTTCCTCTGCTGTCATACATTTATCTACTACCTCTGCTGTCATACATCTAGTATTTAGTACCTCTGCTGTCATACATCTAGTATCTGGTACGTTGGCTGTCATATGTTTATCTAGTACCTCTGCTGTCATACATTTATCTAGTACCTCTGCTGTCATACATCTATCTAGTAACTCTGCTGTCATACATTTATCTAATACCTCTGCTGCCATTTATTTAGTACCTCTGCTGTCATACATTTGTCTACTACCTCTGCTGTCATACATTTATCTAGTACCTCTGTTGTCAGATATTTATCTGATACCTCTGCTGCCATCTATCTAGTACCTCTACTGCTGTTGAGAATACAAGAAAAATTTACCCAATTTTCTTTATCTCCTCTTTATTTAACAACGAACAAACATGGTGCACGTATCAGCATTTTGATCAAAGGCTCACTCACTCTTTTGTTTTTTCTTATACAAACGTACCAACCTAACATTCTCCCACCTTTTGATTGGGAGTTAACACGACTAATCAAAACATATAATCAAATAATAATTTACAATTTTTTTCAGTCTCTCAGTCTAAGTGGTGGATGAACTATTCTTTCTCGCCTTGTTACAGTAGCTTTGGTCAAGTAATCTGAAGGTGAATTGTTGGCGTTTGCATCTTACTTCTTAAGTCCTCAGCAGATGTATTCAATTCCAATGGGAAAATATGTTGTACAGGTCTGATGAGTTCTCCAGCAGCACTCTTAATTCGAACAACACTGGCCTTACCATCCTTTCGAGGATATATTTCCATCACCTTAGACAAGGGCCAAAAGATTCTTCATCTCTTTTCATTCTGTACTAGAACAATATACCCAACCCTGACTGGGTCTTGAACCTTTCCAGGTGGTTGGAGCAACTGACTTAAATATTCTGGACGGAATCTGTTTTTCAAGTCTTCTCTAAGTCTCTGTAGATAATGTATCCTCTTATTAAGGTCCACCTTATCCAGGTGATCTAGATCTGGAACTCCCACCATGGTATTTTCTTGCAGGAACATTGCTGGGGTTAAAGGTTGTAAGTCTCTAGGATCTTCTGACACGTATGTCAGTGGTCTAGAATTGACTACTGCTTCACATTCTTACACCATCGTCAACAGTTCTTCATAATTGAGAGCAGTGCACCCAAGAATTCTTCTCAGCAGTCGCTTTACCACTTGAATCAACCGCTCCCACCATCCTCCCCACCAAGCAGCAGTGGGATGATTGAATTTCCACTGAATTCTTACGTCAGCAGTCGCACATTCAATCTCCTTCCAGTTAATGTCATTCAGAAGGTTGTTCATACTCACAAAATTTGTTCCATTGTCACTATATATTAGTTTAGGTCGTCCTCTGCGGGATATAAACCTTCTTAGTGCAAGTTGAAACTCTCTTGTAGACAGAGATGTTACGAGTTCTAAATGAATGGCTCGATAAACAGCGCAGGTAAATAGAACTATCCAACTCTTCCTGCCATCCTTCAGCAATAGAGGTCCTGCCAAGTCGAGCCCCGATATCTCGAATACAGCAGCATCCCTCACCCTATCTTCTGGGAGTGGCATAGGAGACCTTTGAATTCCCTTGGCTTCTTGTCGTTTACATGGAATGCATCTTGAGATTACTCTCTTGATAGCTCTTCTCCCCTTTAACAACCAGAATCTTCTTCTCAGTTTTATCAGCAAGGTAGCAACTCCTGAATGACTCATTGAAACGTGCTCCTCTTGAATAATGAGTTCAACTAACTTGTGCTTACTTGGGAGCAACATAGGATATAGAAAATCTTTCTCATCTGCACACTCAGACAACTTTATTTTCACTCTTAGAATTCCCTCCTCATCTTCCTGAACGTTCAAGGTTTTCAAATTTGAGATTTGTTCACAAGCGAAAACCTCTTGCTGAATATCTTTGACTAAAAGCTTCTCTGCCCTTTTCAGTTCCTCAATTGTTAGTTCTCCATTGGTTCTTGAGGATTTCTTCCGTGCATTGTTGATAAATCTTAATATCCATGCAACCATTCTCAAAATCATGCTATACTTTGAGAAGTATCTACAATACCAAGGATCTCCTTCAGCAACATCAGCACTAAACAGCAGCTCTATCGGTGGTTTATTGTCTCCAACATCAGTGAGCACAATATTCTTTTCTGCCAACACTTTGAGATGTGGGCTTAACTTACTGATTCTGGTTATTTTACTGCAAATGACTGGCTGATCCAACACTCAAATATTACAACAATAATCATCCTTAAGCCTCTTCAATCGTATGTTGTAACAATTGTGTTTTATTTTCTTTGATGTAATTTCACCAAACAAATTATGTGTAAGCTTCTCAGATTCCTCTGATTTATATCCCATCTCTGTGGCAGTACTGGTTAGTATATAAGATCTCTGGGAACCACAATCGATAATTGCTCTCACAATTTTTGTGCATCCTCTTGCCAGAAGCTTGACCAGTAACGTCTGCAGTAAAACCTTTCCTTTCTGGCAGTGACTTGCTAAAATAGAACTTTCCTTCTTGTCTGTGTAGTGTTCTTCGATCTCACTTGTTTTCGAGTTTTGGTTTTTTTTTTTTTGTTTTTTTTTTTTTGCAGATCTGGACACACTACAGGCCAATGTTTCTTACTGCAAATTAAACACCTTACATTGGCTTTGCATTCCTTTGCACGATGCCCTGTCTTGAAACAAATGAAGCATCCCCTTGAAACCTTTAGCTTATCTAATTTCTTCTCAAATGACATTCTTTATGCTTGGAAGCAATCCTTGGACTCTGAGGCTTTTCACAGAAAATACAATTCAATCTTTGTTTTGTTTTGACCTCTCCCGAAAATAACTCACTTGCTGTAACTACAGCTTCTTGCTTCTTGGGTCTTTTTCTCTCCTCCTCATTAATATGTTCATGAATGTGAAATCCAAATCTAGCCAAGCTAATTCGCTCTTCCCCTTCTACTTCATTTTTCAGGAAGGATAACAACCGTTTCAGCTTCTTACTATATACGTTTCTTTGCTCATCTTCCGTGGCTTCGTTTGATACTGGATCCCTAAGCCACACTCTTAACATATCTTCAGGGATACAGGATTCCACTAAAGGAAATAACATAGCAGCATATTTGTCTGATGTCATTCCTATAGATTCTAGTGATCTCAAATGCGATTCCAACTGGTCATATAAACGAACAATATCACGCTTATTTTGTTTGTTAGTGGCATTGTCTACAACTAACCTCAACAGTTCTCTGACGTAAAATTCGATCAGAAGACCCTCGCGGCCAAACCTATCTCGCAAACAAGATATCACCTTGGGATAATTTTCAGAAGTAGGCGGAAAACTGTTGACTACTTCTTTAGCTCGTGTGCCTTTTAAAGTCACCTGGATGAGGTATTGAAATTTATCTTCATTTTCCATCTCTCGATCTTCGTGTATACGTTTGAATTGACTCCAGAAGCCTAACCAATCCTTCGCTTCACCTCCGTATTTCTTAAGTTCTATCTTGGGTAGCTTTAACTTTTTACTTGATGTTGGAGATGAACACGTTGACATATTTCGTTCCATGTTTGTCGTTAATTTACAAAGATATATTTCTACTTCCACTCTAGCACTATCCATTTTCTCTTTATACTGCTCTACAACCATATACTCAGCTTCATAATCATCGTTAGTTTTGTCGTTTGAATCCAACAGTTTGGAAACAATTTCCTTGTCGTATACGGATAATTCCCCAGATATTCTTTCTAACGTCGTAAATTTTGTTCTTACTTCATTCTCGTTGGCTTGATCCGTTAGAAGATTCATCAGCAAATATTAGCATTTTGTAAATGATGATCTCACCGGCTTGTGTCTTGCTAGAAGCTTCTCCATGTTTCACTTATCACAGGTAGCTAGCAATTATTCTACTCTTACCTTATACTTCTTTATATTGTGTGATCACGTCGGGGGTGGGGGTGGCACCAAATGTTGGAAATACAAGAAAAATTTACCCAATTTTCTTTATCTCCTCTTTATTTAACAATGAACAAACATGGTACACGTACCAGCTTTTTGATCAAAGGCTCACTCACACTTTTGTTTTTTTCTTATACAAACATACCAACCTAACAACTGCCATTTCTCTAGTACCTTTACTGTCACACATCTAGTATCCAGTACCTCTACTGACATACATTTATCTAGTACCTCTACTGTCATACATTTATCTAATACATCAGCTGCCATACATTTATCTAGTACCTCTGCTGTCATACATTTATCTAGTACCTCTGCTGCCGTACATTAATCTAGTACCCCTGATGTCATACATCTATCTAGTACCTCTCCTGTCATACATGTATCTAATGCCTTTGCTATTACACATCTATCTAGTACCTCTGCTATCATACATTTATCTAGTACCTCTGCTATCATGCATTTATCTAGTACCTCTCCTGTCATACATGTATCTAATGCCTTTGCTATTACACATCTATCTAATACCTCTGCTATCATACATTTATCTAGTACCTCTGCTATCATACATTTATCTAGTACCTCTGCTGACATACATCTATCGAGTACCTCTCCTGTCATACATGTATCTAATGCCTCTGCTATCATACATTTATCTAGTACCACTGCTATCATACATTTATCTAGTACCTCTGCTATGATGCATTTATCTAGTACCTCTGCTGACATACATCTATCTAGTACTTCTGCTTTCATACATCTATCTAGTACTTCTGCTGTCATACATTTACCTAGTACCTCTGCTGTCATATATTTATCTAGTACCTCTGCTGTCATACATTTACCTAGTACCTCTGCTGTCATACATTTATCTAGTACCTCTGCTACCAGACATTTATCTAGTACCTCTGCTGTCATATGTCTATCTAGTACTTCTGCTGTCATACATTTATCTAGTACCTCTGCTGTCATATGTCTATCTAGTACTTCTGCTGTCATACATTTATCTAGTACCTCTGCTACCAGACATTTACCTAGTACCTCTGCTGTCATACATTTATCTAGTACCTCTGCTGCCATACATTTATCTAGTACCTCAGCTGTCATACATCTTTCTAGCACCGCTGCTGTTAGATATTAATCTGATACCTCTGCGGCCATACGTTTATCTCGTACCTCTGCTGTCATACATTTATCTAGTACCTCTACTGCCACACATTTATCTAGTACCTCTGCTGTCATACATTTATCTAGTACCTCTGCTGTCATACATTTGTCTAGTGCCTCTGCTGTCATACATTTATCTAGTACCTCTACTGCCACACATTTATCTAGTACCTCTGCTGTTATACATTTATCTAGTACCTCTGCTGTCATACATTTGTCTAGTACCTCTGCTGTCATACATTTTTCTAGTACCTCTACTGCCACACATTTATCTAGTACCTCTGCTGTGATACATTTATCTAGTACCTCTGCTGTCATACATTTGTCTAGTACCTCTGCTGTCATACATTTGTCTAGTACCTCTGCTGTCATACATTTACCTAGTACCTCTGCTGTCATACATTTGTCTAGTACCTCTGCTGTCATACATTTATCTAGTACTTCTGCTGTCATACATTTATCTAGTACCTCTACTGCCACACATTTATCTAGTACCTCTGCTGTCATACATTTATCTAGTACCTCTGCTGCCATACATTTGTCTAGTACCTCTGCTGTCATACATTTATCTAGTACCTCTGCTGTCATACATTTATCTAGTACCTCTGCTGTCATACATTTGTCTAGTACCTCTGCTGTCATACATTTATCTAGTACCTCTACTGCCACACATTTATCTGGTACCTCTGCTGTCATACATTTATCTAGTACCTCTGCTGTCATACATTTGTCTAGTACCTCTGCTGTCATACATTTATCTAGTACCTCTGCTGTCATACATTTATCTAGTACCTCTGCTGTCATACATTTGTCTAGTACCTCTGCTGTCATATATTTATCTAGTACCTCTGCTGTCATACATTTATCTGGTAGTGGTGAACTTGGGTGACTTCGGATACTTTTTGCACTTCTTTTCACTTTATTTTACTGTGTGAATGGGATCAGGGTTATGCTATGTAGGATAACATTTGTTATGGTCTTAGCAAATAGTGTGGTGTATTCCAACTTTTGTGTATAATGTATTTAAGGTTTTTTAAAAACTTTAATAGTGTCTGATGTGACTCAGTATAGTGGGGTGACTTTGGACGCATATGTTATTCTTACGATATCCGAAGATCTTTGCCCTAACATGTTGTTTTGGACATTTATTTTAGTTTTAAATATATTTTCAGGTTCTGTTTTAATGTAAAATAATTTATAATAGTATAGACACAAAATATTCTATCCAGAATCCACTGAATATAGTAAGAACAGAAAAAAGACATTCATTAGATCAAATTAAATTAATAAATATGTCAACATATTTTAAGTGAATAAAAGCTTAAAAAGTTGGAGAAATAATACAGTAACATATCTGATACAGTTTCTTATAGTATGTCATGTGCAAATCCAAATTTTCCTTTTCTTCCTTCGGCACTGGCAGAAATTTTATTATTTGATCTTTAGAGATGGTGTCCTCGTCAGGAACTTCAGGAAACATAAATACACTTTTGCTGTTGTTGTGCGGGTGCTAAAACTTCACATCAACATCTTACATGAGTCTTACTTCCAACTCTGCTCAAAGCTAGCCACCAAAAATGAGTTCTCGTGTAACGTAAGAGTATTATCACTTACAGCTGTACTGCAGTTACTGCTGGTAGTTGAAACATTGCTCTGATTTTCTTTTTCCAAATGGCATCCCAGAACTGACTGCCCTGGTGCAATTTTGAGCTCCATCTGCCTAACATTGTGCTTCTTGTAGCGAGTTTCTTTCAGAATTTCTTCGAAACTACTCTGCCATGAAGTCAAATCATTTGCTTCTTCTCTGTCTGGAAGTTTGTCCAACACATGCAATGGGTCAAATGGAATAAGTCCAGTTGCTTGTAAACCACTCTATATTATCAACTTTTCTGGCTTTGATTTTTTCCAGTGTCTGTGTTAACAGGGATGGAAATGCATCCTTGGATATTGGACCACGAGTGCTCTTCTTCCAGTCACTCAGTACCTCATGCCAAGCTATCTTCACAGGTCTGAAGAAACTGACATCCAAGGGCTGGAGAAGATGGGTGCTGTTTGGAGGTAACAAGATAAAATGGATGACAACATTTTCACATTCTTTTATCAATTTCACAGAAATATGGCTACTTAGGTTGTCTCCAATTAGAATCCTTTGACCAAGCCTCTTCTTTAAATATGGTAATGCTATGGCCAAAACCAATCCTCGAAAATAGCCATATCAAACCATCCACTTCCATTAGGATTAAACCTTGTCCCGGGTGGTTCGCCCTCTTTCCAAGTGTCCCAAAGATGTTCTGCTTTATAGAGGACATAAGGCAGAAGAAGATGCCCATCACCAGAACCAGCCATCATAACAGAAATGCTGATTTTTGAAAAATCTATAATGCGTTCAGCATGCTTTACACCTCTTCTTACAACTATGTGTTTCCTTCCAGGATCGTCATTGAAATTAGTTTCATCATAGTTGACAATGTTAGAATTAGACACATTTTCTATAATTGGACCAATGTTGTGGAAATATTGTTGCACTGGTTCTTTGGACACTTCAGCTCGAGCTCTTTTTATATTCTCAATTAGTCTAACAGACAGTGTTGCAGAATGCCTCTTTAAGAAGGAAGCAGCCCAGTCCACTCCTGGAAAGTTATTCTTGAACCACCGTATTATTCCACCAGATCTGTCTAAATACTCCTTTACCAGGAATCTTCTGTCTGTTGGTGTAAAGGGAAATCCCCAGCAAGCAGCAGTCAACAAGAGTTTTTTCTTCATCTTCGTTTAGCACAGGCAGGCCTCCCATTAGTTTTACATGTTTTTTATTAACTTTATTTTCGAGAGTCAACCTCGGTATACCATAATATTCTGCTGTTTTTCTGTAAGACATAACTGATTTTACAGCTTTGATAGCCTTTTCTAAATTTTCTGTATTGTAATTAGAGTGTACTGGAGCTCCAAGTTTCCTCTTATAATGACCCATAATTGTCCGGAGTCAACCCTCAAATGAGTGGTTTCTAATAAAAGTCGGTATATACTCAACAATGGAAGAAATGTTACGTTCGTTAATACATTGTTGTGTGGCAGACTAGTTAAAAGAACAGATGTTGAAGAAAAAAACATTTTAAGTTATTCATTTTGATTCTAGGAATGAAAGTACAAGAGATCAACAATAGTTCGGAAATTGTCGGCATACTTCAAAGCTCCACAAATGTAATAACACTGCACAGAAACAAACAATAGGTGTTCATAAAATGTAAAATGACGCTTAAGGTTTCACATCCAAAAATCGCCGCTCAACTAGAATTGTTTTTAAACATTGTTGTTGCTTTTAATTTAGTTATGATACACATTGTCCAAAAACAGACCATATGTCTAAAGTCACCCAGTTTGACGGTACCTCTGTTGCCATACATCTATCTAGTACCTCTGCTGTCATACATTTAGCATATGAGAAGCTATACTTTGAAGAAATATGCCACTGACATTAGACTTACAAAAATTCTTGCATCAGTGTTGGAAGTTTGAGTCCTGAATTTCATATTTTGCGTCCTTTATATCTTTTGTTGAAAGATCAATTATCAATTGGAGTGAGGCTACATTTCCATTATCAAATTGGGCCCACCTGGCATACGATTTGCTGTTATCACAGGACCACTTATTTCTGCCCGTTTCTTGTTTGGATTCTGTTATGGATCCGACACCTTCCTTGTGTGCTGCAACCTGGCTGCTTAAACTCGACAGGTTTGTTTAACTTGTTTTTCACTTTTCCACCATTTATAGTAAAACACTGCCTTTGAACACAACTATAACTGATAATTCTGTCTTCAAATAACCTACTCAGTAGCTAATCTCAGTAAAGAAAAATTTGCTGTTGATTTTTACTTTCTCTACTGGTAAGTAGGGGAAGTATTGTATTCCACCCAAAAATTTGATGTGGAGATTTCACCGGACATACATGTTTTAAGGCTCCCTGAATCCAAAAAAAGCATTTTTAGAAAAAGGTCCGTGTGTGTGTCTGTGTGTCAGCCTGTCAGTCTGTCAGTCTGTGGACAGCATAACTCAAAAACGAAAAGTCGGTTAAAAACCAAAGTTGGTATTTAAGTTATTTAAGTTTAATGTCTTTCAAGGATGCGACACAAAGATTTTGAAGAAAATAGCCCCACCCTAAACTACCCTTTACATGGAAAATTTTTCGAAAATTTTGTTTTTCTTGAAAATGGCTGTAACGATTTTGATTAAAATGTCATATGTTTGAGATATTTTTATGACAAATTAAATGCATATCTTGAATTTTCTGGCTATAGCCCCTGTAGTCGTATTTACTCTGGACGACTTTTGCATAACTGGTAAACCGTTAGAGATAGACCAAATTATACTATACAAAAAATGTAGATCTTGCTAAAATACACAATTTATATCCCAATAAATTTTCTTGTAGGGTGAACCATTTCGGAGATATTCCTTGTTATGTGTGTGAGTTTCGGAAAACTTGCAACTTTCGTGAAATGGATCATCGTTGTTCATTTGTTTTATATGTTAAGTGTGCAAAGACAACAAAATCTCAAACATTTGACTATCGCACAAAGCCTATTGTATTCTAACATTCCCCTTGCACCTACAAGGAAATAAGCAATAAGACAATTTGTACAAATGTGTATCTCAACTATCAAGAAAGATGTAGGTATAAGAGTTTGTAAGAATGGTTAGTACAAGAGTAGAGAAAGTCATGTTAGTGCAACACATCAGATTTTGTTGAATGTGTAAAGAGAACAGAATCTCAAAGCTTTAAAACCACATTTGACTATTACACAAAGCCTACTGTATTCTAACTTCCCCTTGCACCTATACAGAAATAAGCAACAAGACAATTTGTAGAAATGTTTATCTCAACTAACACGAAGAAGATATAGGAATAAGAGTTTGCAATAATGGTTAGCACAAGAGTAGAGAAAGTCATGTGAGTGCAACACATCAGATTTTTTTCTAAGTTTCTGTCTATCATCCTATTATCAAGCAAAGCTTTCAATAAGTTCATGGAAAACTTTTATGGAAAGCTTGAGTCAGAAGTTGAAACACATTATGTCCTGACCGGTTTGCTTCCATAGCAAAAGTGACTGACTGGTTCCTGGTAGCATTGTCTATTTTTTTATGGTTATTTGTGGTATAGCCATGGAAAAAATGACCGAGTGTACTAGGAGAGCAGAATATTTGTACAAATAAGTCCCACGTGTTTCAGCACAGTTTACGGAACTCAATATTTCCAACATGCAGTCTGAGTTTACTGATGATCTGTTCCATATGTCATCTGTATTTGTGTGTTTGTTGTGTCCTGAATTACCACTCGCGTTTACGTTTGTTCCTGATAAAGAAAGGGACAGAGTATCAAACTGCCTATTTTTATGTACAGCAGATAACTTCTGGAACAGCCTATCAATAAACTCAGACTCCATGTCAGAAATATTGACTTGTGTAAACCATGCTGCAACATGACATGGGACTTAGAAATATTCTGCTCTTCTGATGCGCTCAATCATTTTTGCCATGGCTGTACATCTGGCTGTGGAGTGATGAACTTCCATAATGGATTTGGTGGTGGCAATTCACAATTAATTGTAGTGTTTGTGTTTCATGATTAAAATCTTTTCCCATAAATCCAGATCTGTTATGTGTTTTGTAGTTTTGAGGAGTTTTATGTTTGGTATAATGTTGTGACTGGTTGTCTGAAAGTGGTATGTTATTCATCTGGTTGTACTTGATGCATCTCATATCTTTCTAAATTTCTTATAGTATTACGTGTATAAATTTGATTACATTCTAGATAATTAATTTCATAAATTCTTGCGTTTCTGTTCTGACATATTGTGTCTTTTGATTTGTTGCACAGTAATTTCTCTATGCTGAATCTGTTTTGTGGAGCTAAACAGATGTGTGTTTTGCATTTTTTTTTTTGGAATTTGTAGCGAGTGCTTGGGTGAAATGTGAAGTTTTTGAAAATCAATTCTTCTTTTGATGAGTGAGTTTTGTGGTATCCTTAATTTGTTTCTGTTTGTTGAATTTTGCAACTTTGTCAATGATTTGCTTAGTGAAGTCATTGTCTTCTGCTGTGTTGACTGTATGTTTGTATTCTTGTTTGTACCTTCCTTCTGTTAAGGGGGTGCAAAAGAGTCTATGACACAGTCGTTTAGTATTTGATGAAAAAATGTGCATATTATTTATTGATCTAGTGCTATTAGCATAAATTTCATTGCTAAACTGAAATTTGAGAGCTATTTGTTCTACAAATAATAAACCAGTAAAACCTGCTTTCAACAGATCCCTTGTTAAGCAGAAACCTGTTTTAAATGTAAATATTTCACTATCCCATGAACTTAGGGTTTGAAAACATGCTGAATTTCCTTAATTAAATGGAAACCACGTTATGTGCACAACGGAAATCTAAGTACACCTTATAGCAGGAAATTTCCAGTTCTGAAATGCAGAGTTTAGAAAATTCTCAGGCACAAAACTACATTAATGAAGGTGCTTTCAATTGCAATGCAAACTGAGAGAGACACAGTTGGCATAGATGCCTTAATTGAAAATATGCAAAGTCAGGAAGAAAAACAGAAGGTGAAGGAAGATGAAGAGGAACATGTTCCTGAGTTGGAAGCAGAGTGTAGGCTGACTTATCGCTGCAGTAATTCATCCACTAATTGGGAAATGTTTGGTGTGATTTCTCAGGCCAAAGTGTTTGTGGAAATTCAAGCAGCTAAGCAGCAATGTGTCCAGAACACTCTTCTTGATCATTGGAAAAAATAAATGAATCAGGTATACAGCTAAGCTTCATTCATTATATGTTTTGGTGGTGCTTTTTCTTTTCTTTTTCTTTTTTTTTTGTAGTGTTTGATGCCCACTTTTACTACTTCGGCATCACAGGCGGTAACACTGATGTCACATGGAATAAAGATGGAGCACCGGTGGAATGAGATGGCGGGGGAAACTGGAGAACCTGGAGGAAACCTGTCCTAGTGCCGCTTTGTCCACCACAAATCCCACATGTGGTTGCCTGGGTTCGAACCCAGGCCAATTTTGGTGTGTATTACATATATATATTGCAGGAGAAATATCTAAATACACACCCTTAAATAATGTTATGTACATTTTTTATCTCGTTGTCTATCTATGTTCATGGTTAAATCTTTTTAATAGCCTAGGACTACCTTCTTTAAGTGGAAATATGTCTATATTGGAAATGTTTGAGAGTCCTATTTGATTCCACTGAAGACAGGTTTTACTGTAATATTTCCAAAATAAATATATTCATGCCAGAATTAGAATGCCCAATTATTTAAAAATTGGTCAACAAGAATCTCTTATTTTGCTCTGTCATTATTCTACGAATTTTTCCATTCCCAGGTTTGAATATAATGATTCACAACAATAAATTGAATTTCAGTATTTATAGAAAGTCAACCCATACTGATAATTACATAAAAAATAAAAGTTTTAATCCTGTTTCACATAAATTTGCTGCTTTTAATAGTTCAATATATGGGAAAGAATTCAACAGAGAATATCAACACTGCATTAATTAGTAGTTTTAATACGGATTTTATTCATAAAAGGGAAGACAAATTTAGATACCAAAAGGCTCTAAAAGAAGTTTCTACCCACTAAAAAATTTTAAAAGTTTAAAAGTTTACCTACCATCCTTGGGCTACAAAAAATTTTAAAGAACACAGAGTAACTTTGGTTCCTCAAAACAAATATATAAAAACATGTTGCATTTTTTAAACAGGAAAAAGAATTCCAAATTATCAAAATATCTAGCATTTATGAATTTAGCTGTTTGGATTGTAATAAACTTTACATTGGTAAAAGTAAATGTGATTTGGAAACAAGAATAAAGGAACATTTTAGAAATATTAGATATAAACAGATTGATAAATTAACTGTGGCAGATGATTTTTGGTCGTTTAATCGTTAAATGAATCCAGGGTTTAAATTATTAAAACAACTAAATGGACCCTAGATTTAATGGTTCAGGAAAAGATTTTCATTTTGAAGAATAAGGACCATGTTAAGAATTTTGAAATACCACCGATTGATTCTGTTAAATTTCTTTTGCTCTCAGCAGTTGGTGTAATGATGGCAACTAGTAAAGTAATTATGTTTGGTCTGATGTGACTAAAGAAACATGAAACTATAGTTACCTGCATATTTCAACTAAATTAAGTGAAGCCTACTCACTAATGTTTACTTTATATTTGTTAATATTTAGGAACCTTTAATTGATAGTGTCTAATGGTGACATTTCAGGACATGCATCTACAAAGAGGGATGAAAAGTAGCTGGAAAATTATTTTCTTCACCACAGCTCAAAGCCATCTAACATTTTTGCAATTTCTATCAGTGTTGCACATTCAATTTTGACACAATTCAAAGCACTTTCTAAGTTCCATATGAAACAAGCAACATTGAAAATTATATAGAGTGTACTTAGTACTACATTTCTGTAGTGACTGATTGAGATGTATTGAAATAACCATTTTCATTTCAAAATTTGAATGAAATAATTGTCATACCTTTTACTAAACATTTCCTTTGCTCAAAATTCTGTAGTTCTATGAATGTAATGACAAATTATACAGCACTGAGAACTCACCAAAACAAGATCAGCCAAGTCAGGTAGGCTGTCATGGGTAGTATGGTATGCCAAGAAATGAATGTAACTGCTGACCAAAGCAGGGTCATTTTCCACCTGGCATGCAGCACGCAATGCTGTTACCACCTGAGGACGTACCGAAGGAAAATGAGGAAGCTGGGGCAGCTGTCGCAGTAACCAGGGACTGCAAAACCAAATTATTCTTCATGAGATAATATGCTTAAAATCTTAAGATATGTCTGGTTCCTGGAATCATTAAAATGTAATCATACTATTAACTGGCTATAGCATCATTAAAACATTTTGAGTGGTGGAACCACAATACACAATGTAATATTTATTTCAGTTTTAAAGATGATTATTTAATTTTGCTTACTGACTTCAAAAGTTTTCATTTTTTTTAGTTTTAGGTTTTCATATCTGTTTCATGCAGGCTTTTTGTTTACTAAAATATTATGAGATAAGCATGTCAGTATTCCTACATCTGTAACAATTTACTCTAGAATGAATAAGTATCAACTTTCTGTTTGGCTTTCAACAATTCACACATAAGAACATTGACTGGACTCTATTGTTAACCAAAAAAGCAAATGAAATAAATCTGAGGAATTGTGCACCCCCTATGCCACTGCTGACCCTGCCACTGTCATCGCTGATACTGCTAATAGTACTAGTAAAATTTGCTTTAGTACCTACATCCCTAAAGTATTGCTTTTCCTGTGACAATGCTCATCTTAGTACAGGGTGATTGAACCTGCAACCTTGGGATCAGTAGAGCAGCACCTAACCAACTGAGCCACCCAGACTGATAATGCAAAGGGCGAACAAGTGTCTCACAATAAAATAACCAAAGTATTCAAAGTTTAAGGTGGTGACTCCATTATAGTGCGAGTTATGTGGTGTAGGGGCATGGAAAGTCTGTAAGCAGCCGTATTCATTGGTTCCAGAATTCTTCCAGCATCCAAATTTGTTACATAAACAAGGGCAAGATATGGAAGAGCTGCACAATAGATACATACTTTAATTGGGGATTTCAAAACAAGAGCAAATTAAATAGGTGGACATTGAAAATGATAGGGTTAAAGAAGCAAAGAGCTAGTGATGACAAAGTTACCAGTATGTAAGGAAGCTCTTAGATTTTTTAGGGGAATTTAGTCTGATAATTTGTACTGGGTCCAAGGGAAAGAGATTCAATGTCATTCTGGCAGGTTGTCACAGTAGCTTAATGGTTAGAGCACCCGCCTAGTAAGTGGAAGGTCTGTGGTTCAAATCCCAGCTGTGGCATTGAATTTTCCAGTTCTACCTCTCAAACATTGCCCACACACGGATTGTGTATTTAAAAACACCAACAGTAATTTATTTATTTATGCCAACAAACTTGCTGTTGGTGTTTTTAAACACACAAGCTATGTGTGGGCGAAGTTTAAGAGAAATACGAACTGGTTTGAGAATTTAATGCCATTCTGGCAGTTTGTCACAATAGCTCAGTGGTACAACAGCCGCCCGGTAAGCGGAAGGTGTGTGGTTCAAATCCCAGTTGTGGCATTGAATTTTTAAGTTCCAGTTCTACCTCTTACACCAACAGTAAGTTTGTTGGCATAAATAATAATTACCATCTGAAGGTTAATTAATCCTGGGACATAAAGTACTTGCAATAGTAAGCCACCATTGAGGTAAATGTCTCTGATGTGAGACTGCCTTTGTGGTTTACCAGGAGAAATACGAACTGGTTTGAGGATTCAATGTCATTCTGGCAGGTTGTCACGTATCTTAATGGTTAGAGCACCCACCTAGTAAGCGGAGAGTCTGTGGTTCAAATCCCAGCTTGGGGCATTGAATTTTTAAGTTCCAGTTCTACCTCTCAAACATTGCCCACACATGGCTTATGTGTTTAAAAACACCAACAGCAAGTTTGTTGGCATAAATAAATAATAATGACTATATGTTGATTACAAAAGAGTTGGATGTGTGTCTGGTAGATTTTGAAGTGATGGGTATAGTATGTTCAAGTAGTCATTTCCTTCTAAAGGGAAAATTTCATAGGGTAAAAAGAAAGGGGAGAGAAGTACATCAACACAAGGGAGGCAAGATGGTAAGATATAGGTGACGAGATGGACAAGATGGATCTTACAAAAGATATAAAATTAATGCAGGCAATGATGTATCTAATCCTTTGCTGCACATACATATTAGCTCTATTTTGTGCGGAATAAGTTGGCAGCCAGCATATAGAAAGACAAAGTGGTACTCACCCTCACTCTCTCATGCACGATCCTCGCAAGGGGAAGGAGCAAGTGGGTGACTCCACTGCTGTCACTAGGCAATACTGAGGAGAGGTGCCACAGTGAAAGAGATTTGACAACAAGAACAACTTTATGTTTGAGGTTATTTTGAGTCACTTATTTACACTCACCTTCACTACTAAATTGCTTTTTTAAACGTTTTCAGGACCATTCGATCCCATCATCAGCCGTTGGTTGACTGACATTCTCTTGTTCCTTTTCTCTGTTGTCTCTATTCTGCTGCCATATGGTGTTAGGGGTGCAGAGCATAACACCATATGGCAGCAGAATAGAGACAACAGAGAAAAGGAACAAGAGAATGTCAACTATGTTAAGTAGATTTTCCGGGCTTTTTGGGCCGTGGTCGAGTTGGATTGCCTTCCTCCGACGTTTCGCTGAAAACTACGTCCAGCATCTTCAGGGTCAACTTCTGTTATTTTGGTCTAACTTAGCGGCTGCACATAAACTACACTGCAAACTTTCATATTATTGATCATTTTTGTTTCTTATTAGTGTCCTTGGTAACATAAATTTTCACTATCACTCGTTCTCATGAATACCAACATGAGATTATCGCTAACAAATCTTTTCTTAATAAATTGATCTCAAATTATATTTTCAAATGCCGGCAAATGGGACGTCTCTGATCCTGGTATAAAAGAGAAAGCTTCCCGTGTCTTGGGTTTTCTTCTCCCTCTTATTAGAGCCGGGAGCCAAGTTTTGCTTATCTGCTGTCTCTCTTCTTTTCGATTGTAGGAGTTTTTATGCATAAAAATCTCTATCGCTTCCCGAGTCAAGCGAGCCTGGTAGTGGCTTGTCCTTGAGAGTACCTCCGTGTCTTTGTAATTCACGTTGTGGCCGAACGATAGAGAGTGTTCTGCCACCGCTGACTTGTCCATCTGCCCCAACCGGCTATGTCTTTCATGTTCTTTTAGTCGAGTGCTGATACTCCGCATGGTGGTGCCTATATATACTTGTCCACAGCTACATGGTATTTTGTAAACACCGGCTGTGCAGTGTGGATGTCTTTTATCCTTAACGGAGTTAAATAAATCTTTGACTTTCTTTGTTGGCCTATAAATAGTCCTAATGTTGTACTGTTGTAGCAGTCTTCCTATTCGGTCTGTTACCTTATGGATGTATGGTAAATAGATGGTACTCTGGGTTTGCTTCCTCCGGTCTTTTTGGACTGTCGGGTACCTTGGATGGAGAGCTGTTGTAATTTCCTTGTGTGTATAACCGTTGCTGATGAGGGCCTTGTTTAGATGTCGGATTTCTTTATTCAGCTTTTGTGGCTCACAACTCTTCTTGGCCCGTTCAGAAAGGGTTTTGATTATGCCCAATTTTTGTCTTGGATGATGGTTCGAGGTTTTATGGAGGTACCTATCAGTATGAGTAGGTTTGCGATAAACTGTGTGACCCAGACGTGAATCCGCTTCTCTTGTCACTAGGACATCCAGGAAAGGAAGGCTGTTGTCTGTTTCCTTTTCCATGGTGAACTGTATGGCACAGTTTTGGCTATTTAGATGATGAAAAAAGGCTTCTAGTTTTTACAGTATCTTTTACTGGCTGAAATAATGTGTTTAATTAATAACTTATTTGAAATTGGTTTGCAGTAAATAAGATATAAGTTTTATTTCAACTGTTTATAATGGAAAAAATCAAACCCATCAACATGTGCACCCCTTTGTAACAGATTTTTAATGTTCCACAATATTAAAGAAATTAAATTTTGCTAGTTTAGAATATTAAAAGTCAGACTAAAATATCCTAAAGTTAGATAAATTAATGTTAGTTAAAGTTAGCTACAGTTTAAGTTAAATTAAAATAATTTCTGCAAAATTTTATGCTACTCACCCTTAAAATGTTTACATCCCCGCTGTTATTATATTGAAGATATTGAAACTAGTCCATTAAATGATATTCACTCTATTTTGTTGTACAATAAAAATGTTCTATATACACTTATGCTTATTAATGGTTTGGTATGTACACCCCATGTTAGTTTTGAATTTCCATCCCCCTCACTTGATGATAACTGAGGAAACACCCAATTCTACACAAGCCAATGTCACACTGTTTGCACTTGTACTGGCCATGGCCTGATTGTGTTTTCCTCTTCTTCACAATACACTGTGCACACTATTTCACCTGGTCTGGAATTTTTGCAAGGGTGTGAAGAGAAATAGGTGCAGGGGTAGCAAAAGGTAGGTTATGCTGAAATCCCACTCGCTTGTGGGACGTGAAGTTTGCGATTAGCTGTCGCACTAAATTCTATCTGTAGTGCAGAAGTCTGTTGCCATGAGCTGTAGAAACATCTGTTTGAAGTGTCATATATTATGAAACTCAGGGGTCTCCATCTAGGGGATATGTGAATGGCAACCACAAGGTACCCAAGCTGAGCAGAACATTACTTCCACTTACTGGTATTTTGCTCCTCACTGTAACTTTTCTATCTGACCTTACCTTGGTCATCTCTTGTTCTCTTCCGACCCCGATGCTATTAGGGTTCCTGAGGGCTAGGGAGTCTTTATTTTTCCAACCTCTCCATTTCTCTAATTTCTCTATAAAACCTTAACCCCTAACATGCTGACCTGTCATGGCATGTAATACGTCCTCTGGTAATCAGAGGATATGGTCAGTGAATTTATTTTGATAACTCTCCCGGTCAGGTCGGTGAGACCCGTAAACCAACAACAGGTGTGGTCCTCCAGACATTCTGGGAGTTGTGAGAGAGCGATGTGACTGCCAAAACATAAAAATATGGTGCTCTCTAAAAAACGGTTACTATTACTGCTACTTGATAGTAAATGATGCAGTCATAGCTGAAACATTCAATAAATATTATGCTAGTTCACATAAAGTAACAAGAAATAATAAAAAGGAAAGTAAAGAATTTAAGAAAGATTTGAAACAAGAAAGAGAATGTGATCCTAACACTCAGTGCAATATCTTTTTTCAAAATTTTAATATGCAAGAACTGAACATTGCAATAAATAATCTAAAAAACAAAAAGTCTCCTGGACCAGATCACATACATCCAGAGTTCATAAAAAAACTTGGAAAAACAGCAAAGCGACAACTACTGAAACTCTACAATCTGTCCTGGAAAACCACTGTACCTGCTGAATGGCGAAAAGCAATAATTGTCCCACTCTTGAAGAAAGACAAAACAGCATCAGAAATAAAAAATTATAGACCAATAGCTCTTACTAGCATAATAGCAAAAGTGATGGAAAGAATGGTGTCAAATAGGTTAAATTGGTTTCTAGAATCACAAAATTTAATATCCCCATGTCAAGCTGGATTCAGAGAGTTCCACTCTACAAATGAACAAGTCTTACTTCTCAGTCAACAAATCAAAGACTCCTCCAATAGAAAAGAAGATAATTTATCAGTTTTTATTGATTTCCAAAGTGCATATGATTCTATACCAAGTTCAGTCTTAGGTTTGTCCGCATGAAAACAAACCCACGTGATCAGTGCACCGTGGTACAACACGGTATCAATGCGTGCAGGGAAGTAGTCCCATTCTAGTAATCTGAGTTTTAGAATGAATTTATCGTTAAATGATATAACATTCTATACAAATACCTGAGAGGTTAATTAACGCTGATATACACTGATAAACAGAGCTACAAGTCCCAACATGCAACTCGTGTAATAACCTGATATCCGAGTATTGTTTACAGCCAGCAGTTTCTATTTAGAATCATGGCGGACGGTCTCTCTTGCATCTTCGTCGACTTATGTAAAGCACAAGGCGGGAAAACCATTGACCAGTGGTGAAAAAACAATAGTGTTGAACGTGTATTATAAGTTGTGTGAGAAATATCCAACTGTTCCCATCAAAGAAGTAGTGAAATTAACTTCTGAGTTCACCAGTGTTTCGAATACCAGTATAAACAGTGCTCGTAAAGAAAAAGCTGAAACAGGAAAGGTGGTTACACCTGGGGAAAAACAAAAGCGTGTGAAATACGCCATGCAAGAATGTGACGAGTTTGTTAGAAACGCAATTCGTGTTACATGTTAATCACTCTTTAAATTGACGGAATAAGGGATCAATTCGTTTCTATTACGTACCGCATGCACTCACCACGTGGTTGTGTTGTGACTATTTCTGGCGCGAATGGCGGAAGGATACATTATAACTGTGCACTGGCCACCTGGGTTCAATTTCACGCGGATCAACCTTAGAGTGAATAGATAGTATATGCAGAACAAAATTGCTAAAGAAAGTAAAAAAAATAGGGATACAAGGTCCAATGTTTTCATGGCTATGTCATTTCCTAACACAATGCTTTATTGCAACCAGATATGGAAGAAATATATCTAAATACAAAAGTACACCGTGGCTTACCACAAGGCACAGTGCTCAGCACAACACTTTTTAATATATTTATTAACCATCTGCCACAACAAACACAAGAATCAAGTGTGAAGTGTGCACTATTTGCTGATGACTTAGTAATGTGGACTTCAAAACCAAAAAGCAAAAGTACAGAACTAGAAAAAACCATGCAGCAATCCTTAACCAAATCACAAAGGTGGACCAAAGAAAATTTAATGACTGTTAATACAGCAAAATCAAACTACCTAATCTTTTCACTAAGAAAAAAAACACTAAAAATAAAACTAAATTTTGAGGGTCAACAATTACCAGAAACAAAGGAAGCAAAGTATTTAGGAGTTGCATTTGATACCAAACTTACATAGACCAAACAAATAGAAAATGTAATACAAAGAGCAGAGAGGCACCTTTCACTATTAAAACGTCTAACAGGAATGAAGTGGGATGTTCCAGAGCAACTCTTAACACAACATACAATGTATATATAAAGCCATTATTTACTTACTGCAGCGAAGTTCTTGTAACAGCAAACACAAAAAAAAAATTCAAATCTTTCAAAACCAAACTCTGAGATTAATTACAGGTGCTATCAAAACCACACCAATAGCAGCTATGGAAATACTAACCAACCAATACCCCATTGAATATGAAATAGAAAAAGCGGCTCTTATTCAACATGAAAAGTTGATCAGACTCCCATTCAATACATGGCACAAGAGAAATTTTACACACACACTAAAGACTCAGGAGAGCTTTCTTTCCAAAATTCAAGACATCAAGAAGAATGTACACCTTCCTAATTCAAAGGAAAACTTCATATCTAAAGTCAATCCGACACAAACATTAGACATCACATATTATTTACACCTGACAGAAGAAGTTAAGAAAAGTGATAGTCCAACTAGTGTTCTAAAATTATTGGCATTAGAGACAATCCATACTAGATTTCCAGAACATGAATGGCTCCATATTTATACTGATGGAGAAGGTGCTAGAGTCATATGTCACCTCTTTTCCTATTACAAATCTTTAAGTTATGGAACTACTAACGTTGATGGAGAAATTGAAGCAATTCGAATGGCCCTACAAAATCTTTTGTACAGAATTTCACATTTTCAGCAAGCAGTTATTCTCTCAGATTCCAGGGCAGCAATTATAGCAATTACTTCCAAGTTGTCACCAAAAAACTGAACAATAATAGAATGTTGGAAAATCCTTACCCATCTAACAGCACTTCAAAAACACCTAGTCTTCCAATGGATACCAGCTCACTGTGGACTGAGTGGTAATGAGAAAGCTGATTTTCTTGCAAAAAAAGGGTACCAGCAGTGTACAAAAATCTATAGTTCTACCATTTTATGCAGCTAAAAGATTAGTCAACTCTGAATTCAAAAAAATTATTGCAAAATATTACTATGAAAAATCAAAGAATAAAAGATGGGAACTACCAAACATTCAAACAGTAATTCCTGAGTATCCTCGAAAAACAGCAGTTGCAACCTTCAGGTTTATTACAGGACATGATTGTCTGGCAAAACATTTGAACAGAATTGGGATATATTCTTCACCACTCTGTCCTCTATGTGATCTGCAAGAGAAAATGGATCGAGACCACCTTCAAATATGCCCGGCCACTTCTAGTACCCCATCCATCAGTGAAAAATATTGGAGAGCAAGAGGATTAATGACTTCATTGTCAGAAATCCAGCATTAGCTAACAACAACAACAAACAATAATTTATGAAACTATTAACAATGACAACATTCACTACGAAATGGAACAAGAATTTCCACCATTTCTTGAAGGCTGGCTAACACCATGATACTCCCTCCTTTGGTCCCTGAAGTCAATCCCTGCCATATTACATGTGTAATTTAACACTGCATTAGGACAAGGTATGTTTATTTGTTCTCTCCCACTGCTACTCTTCCTTTTTTACCTCTCCATTTGTTCTGGGATCAGAATTGGTGGATAATAAGAGAACGTCCCTGTTATCATGCCAAACTACTGTAGTTGCATCTTCATGTTGCAATTTGCAAGATTCACCCCTTTTCAGTTTCAATTGTTTAGGCTTAGAAAGTTGTTTTGGTCAATCTTTCCTTCTGGCATAAGTTGTACCACATGAACGTGTCTTCTTCTCTAAAAGTAATTTCATTAACCGTGTGGAAGTAAAAAAATTATCAAAGTAGATGTGGTGTCACAATCCTGTATATTTCTCACACATATCTAAAACAACCTGTTCTCCAAGTAGAAGATCGCTGTTTCTTGCCTCTTTTTTCCTTGTAGATTTTACAGGTCAGTAAATAGCCACTTTTACCGTCTGCGATACCCCATGCCTTTATTCCCACTTTGTAGGTTTAGCGGGCATGTATTGTTTAAAAAAAAGTGCCCTTTGAAACTTATCATCGCTTCATCAACAGAGAGATCGTGATTTGGTTTGTGGACATATCTAAACTTTTTGATTATATCTAAAGCAGGTTGTGCCCTATACAGATAATCATAAGAATCTACCCCTAATTGTGGCTTTGCAGATTCGTCATTCAGGTGAAGATATTGTGATATCTTTTGAAAGTGGAGCAAGGTCATTGCTTGTCTTACAATTGGGAAAATGCAAAATTCCCCCCAAAAGTAATCCCTGATTTCAGGCAAATCCATCATCCCCACATATATCAAACTACCTAAATTGGCCTGAATCTCCCTTGAATTTGTTTCTTCCCATTTTGGATCTGCTTGAATCTGAGCTGCATACCTATTGGTTTCCTCCACAATTTGCCTGCAAAAGCTGGAATCTATAAAAAGTTCAAAATAATCTATTTCTGGACTTCCTGGAGGAATAGAATGATTTACACCTGCAGGGGATGAGAATGCTTCTAACTCATTGAAAGTAAAATTGGATGTCCACTGTGCAGGTACTAATTTAGTTTTAGTTTGCTTTGCTTTAATTATGGCCACCTGTTCTGCTACCTGCTCCTCAGCACTTTCACTGTCACTTTGTTCCTTATCACTGTCTTCCTCTAACTCACCAAACAAAGATTCGTCAGAGCTACTTTCATGATCTAATTCCTCATAAGCTGCTACAAGTAATTCCTCATCTGTTACCAAAACCTTATCACTATGACACTTTCTAGCCCGATGTACTTGGAACGGCCTCCTTGATACTGAATTAGCAATACCCATAAAACTGCTTACTTACACTACTGCACTTAGCTCTAAGAAGTGTTGTTTATAGCTTGGTATTAGTTTCTTTCACATTGCAAATGCTGTAACAGTGCAACAGGGGGACGTTTACATTGACACAGCTCCTAAAAGCTGGGGTCAGCATAAGCAGAAACTGTATGAAACAATGAACAAGGTTACTACATTCTACTACACTGTGCATGGCAGGCCAGTTATTGTTTACGCTTTACTATGCTACGCGTGGCGAAGGGTTAATGTTAGTACGAGAAAATTATGTAAGGAAGATATCTAGGTCTACTATAAACAATTAGAGTATATGGAGCTTGGTATACAGGGTGCAAATGAATAACACTGCACAAATTTTACTGGGAATAGAT